>JANFOE010001685.1:0-314408 GCA_025667525.1 Glebionis coronaria | reverse complement strand
CTACCACCCACAAACTAATGGCCAGGCTGAAATATCCAACCGAGGACAAAAGCGAATTTTGGAAAGAACCGTGGGAGAGCATCGTGCCTCATGGGCTGATAAACTTGATGATGCTTTGTGGGCTTTTCGTACTGCATACAAGACTCCGATTGGTTGTACACCATATCGTCTCGTGTACGGGAAAGCATGCCACCTCCCCATTGAGTTGCAGCACAAGGCTTACTGGGCCTTGAAGTGGTCTAATTTTGATATCAACAAAGCCGGTGACCTACGCAAGATCCAACTCAATGAGCTGAATGAACTCCGGAATGAGGCTTATGAAAATTCTTTGATCTATAAGGAAAAGACTAAGCTCATTCACGACTCCAAGATTAAAAACCAAAAGTTCCATGTTGGAGACAAAGTTTTACTCTTTAACTCTCGGTTGAAAATCTTTTCGGGCAAGCTGAAATCTCGTTGGTCCGGCCCATTCACCATTGCCCAAATTTTTCCATATGGTACTCTCGAGCTCGCTCAACCTAATGGACCTAATTTTAAGGTGAATGGCCAACGAGTAAAGTTGTACTTTGGTTAGGACATCTCTCAGGAGATGATTCCATCCCTCACCACGTTCTCCATGAACTAATTTTGGGTCGAGTCAGGCTCGTGACTCGGTTATAAAAAACAAGCGCTCCTCGGGAGGTAACCCGAGTATCTATCCTTTTCCGTTTAACCTCCTATGTGTAGGGGGACCTCTATAGGTGTTTGTATTTGTGTGGCGATGTGATTACAGGGATGAATGCACTTTTGGAATCTTTGAAGAACCGTGCTCCCGTGTTATCCGAAATCCGGTTCTATCTCTCAACTATCGTGATTCAATTTTCTTCATACTCACATTTGAAATTGATCACTTTAGTCGTCTCTTCCTTAACTTGATTTAACCAACGTGCACAATGTCATAAGTGTAGGGGAGACTTTTCCCACATGCTTAAACATTGAGGACAATGTTTATCTTAAGTGTAGGGGGGACTTCTATCGAAGTTTTAAGTGGACCTTTCCATGAAAATGCCTTCCTTTAACCGGAAAATCATATTTTTCAACATTTTTCAAATTTTTTATTAACTTTGGCCATTTAATCGTAATTTTTAAATTTTTATTGTTGCTTTCGTATGTATATATCCCACAATAAAGTCAAATTTTAATAAAGTGGTGTAGCTAGTTTAGAAGTCTTTGACATATTAGGCCCGTTGCGTTTATTTTGACTCAACCCGAATAGACTTATCCAAGTTTATTCTAGCTAGTATCCTTAACCATGTAGACCTTAATTGGTTTATTAGGCTAAGTATCCACGAGTCTCATTACTTGAGATTTTAAATTGTGGAGGACAAGAAATGATAGAGTCAATTATAAGTCGGTATTCTTGCACAAGCTCACTTGGTGTAATTATTTGCCTATTCTCCCATCACTTGCTAATAATTTATCTGCAATAAGTAAGGTCGTACGATTTGAAAAGTTACTTAGCTTCTAGCCCAAGATCGTTTAAATGTTGCTCGGTAATGATAAGAGTTCATAGCCAAGGCATAACTTATGAAGCAGGGCGCGAAGATTGGCGAGTCCGAAAAGGCTCTAACAAGGCATGAGGATTCCATTTTATTGCTAAAGATCCAAGGTGATGTGAAAAGCATTATTCCCAAAGTCAATATGAAGGATCAAGACTCACGACGAAAAGCAATCAACTCCCATAAAGATGATGGAGAAGTCTATCCGAAAAGACCCTAACAAGGTATGAGGATAAATAGATCCAAGTCCGAAAAGGAGGCGGATCGTTGTATCTCAAAATACCAAATAGAGATTGAAGAAATAATCATGAAGTCGTGGTCAACAAAGTTTGAGTACCCCTCAAAAGTCTCCAAGTGAAGAAACTCTATGAACGATGAGAAGACCATTATCTCAAGCACGTCTCTCAAGATATGAAGTATGAAGTACATGCCAAATATCGGCCCGAGAAAGGTCTCAAATCGTGAACCGAGTTATGCCAAGATATGAACTTTTTGATATCCTGAGAAGCAGTTTTAAGAGATTTTGTCCTTTAGCTAACTATTGATCAAATCGTCCTACTTTGCTTTCAGCCTAAATAAACTATCGAAATAAGTCCAAAAATGCATCTTCATGATCATTCTAAGACAAAAATAAAATATAAGAGATACACCTAGGAATAAGGGAGTTTAAGCATATAATTAAGCCATGTGTGTAAGTGTTTGATGTACTAACTTATAATAACAATGATCTCGTTTTTAAGCTTAGTTTGGGGAACGTGAAACTTGAGGATGATTAATCTTCGCAGCACCGAAGCCCTAATGTAAGTCCTTGATCTCTTTGCAAGTTATTTCCATATAGCTATTTTCAAGTGAAAATAGTTTTCTATCCTTTTGTTTCCTTTAAAGATTTTAATTTCTCTTAATACTTTAATTTTTGTTTAGTAGTATTTTAATAAGGCCAAGGTTGATTATTATGAGAAAAATGTAAAATTGCTTTATCACTAAGCATTGCATGAGGGCATGTCAATGGTTAAGTGTAGGGGTTGATAGGTGTGTAAACACCCATCCTTTTACCTCTTAATTTTGGCTAAAACAAGACCAAAACGTGTATTTAATATCATTTGTTTGGAATTATGCGTGGTTTTTGTGTTTATTGTGTTTTCAGAGCCAACCAGATGAATATTGGAGAGAACATGGGATTGCACGGGATTTATCGAAGAAAAAGACTCAAGATGAAGTCTATTATCCAAGAGATGCAAAAGATTTGAAGCCACTGGGCCTATTCGAAGATTTATCGAAGAAAAGGACCAAAAATGGAAGATTTACATAAGTCGAAGAAACTCAAGTCTATTAAACGAAGAAATTAAAAGACGAGTTGAATTTAATCGACGACAAATCCGGAATCAGAATCGAAAACGTCAACTTTTCTGAAAAGACAAGAAGACAAGAAGAACGGAAGAAAGCCCACTCACCAACCAAAGGGAACACCTATATAAAGGGTTCCCCTCACACTTTTCATTCAGTTTTTTTAGTTTTTCTTTTCCCTTTCTTTTCTCCCTTTCTGTTCGTAGGTTTCACCAACACCACTAGGGTGTTTGGTGATTTTGATTCTTGTTTTCCAATCTTGTAAGCTTGATCCTTTCCTTTTGTTTTACTGAATCTTAATCATCAATACAAGTTCTTATTTAATCTTTTCATTACTCTTGTTCATCATCATCTTTTATTTCAAGTTCTTAAGTTCTTATTTGGTTGAGTTTTGATTTTAAAAGTTGTTGAATTTGCGTTTTTACTTTTGGGATTTGTTGCTTATGGTTATTAAATGATTATTGGTTAATTTGGTAAAACCTTTTTGCTTATTTAGCTTGATTTTGGATTAAATCGTATCTCCCTGTTTTTCTGGAAAGTTACTGTTCTTGAGTGTCCCCAGGTTCCGGATGAACACAAACTTCCGAATGAAAACAAAGTTCCGGATGAACAAATAGTTCCGGATGAACATAAAGTTCCGAATGAGTTTCAAATCTTCTGAATAAATTTCCTTTCAAAAAGTTCCGAATCAATTTTTTAAAAGTTCCGAATGAATGCTCTTTCCAAATCTTCCGAATAAACTTCCGAGTCAAAAGTTCCGAGTGAACTTCCGGATAAACTTCCGGGTGAAAGTTCCGGACGAAGTTCCAGATCAATCTTCCGAGTCAACTTCCGAGTGAAAGTTCCGAGTGAACTTCCGAACCAACTTCCGAATCAACTTCCGAAGAAAGTTCGGGATAAACTTCCGAGTGAAGGTTCCGAACGAAGTTCCGGATCAACAACTTCCGAATCAAGGTGACTTCCGAATCAATTTTCTTTGAGTATTTTTAAGTGTTACTGTTACTTACTGTTTCTTCATTTTTACTTTATATTTTAATTCAAGTTTTTATTAATTGTTATTAATTTAATTGCTTTTAAATTTAAGTTTACATTTTCGTGCATTAAAACCTTTAGTAGAATAGAAAACCACTTCCCTTTTTAGTAACCAAGAACAATCATTCCACTTAGAACCGAGATCAATTCGAGAGGATATCGAGAGAATCTAGAACCCAGTGCAAAACCAGAATATCAAGGAGGTGTAGATGATGGTGGCGGGATAGGTGGTAATGGTGTACTAATACTAGGTGTGGGAGTAGTAGGGATAAATGGTGGTGGAGGAGGTGTAGATGATGGGGGCGGGATAGGTTGTCCTACTAAAGTAACTCCACTACGGGTAGTAATAGCACTCACATTCGCTCTCGGATTGGTGACGGTGTTTGAAGGTAGAGATCCCGAAGTAGAGGGTTGAGTGGTGGGTAAGAAACTAGCCAGCATATTCTTCAAATCATTCGTTTGATTGCTGAAGGAGGATTGTATATCATTTCGAAGCTCGGATCTAATGTCATTACCTTGCTTGGTGATATCCCCTTTCAAATTGATAATTTGGCTCTGTAGATTCTTAATTTGCTCTCCTTGGGTTCTCATCAAAGCTTCAACATCTTGATTGATGGGTGGGGCTTGTTGAGCGGGTGGCTGATAAGGATTAGAAGCTCGAGGTGGGATTTGGTTGCTTCTATTGTAATTGTTGTTGGGGTTGTGGTTTTGAGGAGAAAAACCGGGTGAAAGGTAGTTGTTGGACCGGTAACTTAGCAAATTTCGATCCCCTTGAGGTCGGCTTTGGTAATTTTCCGATGAATAATTACCATAAGCCGCATACACGTTTTCCGAATTGCCTTGAGTGGAAGGACAATCAGTGTATGGGTGAGGACCGCCGCATGTCTCACAAGGATTGGCTACCGCTTTAAATTGTTGTTGGTTTGTAGCGATGAGCAAGATATTTTTGTTCATTACGGCCATCATGCGGGTGAATTCGGTCATGTCGGGGTTTGCTGAAGTAGAAGAAACATTGACTCTCAGATTGTTCCTTGAAGAAGCGGAGGAATCCCAGTTTTTGTGATGAGTAGTCATGTTCTCAATAAGCTCTCTACACTCCTCGGGTCTTCTTTTCATAAATGTGCCACCGGTGGCTGCATTAATCGTATCACGATCACAAAAAGTCAAAACGTTGTAGAAAGTATCGATTAAGGTAACGGGGAGCATGTTGTGGTTTGGACATCGATCGATCAAAACATTATATCTTTCCCAAGCATCAAAGAGAGATTCATCGGGTTCTTGCATGAAACCGCTGATTTGATTTCGAAGGCTCATGACCATGGATGGTGGAAAGTAGCGCGACAAAAAGCGTTGAGTCATGTCACCCCAAGTATGAATTGAATTCTTTAGAAGACGATCAAACCATTTCTCGGCGTGGTGTGATAAATTATGTGGAGAGAGTTGAAGGCGAAGGACATCCACTGTGGCACCGGGCAACTTCATGCTTTGGGTAATAGTAATGAATTTGTCGAGGTGTTTGTTGGCATCATCAGGCATCCCGCGGAATGGATTAGTTTGCAGTTGCTGGATCATGTGATGCTTCAACGAAAACTCCGGAGCCGTGAGTTGCATCGGCGCAGTCGGTCCTCCTCGTCCAAACATGGTGGGTTGACAAAGCTCCTCCATTGTCCGAAGATCAGGCTGTGGAAGAACATTGTTGTTGTTATTATTGAGGTGCGGTGGATTATTGTTGTTGTTTACACCTGCCATAGCTAAATCTTCACGAGTCTCGGGCACTGGATAAGTTGAAGATCTAGTACGCATACACCTGCAAAAGCAAAAGAAAAAGAAACCAAACACAAAGAGAATATATATACACTATAAAGAGCCGGCAGCGGCGCCATTTGATACAAGGCTTTTACCTAGTATGAAAATCTCGTTGTTCCAAGTCTAATCGAATAGATAACTTGTTAACTATGCGACTCAGCTGTCTTTGGTGGAAACAAATGTTGTGTCGTTGTAGTATATTAAAAGTGCAAAAACTATTAAAGTAAAAGGGCAAGTAATTTAAATCTAAATCTAATTTAAAAATAAATGACAAGAATTTAAAGCGTGAAGAAAAATTAAAATGCACTAAAAGTAAATAACGTAAACTTAAAACTAACCTAAAGGCAAACTTAAAACGCAATTAAAACTTAAAATAAGACAAGGCTTAAACTAAATCTAAGGCAAGTAAACTTAAAGTGCAACTAAGGAAAAAGGCGAGAAAACTAAAGTTTAAAACTTAAAAACTAAAAACTTAAAATAAACTAAAAATACCTCACTCAGAATAATTACTCGTTCGGAATGTCACCTTCACCCGGAATAATTCTTCTTCGTTCGGAATAATCAAGAAATAACCTTCATCCGGAATAACTTTGCTTCATTCGGAATATTCAAACAAAAGCCTTCATCCGGAATATAACCCTCATTCGGAATAAAAGCTTTATCCGGAATAATAGATTATTCCGAATAAACGACCTTGACTCGGAATATTTACTATTCCGAATGAATGCCCTTGATCCGGAATACTTTCCTTGACTCGTAATATTCTGCTGATCCGAAATAAATCCTCACACCTTTATTTGGAATACTGATTATTCCGAATGAACACCCCTTGATCCGGAATAAACCTTGGTTCAGAATATTGCACTGATTCGGAATATGTCACTTATCCGGAATAATGCTCCATTCGGAATAATCTCAACAAAACTCCTTTATCCGGAATATAATTTGATTCGGAATAAACTAGACCAAACCCTTCGTTCGGAATAAAGTGTTGATCCGGAATAACCTGGGAAGAACAGTAACGAAGAACACGGAAGAACAAATAACACGAATCTAGACAAAACTAATAAAAATCAACAAAAAGATTAAGCAAGACTAACCAAATAACATATATTAATCATAAACAAACAATCCAAAACAATCAAACTAACAATAGTAATCAAAATAATCAAAACCCACTTGATTAAAATCAATAAAAACTCAAGAACATGAACATAAACAATAAAGCATAAAGATTAAGATCAAACAAGAAAGGAAGATAGAAGATTGACAATAAAAGTAAAGATTAACAACAATTAAAAGGAAAATTACTTGAAATTAAATTAATTTAAGGTGCAAGACAATTACGTAAATGACATGTATTTAAATGTGCAAAAAATTAAAGTGGAAGGGCTAATTGTCACACTTAGCCAAAAAAAACAAATGAAAGGAAAATGAAGACTATTTATAGGAGGATTAGGGAGGTGCTTAGAGGAAGCTTCCTCCTCTCTTTCTTCTTTCTTTAATTGTCATTAAGTCCTTAATCTTCTTAATTCTTTGACTTTAACGACTTTGTCTCGGGATTTCTACTCTCGTCTTGTAATTTCTTCAATAAATTAGACTTGAGTTCTTCGGCTTTTAGTAAACTTCCGTCTTTTGACTTTTTCTTCGATAAATCTTCAGAATTGGTCTTGGCCTTCCGTTCTTTTTGCACTCTTGATTTCTTGACTTCGTCTTTCGTCTTTTTCTTCGATAAAAGCCCGTGAATGCCCGTGTTTTCTCCCCTTTTCACATTTTCGTCCTAAATCACAACAAAAACACAAACCACGCATAATTCCGACATTTACGACATAAACTACACGTTTTGGCTTGGTTATTATTGTAGTTAAGTGGTAAAAAGGATGGGTGTTTACACACCTATCATTCACATAGTATAAAATGCGCTAAGATCTATAAGCTTAACTAATACGGTCCCAAATTAAAATCCCAAAAAGATTTTTCTAAGTTATAGTCTAGTTTTAAATAAAAGAAAAATCATTTTATTTTTATTTTATTTAAAAATTTATCTGGTTCTCTATAACTAATGCTCTGATACCATTTTCTGTGACACCCCGGGTAGGGTCAAAATATGCGGAAATATCCACGGAGATGTCACTAGGGTGGATCGATAGCATATAGTCCATAGAGCATAAGATAAAGAGTTAATTAAATCAGATTACATGTTTGGTAAACAAATAAAATAAAAATTGTCTTAAGCATGACAGAAGGTGATTGTTTATGATTCCCAAATAGAACCCGTAACGAGTCCTATGATGCATATTTCTAAGATGCTGGAGACCATGCACACACCACGTACTAACTTCATATTCTTGTGCAAAACATACTAACGAGGGTCAACATAAAGTTGGTGAATTTACATATTTTAACAATTAATTAGTTTGGACATACACTAAGCATAGAAGTGACAATGCACAAAGAATTCTCACTAAAATGTGGATAACATTTGTTTATTATTAGAAACTGAAGCTTAACCTCCGTAGTCCTCAACAGATGAGGATGTAGTGTCTTACAAAAAGACACCCATTCCAATTCCAACATGGAATACGTCTGTTGTCCCGGCCAAGGCACAGTGAACATGACTCACCCACACGGGGATGGTCAATCCCTAATAGATCTATTTATAACATTCGGGCGATTTACAACAATTTAACAGTTTCAATAATAATCAATCATAGTCAAGTTTATACAATCCAGTTGTGTCCATTATGTGTTTGCATATTTTCTTTCCCAAAAGGGAAAGTTTTATCAAAAGTTTATATGGGGCTGTAAATCACCTGGGAGTAGGCAATTGCTGTTTAATACGAATATCCAATTAAAGCTCACGCCAAGGTTATGCCTAATACGATAGTACCGTCTTAATAGATAGTACAAAGAACATATATGTATGCTTATACAGATTTTATTCAGTTCATTTATACTAAAGTATTTATCTAAATAACCGTAGTTCAAGTAGCATCAATATTCATTTCTAAGTAAACATAAAATATTTAACTATTAATATCAGTTAGCATATATGTATTAACTTATATTGAGTATCTTAGTTAAGTAGACATAAAATGTTCTACTTAAAATATTAGTTTACGTTTTCTGTTCAAGTATTATAATCACTCATTTACTACTAGGTTTCATTATTATGTAAACACAAAAATCCTACTTAATATTAGTTCACGTTCGTAGTTCATGTATTATAATCATTCATTTAAACTTTAATATTAAGTTTCATATTTTAAGTAGACGTAAGATGTTCTACTTAAATTTTAACATTCAATTTTTCCAACGTTCATATAGATTTTATTTTCTAAAAGTATACGAGTTTATGTATGAGTAATACATATTCATAATTGTTTATACAATTATTTCCTAAAGTAAATAAAAAATATAAAATATAATATTTTATTTAACTTTAAAGTTTCCATAAATTATTTTAATATTTATAAAATAATTTAAACTTAAGAATTTATGCCTTAATTCTTATGGTCTAAGTGTTTTAATTATGTTTTATTATAATTAAAATAGATTTTTAAGGTTAGGGCTTAGTAATGTTTCGGAATATGGCAAAACTAGTCCCTCTATATTTTTAAACAAGTAAAATTTTCGGATTTTACATATTTAGTACCTAGGGCTTGTTAAAGTTTCAGCTTATGGCAGATTTAGTCCCCCTAGTTATATCTAGGTTTTGTAACTTTACTAAAATTACAAAAACAGCCCCTAAGGCTTCTTTAAGTTTCGACAAATTACAAAATAGTCCTTAGGGTTTTAAAATGACAAAATAACTTTTAGAAACTTCCCAAAATAGTCCCTAGGGTTTAATTTGCCACGGATAGTATTTATTAAACCATAGACTTTTGGATATTTACATTTTCAGTCCTTGTGTTTACTAGTTTATCAAAGCAAGTTTCATAAGTTACAGTTTTAGTCCTTAAGTTTTATAAATTGTCATTTTCATCCAAAAAGTTTTTATAAGTTATATTTTATTATAAAAACTTTTATTTTAACATTCAAACTTTATATGGGCTCATTAAATGGGTTAAACATCTTGTGGGCTATTTTAGTCGGCTTAAATATATTTCAAGTCCACTAATTTATTTAAATGGGCCTTTAAATCATTTATTGGGCTTAATACATTTTTAAGTCCTTTAATTAGTTAAATGGGCCTAAGTGTAATCTGAAGTCCATTTAAGTTACTAAGGTTTATCAAATGGGCTTATTGGGTCCATTAAGTTTTAGATTAACATTTCATGGGCTTAATTAGTCCATTAACATTACTTTATATTTTATGTAAGTTTTAACTTAGGATATTCTTATAAGCTTATTATGAGCTTATCAATACTTAGTTTTTAAATCTAAATAGATGAATAAAACTTAAAATTTGTTTTATGTGTTATACCAAATTAGATCTAGGTGTGTTATAAGGTTATAAGTAAGTCATAAGCCCTAATAGGAGCTTATTTCCCATGGCTAATATTAGTTATAGCTTATTAAGATAAGTCAAGTCTCATTTCAAGGTTGCATGTAATTTATAAGTGTTACAAAAATAGATCTAACTATGTACACATCAAGAAAATAAGTCACAAGTCCAAAATAAGATCTAAACTATGTCTAGACTTAAAAATCAAACATAGACCCATGTACACTCATATATAGCTCACGGCTATATTTTTAAATCTTGGTATTTCCAAGATAAACACTTTAGATAGTTTTTAAGTCTTGTAAATATTTACAAAAATACAATCATGATTATCAAGATCACATGCATGTTCCCAAGACTACTATTATTCCAAGAAAACAATATATAGCCCACGGCTATATTGTTTTCTCCCAATATTCCCATAAGATCTACTAGCTTATTTCATGTTTATCATGTTAAGTTAACACTCATTACTAGATCTAGGTTGTATAATAACATGCATGTACATCTAATCCATTTAGGGTCATATGTAACCCACGGCTACATATATTCACATAAGTTACTTTGATGATTTTTAATAGTGCATTTAGCATGTAACATTTCATATTCCATTATTCAAAACTTAGAATACCAATCATATAGTCACCACTTAATTTAGCCGTGACCTTTAAGGTTATGGTTTTCATGATCTTTAAGTTGCACAAGTTCATTTCATGAGATCTATGGTTATTGGTTAACCAAAGTCCCATAAACAAGATGTGTAACTCATGAAATGTTTATATTTAAAAAAGGTTTCATATGGTTTTTAAATCAAGTTTAAAACATAACACATAAGTCATAAGTTTCTTATTACAAGATTTTAAATCATAAACATGATTTGCATAAATATGTCATGACCTATAAGGGTCATAGCTTTATCAAATCTTGATTTTTAACATGTTATTTACTTGTGTTTATAGGTGTGTGATGATGCATGCATGATGAAATGAAAGATTATGATGTGTATACCTCTCTTGCCTAAAAGTACCACAAATGATCTAGATGAACAAGGAGATTTGAGATCTACTCAAGATGATGAAGAAAACCCTAAAACAAACCAAGCCGTGGCCTTGATGACTTAGCTAAGGCTTGTTTATAGTGATTCCAAGAGAATGATACTACTAATGATTTGTAGTAAAGATAAGACAAGTATCTTGGTAGAATTAATACTTGTTTTTTAGATGTATATGGCTTTAAGCCGTATGATTTGAGAGAGAAGAAGGTGAGAGAACAAGATTGGATTGCATGTGTGTGAGAATGTATGTGTTTCGGCTTAAAGAGGAGAGAGGGAAGGGAATGAAAAAGGCATGATTGCCTAGGTAAGAACACTTGTGCCAAGTGTTGGCTTTTGTGTTTCCCATGCATCCCTTCTCCTTCCACATGTCTTTGGTGTCGTGTATGGCTATCCAAAAGAGAGGGTGGGCTTGTGTGGGCTTGTGTTGGGCTTAACACAAAGAGTACATGATCTTGGGCTAGTCCAAGAAGGTTTAGGGATGCCTATAATATACATACATATATATACGACTATATTACACATGGTGTAGCATATTTTCCAATCTTTGTTAAGTGTTGTTTAATCAATGTGGGTTATGTATTTTTACTACTTGTTTTAGGTACATAGTTTACATAGTCAAACTTATTATAACAAGTATGTATGTAAAAGTATATGTGCACATTGGACAAGTTCACACATGACTTATAGAAATATAATACATGAATTTGTGTTCCAAGATTTAATGGGTGAAATTTCATTACATAAAATCATGGTAAAATCATGGATTTTACAAGAAATTATCCCTCCATACAACTTAGGCAGAAACCAGGTCAACACATCATGAAGACAACGCATCATGGACCCAGTGATGTAATGCACAACCCCTCCCCAGCTGACTCAGGCTTCTCTCAAAAGAGGTTTGTTTTATTGTCACGGAGATCAACATGACTTCTATTGACTTTCTCACTCCGAGATAGTTGATATTGAATAGGTGGCATCTGCTCCAGCCTCCGACCACTAAATGTACACAAATCGAGTCTAGAGCCAAGAGATCAATCAAATCTCGTTAGGACACATGGATGACAAACGAGAGAGTCCTACGCTATATCCTTGCGATATTGATAGAACACTCATAGTGATACTACTTAGTATTCACAATGATGAGTGGAAATCCTTCCAGTGTTAACATCAAACAGCACCGCGGTAGGTCATGTGTAAGATTCTTTATGAATTGAACATGTGTAAACTGAAAAGCAACAGTGGTTTGTTTCTTTATTGATTAAAACTCGTTTCAGGTTTCTACGCAATATCTTTACGGTCTTGCCAGAACATTTAGAGTGATACTCATTAATATTCACAATGACGAACGATAATCCTTCTAGCGTCAACATCAAACAGTGCTACGGTAGGTAACTTGCGAGATTCTTTATGAATCAAGCTTGTGTCAACTGGAATGCAACAATGGTAAGATTCTTTAAGAATCAAACTTGTTCCAGGAATTTGAATTGACGACTTTAATCAAGCGGATATTTATCCAATTGATTCACTCTTTATGTTCGCAGTCTTGCTTTGAGACCGTCGAGTAAAGACAACGGCTAGTACTGTTGCGAAACCCTGTCAAGGAGGTTCTTAATTGAATCTACCTAATCACATGCACGATATTTAATATCGTTAACGGTCTTCACCGACCAGAGGTAAACCACTACCTATTTAGGACGACTGTAAAAAATCCATTCAGTCCGTGTCTATGTTTTGTCTCGAGAAGGTGGCATTACGGTGTACTCAGAAATTTCAAAGATTCAAAACCACATACTCATTCCCAAAGATATATTCAACAATCAAGAAAGTAAAAGTCTTCCGCAACTCTGATGATCAAAATCTTCCTTATCAATTAATGTAGAGGAATGACCTCTCTTCAAAGGAGATTGTTAGCAAGCTTTTAAGATTGTGAAAAGTATGAGCATGTGGATAAAGATACAAGATCGCAAGATGGCAAAGACAAGTCAAGAATGATTTGAAGATCTCAAGTTTAAAGACAAAGTCGAAAGACAACAACAAAGACTCAAAGATCATAGAATGAAGGAACAAGACTACTATTACTCGTTCAAGACTCATTTATGACAAGATTCATAATCACCATTGAACTCCAAATATCAAAGAGGAATGACCTCACATTGGGGGATATTGTTAGCCTCAAAATATTGAGTCAAACAAGAATGCTCGGTCATAGTTTATTATTATAACATTTATTAGAACGTTGTAATAAGTACTATAATAGTCGTGACATTTCGGGCTTTATGGCTAGCTTAAAAGGACACTTTCAAGGTATTAAGAATTTATTCAAGCCTGGTCCGATCAAACATATAGCCCATTATGCCACATGTAGGCAAGGCTATAAATACCTCTCCTTGCATGTAAGGAGAGGTGGTGTTGGTTGTTCATTTTCTAATCTAATATTCCTAAAGTTTCACACACATCTCTCTCATTTCCCTCTCTACTTTCTCTCTCTAGAATTCATCTACTTCATCTATCTTTCTTATTTTTTTCTTGTTTGATCATCACAAATTAGGGACAACAAAAAGAATTAAAGATTAAATACTTCGAGGCATCGTTAGTGTATGTTTTGTATTACGAGGCATCCGTCGTATAGGTTTATCCACCGAAGACTATTTGAAACTTATTCATCTTCTCCGAATTCATAAAAAGTAACGCCCATATCAGTTTACTATTCATCTCCTTCCCAATGAACCAATAAACCCTAATCGCCTCCCTCGTAACGAAGTATTTTAAAGGGTTTTTTACCCTAATAATCATGGTAAGTGATGTGGCAGTACTTGATGCTAAGGTAACGATTCGATCTAATCTTAAAACCTGTGATTTGTTAAAGAATATGTTGGCTGGAAATCCAAACCGGAAGAGTATATTTAGATCTACTGTTTTCGGGAAATGGTTGGATTTTCCACCGTATAATTCTGATAATCATCTAATTGATTATATTTTTCAGCACCAATTGTATCATGAAAATATTTCAGATGACTGCCCCCTGTTAGTTATAAAATAGGAGACAGTATGTTTGATTTTGGGCTTGAAGAGTTTTGCTTGATTACTGGCTTTAGATTTGGTAAATTTCACATAATAGACACTACAAATGGTTTGTTAGTTAGTCCATTTTGTGACCATCATTTCCCTAGCAAAGCTTTGCAAAGAAAAAAAAGATTCTAGGAGATGAATTATGGGACCTAACAAGTAACCAAACAGTATGGGGATCCCTTTCTGATGAAGATGCTGTTAGAGTTTGTCTATTGTTAATGACAACAATGGTGTTTCTGGGTAGAGAGCCACGGTTCAATGTCCCCGATATACTTTTGGAGGTTATTGAGGATTTAAGATGGTTTGATGCTAATCCATGGGGCGAGTATTTTTGGACCGTATTTTATAAAAGGACCGTTAATGTTGTGCCTAGACATTGTGAGAGGGATTTGAAGAAGAAGAAGTTATTAACAAGTAATGATGGTGATTACGCTGTTAACGTGGTAACTGGCAAACGAAAATAGGATGTTAAGGAAAAGCGTCTATAGAACAATGATAATCTTTGTATTTCAAGAGGGTTGATGTATTTCTAGAGAGAGAAACTTAGAGAGAGAAATGAAAGAAACTATGTGTATTAAAGTGAGAAATGAAACAACCAACACCTCTTACCGTGGTGGAAAGAGGTTTATATACCCAAGTCCTTAATGGACTTGGGCCTCCGGCCCATGAACATGCTCATGGGTCTGGCTTAATATAAATATAACTTAAACATTACTACGAGCCTATAACTATATTGTTGGAGTGACCGAGACTTTCTTTATACGTAAAAACGTATTTCCAACAATCTCCCCAAAGGGAGGTCACTCCAAATTTACAAAGTCCTAATCTAGCATGTTAGATCTTGTTCTTGAGCTCGTAGTCCACTTTCTCTTTCTTTCTTTAATTTTCTTCTTTTTGTGAATATGTGTTGAATAATATCAGCCTTTTGCTTGGAACACGTTCTTTTGGCCTTTCACGTGCAGTCTTTATCTTCTTGTGATGTTCGCCTCTTCGTGACTTCATTTCCCACACACTTATCCTTTGTTGAATTCTTGAAAGTTTCAGAGTCGATACATCGGAATACTTTTAGGTCATACTTTCTTGAATTTGCAGAAGTATTTGATGCAGCAGGAATAAGTATGTGAGGACGTCTTCAACAGGTACACCGCAACGCCACCGTCTTCGAATGAAGCAACATAATATGACACGAATAAAATGGCTTTGACATTTTATTCTAATTCGGTAGCATTTTACCTCTGGTCGGTGAAGACCGTTGAACGATCTTAGATATCGTACCCGTGACGGATAGTTTCAGTTAAGTAACTTCCTGACATGATTTCGTGGGTAAACCCGTTCTCTTTATTCGACCGTCCAAAGCTGAATACGAACATAGAGAGTGAATCATTTGGATTAAAAATCCTTATGATTGAAGCCGTCAATTCATGAAACCTGGAACAAGTGAATTTTGATTAAGATTTTCACCATCGTTGCTTTCCAGTTGTCACGAGCTTGATTTAAATAGAATCTTGCTTGTCACCTACCAAGTGCTGTTTGATGTTAACACTAGAAGGATTTCCACTCGTCACTGTGGACACTAAAAAGTGTCACTCTGAGTGTTCTAGCAAGATCATACGATAATGCGTAGAGGCCTGGAACGAGTTTAAGTTCAATTAAGAATTAAAATATTGTTTCTTTCCAGTTTTCACAAGATTGGTTCTTAAAGAACCACACGTGTTACCTACCATGAGCTTGTTTGATGTTGGCTCAAGTAGGATTTCCATCTTCATTTTTTTACTTGCGTATCACTCGGATGTTCTGGCAATATTACAGGAATACTGCGTAGGACTCATAAAGATCTCTTACTTTTCACAGTGTGTGAAGAAGCAAGGAATAAATGGAAAGTGTCCTAATGAGACTTTTGATGATCTCGTGGCTCTAGACTCGATAGTGCGTTTTGATTTAGTGAGTGATGGCTGGAGAGGATTGCCACCTTTTCAATATCAGTCTATTCGAAGTGAATAGACCAATAGATAACATGCTGATCTCCGTGTGATTAAAACAAATATCTTTTGACAGATATTTGAGTTAGCAGGGGAGGGTTGTGCATTGCATCACTGGGTCCATGATGTCTATCTTCAATATCGAGTGTCATTGAAAAAATGATCTCAATAGCATATGTAATGACCCGGTTTCTGCCTAAAGTTGTAAGGAGGGCTTCTTTCTTTACACCCTTTATCTTTACAATTCTTTTTCATTCTTCAACCCCTTCAATGCTTACCAATACTTCATCACTAGCACCTTGTTGTGATTGTTCTAGTGCTAGCTTAAGTACTTGGTCGACATTCAGGTTCACAATCATTCTCCATCTTTCCTAAGACTTCTAATTCTATCTAGGGAATTGTCCTTGGGAAGATTCCATCGGTTCTGATGAATCATTGGACTAATACCTATACCTACCACCCTTTTGTCACCACATCCGTCGTGAATTAAGTGTGTTTTGGGTAAGTATTGTCACCATGAAAAATCCTTGAAAAATCACTTAGAGCACTTGTGATATTGTAATCAAAGTTTTTGTGCCTTAAGTGTTTTGATCATCAAAAACGCTCCCCCTTAACATGTGCATTACACATATTAAGTTGGTTTATCTTTTAAGCCTTTTTCATTGTTTAGCCAAGTATCATTAAGTCTCCTTAATCCCATTTTCTTCCCTTTCCAAAATGTTAACCATCAATATTTTGGATATTAATGGATTAACCGGTCTTTGGGTAATAAAATGAAATTAGATGCTGGCCAAAGAACATATTACTGCTCCCCCTCAAGTTAATGAGGGTAAGTTGTAGTGCTCGAGTACGATATGTTTGAAAGATTTAGAATCTCGAGAGAAATTCTTGAAAAATATCATACTTTTACACTACAACATGCCACAAAAGCTGATTATACAAAAATTAACATATTCACAATAATTAGACATATGGAGTTGACCTGTTATAAGATGAACCATAATTAAATGGCTCGTTCCGTGAACCTATGGTGAGCTCCATATGGCCTTCCACCTATGAATCGTTCCACACTTCGTAGCAACCGGCGCTTCCTTAAAAGTTCCTCGATCTTCTTGATCGAGTACTTTGCTCCCTTTTTGCACTGGGTTTTCCAGGTGTACTTGACTGATGGAAGCGGTAGGTCGGCAGTGAGAACCGTCAGATCATCTCGAACATGCTTGAGCGTACCATCGCTGAATTTATGCAGTTCGGAGAATCGCATAAACTGCATGACTCCAGTTTCATTTGGATAAAATATCCCTGCTTCCGGTGTCGTGGTCCCCATGTACGGCTTCTTGTTCTTGTGAAAATTACTGAGCGGAGTTGTATGGGGACGTTGCAAGTTTAGCTGTTTCTGATAGCTCTCTACTCCAGGTTGAAAATCTTCCACCCGGTTTTGAATGACGATTTTTCTTGCATATTGACGAAAGTTGGAGCTCATTGCAGTAACAATCTCAGGTTGTAGATGGTCAACTTTTTCCTGAGCCAATAACAACAGAAGATCTTCGATGTCTTCAAGTTGAAGGTACTTGAGATCACTTTCGTCAATTCGGTATTCTTTCTCATCAGTACGTTTGAACACGATTACATTTAAGTAATCATAATCGAAGACAGTCTGAGTGGTTGCTCCTTGGATGCTTTTGATTCTGTGAGCTGAGACAATAGGAGAACCTCTCTTTGGACGATGGAAATGATTGTAAGCTAACCTTTTCTTTGTAGTCTAGTGAGAGATGCCAAGTGAAGCAAAAGTATCATAAAACTTGAGCAGTTTCTTTCTCCATTGTACATCAGGTACTTTATCTTTGATCCATGGAACGTTCTCCAGATTAACAGCCTTGAGCATAGTATGTGACGTGGCATATTTCTTTGCGCCTTTTTCAAGGTATTCGAGATCGTGAGAAACAAAGTGCCCTATTGGGATCGTTGCAGAACCGGCGATGACCGTGGGTGTAAGAGGTCGTAACACAGGAGTCTAAATTCCCGTAGTTGTTGCTCTCATTGCCTTGGTAAGCAGATTTAAGTGATATTCTGCTTCTTTATGGCTGATTGATTATAGGTAAATTTAGATACTTGCTTTAGGAAAAACAAGCAACTAAAAATAGCGGTAAGTATTAACGAGTGATTTAGGAAAACCACAAGTAATGACCCTTAATCAAATTAAAAGAGATGAAAGAGTTCGTTTCCCAAGGAGGTATTTGTGTTGTGAATTAACTTGTATTTATTTGAGATTAATATTGAGAAGAATGGGGATGAGAAGATGAAAGACGGTTACGTTAAATTTAAACTACGACGTAAAAGACGTAAAGTCGTGAAAAACTACCCAAATTAAAAATTATTTAATACTAAGACCAAAAACAAAATCAATAATTAAAAAGACTAAAAAGAAATCTAAAATAATATAAATAAAGACAAAAATCCAACAAAGATATTTTAAAACCTTTTATTAATTAAATATTTAATTTTAAATGCTAATTAAAGCCCTAAAATTAAATATAACTAATGAAAATGTCTAAAATATGATTTTATTGAACTAATACTTAACTTATATTATTAAAAGACTAAAAAGTAATTTTCTAAAAATTAAAAGCTATTAAAACTATTTTTAAAACTCTAAAAATGATTTAAAATGATTAAAACTTAATTAAACTTAAAATAATTATAAAAATAAATCTAAAAGCTATAAAAATATTCTAAAAATGGAAATAGTCCTAATTAATGATAAAGAACCTAAGAAAAATGAAAAAGAAATAAAAATGAAATTTTGAAATTTTAATATTAAAATAATATTAAAATAATGCTAAAAATAAAAAGTTACTAAAATTAATTCTAAAATTTTTCTAAAAACTTAAAATATTCTAACTAAGAGAAAAACACAAATTAGAGCTCCTAAACCTTTTTTAATAATTTTATAAAATTCTTTAAAGTTTATAAAAAACCTTAAAATAATATAAAATTAAAAATTAAAGTTTATAAAACCTAAACTTAATGTAAACCTCAAATTATTATTTTAAAAGCTAAAAATTATTTTTCCTAGAAATTAAAACTATTTTTGCTATTTTTTTTATGATTTTCTAAAAACCGGGTAATAAATAAATTCTAAAAAATAAACTAATAAATGGAAAAATAAGAAAATTAGCTAGAAAAATCACAAATGCTATTACTTTCCTAAGAAAAATAAGAGAAACCAATTTTGCTTAACAAATAAGCTGGAATTATGAGAAAAAGCTACGGCTTTTTATTTAAGAAACAAAAGAGAAAGTGGTTAAATATCTAACGTGTTGAGAGGCTAACAGAAAAAGCCTCATAGATCAATGGTAAGCCCTTTCACTCCTGCTCGACAGGTCGGGGGTTCGAGTCCATGCTATGACGGTTTTTGCTATTTTTTTATTTATTTATTTTTTTTTATTTCTCAAACCAAACTGTGACCTTTTAACAAGCTAGAAACACAATACCAATTCCTTTTTAGCCAAGATATATCCAAATTAGATGCAAAACGTGGCCAATTTATGATGAACACTTAGCAGGTTGAACTTTGTGTTCTTTGCTTTCATAAGTTCCAAAAGTCCCAAGAGGAGCTTGGTCCTATGGCTTATTTGGAGTTGCTTATGTGGGCAGGGGGCACTCTTGTGCTCTTTGGAGCACAAGAAGTCAACAACTAGCAAGAAAAGAGCACACTTAGCACAACATACTCACAATCCAAGCATAAACAGACCAATGATGAGTTGCTGAGATAAATTAGGCAGGTTTATGGACTTATGACTTAATTATTTGCTCCCTAGTGAACTTCAAGGCTTCAAAATAAACACACAAACTCACAAACTGTCATACAAACCAAATACAACCTTAAATCTCCCTATATCTCACAGATTTTCAAAGATCAATCACCCAAAATTATGAAAAAACAGGAAGATAATGGAAATGCAGTATTTTAGCTATGATTTTACTTTAAACCACACAATCTTGCTACCAAATTGTCTAATCTCACTTACCAACTAGTTAACAATCTGTCTCAATCCCTTTTTAAACCATCTAACACCTCTTAAATCCACACATCAAAACAAATACCCTGCTAAACTTTATAGCCAAACACCCTGTTAAAAACTTATTTTCCACTTTTATCAAACCAAAACCATTCAAAAGCCACTCAATCTGACCCTAATGGTATCTAACATGCATGCAAACACAAATCAACTCAATATCCAACAGCTTAACACCTTTTATCACAGAATCAAGCCAGATCACATAGGCTACACTTTTCTGAAATTTTACAAAGGTAAAAGAAATTTACCTAAGGACCCTTACATCCAAAGGTCCTTGTGGTTGCTTAACCACCTCCTACCAACACGGGTTGGTGCAGATCCTTTAACAAATCAGCAACCTTCAATACATGCTTAAATCAAAACAAAACAAGAACAAACAAAAACAAGCAATAATATATTTTTCTGATTTTCTTTCTTTCTTCTTAAACCATCCAAAAACTTTTAAAACCTTGAAAACATGTTTCAATAACACTATTTCACTGATTAACACTTACCTCTTAACACATAAACTCAGAACAAATTTCTTACCAAAAATCTTAAAATTTCAGAAACCTTTAAACAACTTTGAACATCAAAGTTACTTAACCAAATAAAGAATGGAACTCAGAATCAAGCTTTCACACTTCACACAACTTTTAAAAACAATAAAAAGGCATTACACTTGAATAAATCAAAAACCAATCTTTTATTTCTTTAAAAAGGAATTACAAGGAGAAAAGCTTGAAACTGGAACAAGGGGTCATCACAGGTTGATGCCTCCTTTTATAGTAGTCTAATGAACATTCTAGGCTCTTAAAATCAAAACCCTAATACATAGAAATTCCCAAATATGCCCTTGACGGTTTTGAGGTATGAGTTGTCACATTTTGATCCTGGACGTTTATTCTTGCGTTGTGAGTAAGCTATTCATCATGGCCTTTGATTGTGGACACGTCACATGTCTTGGGGGCTAAGGTGTTCTCTGATTGGTGGAGTGGGGAATTGGGGGTAGGGTCCACAGTGAGTGGTTTGAGGATTTTAGGAGTGGGATGGGTTTTGGTGGGTGTGAATCAAGTGTGTGCAGGTTTAATTGGTTTTTACCCAAGGTTAAGTGGAGGTAAATTCTGGGCGTGTAAAAAGATAAACAGTGACTATTTCAATCCGAAATTGGGGGAAGTAAACATGTTAGGCGCACTTTTTGGATTTGAATGTTTCACTTGGCAACTTCAGTCCTTATGTTTTGATATTTTTGGCATTTAAGGTTTTTCAGCCCTAAATCCGTTTTGCTTTGTTAATATCTTTCACCAATTGTCACTTTTGGCACCAACTTTGGAAAAAGGTTATCAAAGGGTTGTTTTTGACATTTTTGAATATTTCAAGGGCTGTTCTTGGACAATGTTGATCTTCAAAGGTCTTCAATGTGTCTTTCACTTTATGAGGGACCATAATTGACAATTTGATTTTGTTGAGGGACTATTCTTGCCATTTCTTTAAAGTTGAAGGACCTTTTTGTAATTTTGACAAACTTAAGGGACCAAACTTGTAATTATTATTATACAAGGGTTTTAAGTGTCATTTCTTCATAGAATGAGGATCAATCTTGTTTTGTCTTCAAGTCTTCAAGGGTATTTGATGAAAATTCCATGATTAGGGCCCGGTTCTTTGTACGGTTTCGTTTCTCGTGTCCGTTTTTCCTTGTATCTTGTGATCTTTTGTCTTTTTCACGATATCCATACCTAAAATACACAAGTAAACAAACACAAGCATATATATGGTATTTTATGACATTTTAATGCATTTAAAGCCCGAAAAGAACGATGAGATCATGTATAAATGCCATCTCATCACTCCCCCATACTAAGCCATTGCCGTGCCCTCACGCAATGCTAGAATAAAGTATCTAAGCATCACCAAAGTTCAATTTTATTAACCTTTATTGAAGAGTAAAAGACTTGCAACATACTACGAGAATGTGTAAAGACATAATGTATGATTTTCATCACCAAAATGTGACTTTTAGGGTCAAAGAATAGAAACAATTTAATGTCCCTTAGAGTAAACTTCGTCATCCTTGATTGTCATACATTCCATGCTAAGTGCAAAAACAAGATCATTGTTGGTACAAGTCACAATGCTAACACTACTCATACGTTCAAATTGTGTAATACTTTTTCTCCCCGCAATCCTAGTTATTATAAAAGGAAATGGGTTACTAGCATTTTTTTATCTATTTGTCATGGATCACAAGTGATTCATATTGACTTATTTGAGTAGTTATTAGTCCGAAAGCAAAGTAGCACGATTTGATCAATAGTTAGCCGAAGGACAAAATCTTTTAAAACGGCTTCTCGTGTATCTCCTTAAGTTCATATCTTGGCATAACTCGTTTCACGATTTGAGACCTTTCTCAGACCGATATTTGGCATGTACTTCATACTTCAAATCTTGGGAAGACGTTCTTGAAATAATGGTCTTCTCTTCATATATTTGGAATTTCTTCACTTGACGTTTTTGAGAGATTCTTCATATAGGACCACGACTTCATCATTTTTCTTCAATCTTTACTTTGGATTTTGATATACAACGATCCGCCTCCTTTTCGGACTTGGATATATTCATCCTCATACCTTGTTAGGGTCTTTTTGGATAGACTTTCTCCATTCTTTAGGGGAGTAATTGCTTCTCGTCGTGTGTCTCGATCCTTCATATTGATTTTGGAATAATGATACTTCACATCATCTTTGGATCTTTAGCAAAAATAGAGCTCCTCATGCCTTGTTAGGGCCTTTTTGGATCTTCACCAATCTTCGCGTCCCGCTTCAATAAGTTATGCCTTGGCTATGAACTCTATTCAACCCCGAGCAACTTTTAAACGATCTTGCGCTAGAGGCTAAGTAACCTTTCAAATCGTATGACCTTACTTATTGCAATTATGATTTATTCCTAATGCATTGATCTTATGGGAAGAAAAAGCCACAATTAAAAACATATGAGTTTTTGAAAGAACACTTTCATGTTCTACGTTTAGCATGATCACTTGTCTAACTCTATCATTTCTTGTTCTTCACTATATAAAGACCTCTAATTAAAGAGACTCGTGAATACTTAGCCATGCAAGTCAAAATTAAGCCAAATTTGGATTAGCTTTCATTAAGACTATATCAATTCAAAGTTTTGGGTTTTCAAGCCACCTATAGGATCTTGCACTTTCTTGGACTTTTTCAAGTTTAGAGAATGCGTTTTATAGTTCCCTTGATAAGTGACTTTCTAGAATCAATTATAGGAACTTGCGAAAAGTTCTTGTTCTTAACTCGAATGAATTAAGACTTTCGCGTTTTAAAGCTCCCTATATAAAAGTCTAGCAAAACTTGAATTGAGCGGGTTAAGGAATGTAAATGGCTCCAAATGCCCATCAAGTCAAAAATTAACTCTTATTCTATCCATCGGAAAATATACATTCGTGTCTTAAAAACACTTATGAAAACTAAGAAAAATTTTAAAATTTGGCCATTTTTAGCCTTATTAGCAAAACAAAACATTGAAAGTTGGAACACGTGAGGGCGTAGCAAAGCAAGTACCTATTCACCCCCCATACTAAAAGTAAACATTGTCCTCAATGTTTCGAGTCTAAAGGTGGAGCACCCCCATACTAGAGACGAAGAGTCGAATGCTTAGGATCTAGCATGGAAAGGGTGATCAACAATAAATCTAAAGCCGTTTATTAATTATGCTAAAAGATAATTGTTAGAACAATAAAGGATATGTCATGGAATCGTGAAAAACTTCTTCAAACGAACGATGGATGCTCACGTAAACGAACACGAGAGTCTTCAATCGTAGATGATGATGATGATCTAGATAACACAATCACAAACAACCACGAGACAACGAGTTGGAAGGGTACAAGTCCCCTTATTAGTGAATATAAAAGATAAGCATGGGATCTCCCCCACGAGGCACCTCGTTTTTGATTACCGAGTCATGAGCTCGACTCGATCCCTTCAAAATGTGAACATTTAGGGATATCATGGTGTGGTCAATTTTTGATGGGGCTTACATGATAAACAAGGCCCAAAAAGCAACCGGTAAAAAGGACTAAGTCCTTAGATGATGCAAAATACCGGGGTCGAAGATGGCGTTCTCGTTTCCATTGGAAAAACAAATCAATGCCACTTCAACATGTGCCATAAACTCAAAGAGTTTGAAGAAAATAGAAGAGAAGTAGAAGGGTGAGACAATTGGTAAGACAAACGTTTGAGCTACTCGAGGTAGACTCACACCAAGCAAATAGAAAGATTTTCCATTTATTGCATCGGTGGAAGACCGAGATTTCCCTTTACATGAAATTCCGGGATCGAAGATCTCGTCCTCGGTGGACAAGGATGAGGGAACATAAGGGGCTTCCCCCATACTAGAACCACACAAAACATCGTCAAAAGGAGTAGACGAGCTTGTAACACTCAAAACACGCGGTGATGACGGAGTTAGATTTGTAGAAAAATCAATTAAATCACATTTAAGATCATTTCCTTTTTTATCTTTTGAACTCTCCTTATGAAAACCCTTTTTGATTATGTCGAAAATATTCGGTGTTTCTAAGACGATGTTAGTTACACTAAAAATTCTCACATTTTGAAACCGTTTTGGTTTTGGTGGTGGCAAGTTTTCAAAACGTTTATCGACGAAGAAAACCTCCCCATTGGGGACTACATATTCATCATCCGAAAGATCTTCCGTAGAAACCGGCAACTTATCAACACTTTTCAAGAATGAAGGTGAAGGATTTTTCGATTCAAGTATTGATGGTTTCTTCCTTGTAGGCTTTGCACTCATAACCTCCACCGGCGGAGGAAATGGTAAATTGTTTTTGGCGACATTCCCTAAAACTCTTGGTGAAAATTCTTTGCAAATGACATTGGTCGAGTCACCATGGTTTAAAGTTGCAATAGAATATACATGAGAAAGATTGGAGTTTTGTGTTGCATTGATGACAAGTTCTTCTTCATTGAAACGAAGGGTGATTTTTCGAGCATGAACATCGATAAGTGCTCTTGATGTATCCAAAAATGAACGACCCAAAATGAGAGGAACTTTTCGATCGATGGGAATGTCTACAACGATAAAGTCAACGGGATAGTAAAACTTTCCGACTTTAATAAAAACGTCCTCGGCTACTCCACATGCCATGATCGTAGAATGATCGGCCATCTCGATGGACATGTTCGAAGGAGTAAGGGCCGGAAGCGAAAGAGATTTGAAAATCTCGAGAGGCATTAAATTAATACTAGCACCAAGATCGGCCAAGGCGTAGCATTCCTCCATATCTTGAATAGCACACGGAATCAAAAATTTACCGGGATCACCGACTTTTTGTGGTATGCGGCTTAGAAAAACTGATGAACAACTAGACGATTGTTGTAACTTCTCTTTGTTGTTTAGCATACTTTTGAAGTTTGCGGCGAATCGAGGCATCATGATTAAAGCATCGGCAAAACTTATGTTAAAATGCAAATCACGAAACATTTTCATAAATAGCTCAAATTGATAATTGTTCCTTTCTTGTGCTTTCTCTTTGTTACGTCTCGAAGGGTAAGGTAAAGGTGGTGTGGGTTGGTCATTAGGCAACGGCCTTGGAAACTCGGGTTCCACAATTGGTATTGGTTCAACCGTAGGTGTGGTTTGAGCGGTACTTCGTGGGATTGTAATATGCTCCTTTTCGACCATCACCTCGGGTTCTTTCTCGATTTCCTTCTCCTTAGAAGTACTTGGACGAGAGATTGGTTCCTTGAAAGTTTTACCACTTCGTGTAGCAACAACCTTCAATTCTCCCCTCGGGTTGTTAATGGTATCACTAGGAAGACCACCCGAAGAAGAGGGCTTACACATGATAGCTTCAAACATCTTAGCCATACGGTCCTCAAATTTTTATTGCCTAGCATCCGCTTTTAATAACTCTTGCTTAATCTCATGTTGTCCTAATTCCATCTTTTGTTGGTTTTGTTGAAGACGTTGGACATTTCCTTCCATTTTATTAGCATGAGTTTTAAGTTCATTAGCAAGTTCATTTTTAAGTTCGTTTTTCAACTCGGACCTTAAGCTAATCATCTCACGTTGCATATTATCAAATTTAGCATCATTTGCTTTTGCATAATCCAAAAATTCTCCTTGCAAATTTTTCGTGTGAGCATTTTGAAAACCTTGTGTAGTGTTTTGAAAATCACGGTTTTGGTTTTGATTAGAGATTTGTCCATTCCCACTTTGATAATTCCCTTTGTTGTAATTGCGTGTGTTGCCTTGGTAATTACCTTGGTTGTTGTTTCGATAATTGTTAATATTTTGATTTGGTGGAGCTTGATTTTGGCGGGAACCTTGGCCGCTTTGGTTGTAAGTTCCCGTTGCTACAGAAGCACTCGAAGTGTTACCATCCGCGGTAATGCACTCGGAAAGATCATGAGCTCCCCCACACGATAAACAACTCTTAGCAACCGCTTTAACCGAAGCGGAATTGGAAGCTTCTTGAGCCTTCCAATGGGACATTAGATTAGCAAATCTATCAAAAAACCGATTTTCCTCATTAGCTTCATCATGTAAGGCGTTAATGTTACGAGACGATTGTGACGAAGATGACGAACCCATATTGGCAACACTCGGTGTGTTACGAGGGCTATAAACCTTAGATCGATTTTCAATGATTTGTAAAGCCTCATTTGTCGTCTTGCACAAAAAATTACCACCCGCGGCGGCATTTAAATAATCTCGTTCATGATCATTAAGCCCATTATAAAAAGTATCCACTTGATGCAATTCCGAAAAATCATGGTGTGGACATTCATGTAACATCTCTTTAAATCGTTCCCATGCCATTGAAAAACTTTCATTGTTACGTTGCACAAATCGTGAAATCTCATTTTTTAAGTGTGTTGTTTTAGATGGTGGAAAAAACTTGTTCACAAACTTAGAAACGAGATCGGCCCATGTCAAAATCGAATTTGGCGGTTCTTTCTCGAGCCAAATTTTTGCGGGTCCATCCAACGAATATGGAAACAACATCATCTTAATGGTGTCATGTGGAACATCTTTGAATTTGCTAGTGGCGATGAGACGGTTGAAATTCCTAATGTGGTAATGCGGGTTGTCTTTCTCGTGACCTCGAAACTTGTTTGCTTGCAACATAGACATTAAACCCGTCTTAATCTCGAAATTCTCCGCAAGGATGGCGGGAATAACAATGGCCTCTCCAAAACCCTCGGTGGGTGCTTGTAGCAACTCCATCATAGTACGATTAGCCATGACGACTTCTTGTTCTATAATAGGTTCAACAATTGGAGGTTCTTCAACAATCAACGATCCTTGATTTGCTTGCTTTTGAAGACGTTTACGAGCTCGTTTAGCTTGATTACGAGTGATCATAAACTACACGAAGAATGGGAGGTGAGCAAAGAAGATTCTTTTTGGTTGTTTTGTGGATTTTCAATTTTTTTTGTGTTTTTGATAATATTTATTTTTTTTGGATTTTGGTGTATCTTCGTAGACGACAATCTACAAAATCTCTCCTCGAATCAAACTCTTGATTAAAGAAGCCTCAAAGGAATGAAAACGATCACGTGGAGTGAACGCCTTCGAATGACTTTAGAACTTTGGTGAAAACCAAATTGTTCACGAGGGTTTAATCACAAAGAAACCAAGCAAAATATAGTATACGTATTAATACTTTGGGCGGCAAAACCCTCGATTAGCCTTCAATGTCAAAATACTCACAAGCAAGCGGGGAAACGAGGCGGCGCGAAGCACTTAAGAGCCTTTTTCCTTAGGGTATATTTTATAATACCTGCCTTATACCCACCTTATAGTTTGTATTTTTCAAAATCGAGCTTCTCGAAAGTATTTATCTATTTTTGCCTTTTCTTTTTGTTTGAGATTCGAATACAATAATTAGGAGATCAAATCCCAATTAAGGTTGTGTTTTCACACTTTTGGAGATATTGTATTTTGGTTGTGATACTTAATACAATATAGTAATATTTCTACAAGAAAAACCGAGAAAAACCGATAATACGTGTTAAGGGAGTTCCACTTAACACAAATACTATTTATGGATAATATCAAAAACAAAAGCTTCCAAATTAAAGCACAACACACCTCCCCGGCAGCGGCGCCAAAAATGATTGTAGGTAAATTTAGATACTTGCTTTAGGAAAAACAAGCAACTAAAAATAGCGGTAAGTATTAACGAGTGATTTAGGAAAACCACAAGTAATGACCCTTAATCAAATTAAAAGAGATGAAAGAGTTCGTTTCCCAAGGAGGTATTTGTGTTGTGAATTAACTTGTATTTATTTGAGATTAATATTGAGAAGAATGGGGATGAGAAGATGAAAGACGGTTACGTTAAAATTAAACTACGACGTAAAAGACGTAAAGTCGTGAAAAACTACCCAAATTAAAAATTATTTAATACTAAGACCAAAAACAAAATCAATAATTAAAAAGACTAAAAAGAAATCTAATATAATATAAATAAAGACAAAAATCCAACAAAGATATTTTAAAACCTTTTATTAATTAAATATTTAATTTTAAATGCTAATTAAAGCCCTAAAATTAAATATAACTAATGAAAATGTCTAAAATATGATTTTATTGAACTAATACTTAACTTATATTATTAGAAGACTAAAAAGTAATTTTCTAAAAATTAAAAGCTATTAAAACTATTTTTAAAACTCTAAAAATGATTTAAAATGATTAAAACTTAATTAAACTTAAAATAATTATAAAAATAAATCTAAAAGCTATAAAAATATTCTAAAAATGGAAATAGTCCTAATTAATGATAAAGAACCTAAGAAAAATGAAAAAGAAATAAAAATGAAATTTTGAAATTTTAATATTAAAATAATATTAAAATAATGCTAAAAATAAAAAGTTACTAAAATTAATTCTAAAAATTTTCTAAAAACTTAAAATATTCTAACTAAGAGAAAAACACAAATTAGAGCTCCTAAACCTTTTTTAATAATTTTATAAAATTCTTTAAAGTTTATAAAAAACCTTAAAATAATATAAAATTAAAAATTAAAGTTTATAAAACCTAAACTTAATGTAAACCTCAAATTATTATTTTAAAAGCTAAAAATTATTTTTCCTAGAAATTAAAACTATTTTTGCTATTTTTTTATGATTTTCTAAAAACCGGGTAATAAATAAATTCTAAAAAATAAACTAATAAATGGAAAAATAAGAAAATTAGCTAGAAAAATCACAAATGCTATTACTTTCCTAAGAAAAATAAGAGAAACCAATTTTGCTTAACAAATAAGCTGGAATTATGAGAAAAAGCTACGGCTTTTTATTTAAGAAACAAAAGAGAAAGTGGTTAAATATCTAACGTGTTGAGAGGCTAACAGAAAAAGCCTCATAGATCAATGGTAAGCCCTTTCACTCCTGCTCGACAGGTCGGGGGTTCGAGTCCATGCTATGACGGTTTTTGCTATTTTTTTTTTTATTTTTTTTTTTATTTCTCAAACCAAACTGTGACCTTTTAACAAGCTAGAAACACAATACCAATTCCTTTTTAGCCAAGATATATCCAAATTAGATGCAAAACGTGGCCAATTTATGATGAACACTTAGCAGGTTGAACTTTGTGTTCTTTGCTTTCACAAGTTCCAAAAGTCCCAAGAGGAGCTTGGTCCTATGGCTTATTTGGAGTTGCTTATGTGGGCAGGGGGCACTCTTGTGCTCTTTGGAGCACAAGAAGTCAACAACTAGCAAGAAAAGAGCACACTTAGCACAACATACTCACAATCCAAGCATAAACAGACCAATGATGAGTTGCTGAGATAAATTAGGCAGGTTTATGGACTTATGACTTAATTATTTGCTCCCTAGTGAACTTCAAGGCTTCAAAATAAACACACAAACTCACAAACTGTCATACAAACCAAATACAACCTTAAATCTCCCTATATCTCACAGATTTTCAAAGATCAATCACCCAAAATTATGAAAAAACAGGCAGATAATGGAAATGCAGTATTTTAGCTATGATTTTACTTTAAACCACACAATCTTGCTACCAAATTGTCTAATCTCACTTACCAACTAGTTAACAATCTGTCTCAATCCCTTTTTAAACCATCTAACACCTTTTAAATCCACACATCAAAACAAATACCCTGCTAAACCTTATAGCCAAACACCCTGTTAAAAACTTGTTTTCCACTTTTATCAAACCAAAACCATTCAAAAGCCACTCAATCTGACCCTAATGGTATCTAACATGCATGCAAACACAAATCAACTCAATATCCAACAGCTTAACACCTTTTATCACAGAATCAAACCAGATCACATAGGCTACACTTTTCTGAAATTTTACAAAGGTAAAAGAAATTTACCTAAGGACCTTTACATCCAAGGGTCCTTGTGGTTGCTTAACCACCTCCTACCAACACGGGTTGGTGCAGATCCATTAACAAATCAGCAACCTTCAATACCTGCTTAAATCAAAACAAAACAAGAACAAACAAAAACAAGCAATAATATATTTTTCTGATTTTCTTTCTTTCTTCTTAAACCATCCAAAAACTTTTAAAACCTTGAAAACATGTTTCAATAACACTATTTCACTGATTAACACTTACCTCTTAACACATAAACTCAGAACAAATTTCTTACCAAAAATCTTAAAATTTCAGAAACCTTTAAACAACTTTGAACATCAAAGTTACTTAACCAAATAAAGAATGGAACTCAGAATCAAGCTTTCACACTTCACACAACTTTTAAAAACAATAAAAAGGCATTACACTTGAATAAATCAAAAACCAATCTTTTATTTCTTTAAAAAGGAATTACAAGGAGAAAAGCTTGAAACTGGAACAAGGGGTCATCACAGGTTGATGCCTCCTTTTATAGTAGTCTAATGAACATTCTAGGCTCTTAAAATCAAAACCCTAATACATAGAAATTCCCAAATATGCCCTTGACGGTTTTGAGGTATGAGTTGTCACATTTTGATCCTGGACGTTTATTCTTGCGTTGTGAGTAAGCTATTCATCATGGCCTTTGATTGTGGACACGTCACATGTCTTGGGGGCTAAGGTGTTCTCTGATTGGTGGAGTGGGGAATTGGGGGTAGGGTCCACAGTGAGTGGTTTGAGGATTTTAGGAGTGGGATGGGTTTTGGTGGGTGTGAATCAAGTGTGTGCAGGTTTAATTGGTTTTTACCCAAGGTTAAGTGGAGGTAAATTCTGGGCGTGTAAAAAGATAAACAGTGACTATTTCAATCCGAAATTGGGGGAAGTAAACATGTTAGGCGCACTTTTTGGATTTGAATGTTTCACTTGGCAACTTCAGTCCTTATGTTTTGATATTTTTGGCATTTAAGGTTTTTCAGCCCTAAATCCGTTTTGCTTTGTTAATATCTTTCACCAATTGTCACTTTTGGCACCAACTTTGGAAAAAGGTTATCAAAGGGTTGTTTTTGACATTTTTGAATATTTCAAGGGCTGTTCTTGGACAATGTTGATCTTCAAAGGTCTTCAATGTGTCTTTCACTTTATGAGGGACCATAATTGACAATTTGATTTTGTTGAGGGACTATTCTTGCCATTTCTTCAAAGTTGAAGGACCTTTTTGTAATTTTGACAAACTTAAGGGACCAAACTTGTAATTATTATTATACAAGGGTTTTAAGTGTCATTTCTTCATAGAATGAGGATCAATCTTGTTTTGTCTTCAAGTCTTCAAGGGTATTTGATGAAAATTCCATGATTAGGGCCCGGTTCTTTGTACGGCTTCGTTTCTCGTGTCCGTTTTTCCTTGTATCTTGTGATCTTTTGTCTTTTTCACGATATCCATACCTAAAATACACAAGTAAACAAACACAAGCATATATATGGTATTTTATGACATTTTAATTCATTTAAAGCCCGAAAAGAACGATGAGATCATGTATAAATGCCATCTCATCACTGATCTTCAAATTATCAAAGAAGTCCACATTTACGGCTGCCATTTTGATAAGATCCGGAGTCATTGTCGGTTTCCCATGAGAATACCTTAGAAAGGCCGAGAAATCGATAGGATTGTTTAGGAATTGAGTCAGCTCCATTTCAGTTGTTGTGTCGAAAGGATGTTGTGGTGCTGCATTTTTAAGCCAGAGTTGCTCCTGTACCGTGTCATCGATGATAAGATATTCAGCAAACGTTGGTTCTGGCATATTTAAATCCTCAACTTTCATATCAGAGATGTGCTGATCTTCAGATGGTGTTGAAGGTTGTTCTTGCGTCACCGGTATATCATCGTGAGATTCTTCTTCTAGCATTGACCCTGTGGGTTCTTATTCTTACGTAGACACAAGAATTTCGTCTTTTTGCATATGTTCTACAGATTCATTGTGAGAAGCAGTAGTAAAAACTGGTTCAGTAGATATACATGTGTCAATTTGCTGAGTTTTTGGTACAGTAGACTCCACCGTCTTTTCTGCGGTTTCAGCAACGCTTTCTGCAGCTTCCCCAATACCTTTCTTAGTTGCCTTATCACCTTCATCCTTATTTGACTCTTCGGCATTAGTACCCGTTTTGTCATTCTTATCACCCTTGTTGGTTCCATTACCGTCGTCATTATCATCATCGTCATCCTCATCCTCATCTGTATCCTCGTCCTCATCTTTATCTTCATCCTTATCCTTTTCTTCCTCATCCTCTTCTTCCTCCTCATCTCCTTCCTTATCCTCTTCCTCATTTTGATCATTTTCACCATCATCCTCATCATCGTTACCCTCATTATCTCTCCTCTAGCTCGTCTTCATTGTCAGACTCAGAGTCGATAGTATCTACAGGCGTATCTTCAATAATTGCATTGTTGAGATATTGCAGAACTTTTCGTTTATTTTTCGATTTATGAGCACCCATATTTAGCAGACGTGTTTGTAACAATGTCATTAGTTGAAGGGTAGATAAACCATTACCGACAAAAGTTGGTAGCTGCTGATCAAAATATGACTTGACTTCTCGTCGAATAATCTTGGTCATCTTTTCATCAATTGACCCAAGAAAGGCAACATTCTCTTTGTCACGATTTTCTTCTCTCCAAGAAATGATTTGTGTTGTTGTTTAAGTTTAGACACTCTGTCGGATATTTTCTTAAGTGTAGGCTCATCAGGTTGCGGTTCCTTAAGAGGAGTGGTGAATCTTTCAGTCAGTGTAGCTATTTGTTTAGCTTGAGCCTCCAGCTGTTGTTGAAGAGACTGGATCAGTGGATCACTAACTGTGAGGAATGGATTGGAGGTGGATGATACTTGTTGTACTAATGATGGAGGTGTAACCATGACTGTTAAAGTGGTGGTGGATGATACAGGTTGTTCAAGGATAGGTGATGGTGTAGATGCAGTGATTGGGGCGGTAGTTGATACAGGCTGTTCAGCTGTTGATGACGATGTAGATTCAGTGGTTGGGATGGTGGTTGATACCTGTTGTTCAACAAGTGCTGGTGTGATAGCTGGTGTTATGACATCAGGGATGACTGGGGTAGATAGTGGTGGAGTGGTGGTTGATGTAACAGAAGTTATGGGAACATCTACCATGTCTTCATTTGTCTATGGATCAGTATTTGTAACCTCGACACCCTCCCCTTCCAAATTAAGATATTTCATAATATCGTCAGAGCCGGAAGTAGACTTACTTTGAAGTTGAGTTTCTGGTATGAAAGTTGCATGAGCATCGTCGTGTACCACCGTGTGAGTTGGTTCCGGTAAAGATGTGTTGACATTTACATCATGATACAACACATTTGTATTAGTGTTTGCACTACTACCACCTTCTTCACTCTGCTCACGGCTTTCAAAGTGGAAGTTATGAGCATCTTCATAAGCATCTTCATCGGTAGGATCTTCATAAAATGCCATGTCAGCATCAGGATTATCAAATTCATCTAAGTCCTCAAATAGTCTTGAGCCTAATCCTGTGGAGGTTGCAAAAGCCTCCTCTCTGCTTTGTTGAAGAATAATACGCAGTCGTTTGGCTTCAGAAATGGTTTGTTAGCTGGTTCATCTAAAGCAACACTTGCTTCTTTACCTTTAGTTTGCTTTGCTTTCTTTGGCCTTCTGAGTGGTACTTCTTCCTGTTCTTCCTCAGTATGGATCGTCTCATCTTCATCATCATCTTCATCAACTATTTGCATTTTCCCTGTGCCTTTATCTTTGGAGGAAGTAGTCGATTGGCGCTTTGAGACTCTTTTCTTGCGTTTACCTTTTTGCTTCTCTAAGGGAAGTGAATTTGCTCGTCCATACTGTGCGTCAATATCATTAAGCATCTCTTGATATTTATCACTTTCCTTTTCCATCATTTATCATTGTGTCAGGTACTAGGGCAGGACGTAGTGCATACTTTGTGGAATTTGTATCTGCATTCATTTGTAGAATCACATAGTCATCATCTTTTGTGTGGTAGAATAATTTCCCGCGAGTGTCAATGGTTGGGTCATTCTTCATAAAGTGGTTGATAATGAGCTTGGTGAATAGTCTACTTTAGATGCCGTGTAAAGTCCCCAAAATATGTGAGCCTAAGGTGGTCTCATTGCATCGGAGCCCCGAGTCTTTCCAGTAAGACATTTGACAATGATGGTGATAAGTGCTTTCCAGGGTTGCCCTATGTGTGATGTATTGAACTGGGATAGGTTGTGGATTTCACCTTTATAATTCATAGCACGAATGACTCGAAACAATTCATCGGTCTTTGGGTTAGCAACAAATTGTTCTCTTTGTGCCAACTTAGGAAATTTAAACAGTTGCCGAAAGATGCTCAAGTTAAGTACCATTGGCGTTTTGTTTAGTTGGAATGAGATATTATTTTTAGTAAGTGTTGCAGTGTTCTAGAACTCGTGCATGTAGACTTCGGGAACAGAGGCAGTACATCTGAATGCATCTTTGACAGGTGAAATGTCAAGGATATCCTTGGCGATTTTGAAAGCTGCTAAAGACGGATCAAAATCCTCTTGTAAACGAGAGTTGTTCTCAGCATATGGTAGCCTGTCGCTGAGTGAAACAAGTTCGAGATCACGTTGTCGTTGTTTTTCTTCTGTGATCGACACTTCCTGCTTTGATGACATAAATACAAATGATATACACAAAATTTATATATCTTAAGTCTATGCCAATTTGTAGTATTAGCAGTAACACACAACGATCATTAACACATTACATTTATAGAACAACAATAACTAGATCACGACACATGTCTATAGGTTCCACCTAACATGATGCTAGCAAGACAATCCTATTACTCATCACAACATAATATTTAAAAGCTATCACAATATTACCAAGATTACACATTGCAAGCTTACAAGTCATTGGAATAGTAATAATCATAAATCCATCGGAATCTTACAAACCATCGGAATCCTAAAATGACCATCGCAATGTTTAAAACATCGCAATCCTATCGCAATCTTACACCCCATCACAATGTGAAACCATCTCAATCCTATCTCAATCCTGTTCTATCGCAATATCTAAGTTCCATCGCAATAAGTACGATTCCATCAGAATGTTTGAGAAATCATCAGAATATGTCCCCATCGCAATACCATTACAATGCCATCGCAATAATGCATCGGAATGCATCATCGCAATACGCCATTGCAATGCGTCATCGTAATGACCCATCGCAATGAGCCATAGCAATGAGCCATCGATTGACCCATCGCAATAGCCCATCGCAATGAGCCATCAGAATGACTCATCGCAATGACAGGCATCGCAATGTGGTGTCGCAATGATCATCGAAATCTGAGACTGGGATCCGATCTTAACGTTGACTTCACAATTCCTGGATTTTGGCAACGTTTTAAACAAAATAGGGCAAGACCATTGTGCATCTGGGCAATCTAAGCAAATCCCACAACTCAATTTATAGTTTCATCGCAAAACGCAAAAAACCCTAGTTTTTGATTAACTTTGATCTCTGGTTGTTTGTGTCAGTTTTAAGATAAGAAATTGTAATAACAATTATAGCAAGAAACGATACCTAGATGTGTGAACGGAGTGCAAGAAATCAAAACTCAACTTTTGAAGGTCAGCAATGGCGGGGAGTGTTTTATGTGTTTGTGTTTGCGATGGAAAAGAAACAAGGAACGGGGAGGGGGGGGGGGGTAAAGTGTTTCACTTCGTCAAACATTGTGCAAAGTTTACACATTAAACCCCCACTTTGCAACATTTGCAAAAGTGGTCCCCCAGTAGATAGTATTTGTTAAGTTTATTAGGATTAACCAAATAAACTTAACGAAGTACTAACCCGCTCACAAACACGAACACGTACACTAAACGCCAAATTTCAAATAACCTATACTTAAATGTATCAATCACACAAGGCACACTTAGCATTTAAAGATGACGATTAACGGTTTATATTTTCAGAAAATCCTTTTTGAAGACCAATTTTAATTCCAAGAAGATTTAATATTTGCTCCCCCTTAAACACGGACCCGTTTTCTATTTAAAAAGCTGTCGTCAATGATTTTAAAGAAGCAAATATTCATGAAGACATTTTCCAGTTAAGTGATTGGTTGGAACAATTCTGGTGGCAATAAGATTTCTCTTATTATGACAAAATAAGTGCACTGATACATACACTAATTTGTGTTAGACCGATTTATAAAGTAAAATTAGTCCCTTACAAGGTTTTAAAGTAAACCTTGCCCGAGAAAATTAATTCCCGTTATGAGCCAACGTTTTCATAAGAAATACGTGACTTTAATGCGAAAAGCGGGTTGCAGTCTGAAATAACTACAAGCCATAATGGGCATGTTTTAAAAACATGTACAACTTTTATACAGACTCTATTTACGGCGCCGTGTCAATTTTAATCGACATTTCTAAGGCGGTAAATATTACCATACTAAAAGACATGCCCGTTTTGAAAATAAAAAATATTTTTGGATTTTCTTGATTTTATATTTTTTTATGGATTTTCTATGTTTTATATTTTTGTATTTTTCTTTTGGTGGTTTAAATATATACGATAATATACAAGATCACGATCAAAGGATACTCTAGAATAGTTTACCATCACTATTCTTCATATTCTTCTACCAACTCCTTAAGTGTCGCTGGGGAGAATGATTTCATGCCTAGCTTTTCGATCAAAAACTCGATACGTCCTCGATCTAAGGCCTTTGTGAATATATCTACCAGCTGATACTCAGTGTTGACGAAGTACAGTTCGATCACTCCATTTTCCACTTGCTCTTTAATGAAGTGGTAGCGTATGTCAATGTGCTTCGCCGGGAATGTTGAACGTAGTTGCAACACAGAGCAATTGCATTTTTGTTATCACAGTACATCGGGATTTTGTTGAATCCAAGACCGTAGTCAGTTAATTGTGATCTCATCCAAAGAACTTGAGCACAACAACCAGACATAGCAATGTATTCAGCCTCTGTACTTGATATCACAACGCTTTTCTGTATGTTTGATGCCCAACTAACAAGTCTATCTCCAAGAAGTTGCACACTGCCAGAAGTGCTACGTCTAGTATCTTGACACCCAACATAATCCGCATCTGCATATGAGATTAGTGCAATAGAAGAATCCTTCGGATACCACATACCACGATTAAGTGTTCTTTTAAGATACCGAAAGATCCTTTTTCACAACATGTATGTGCTTTTCGGTAGGCCGTGCCTGATACCAGGCACACATGCATATAGCAAATTGCAAATCAGGCTTCCTAGCAGTCAGATAGAGAAGGGTGTCGATCATTCCACGGTAAAGTTTAGGATCAACAGCTATCCCTTCCTTATCTTCATCTAACTTGGATCTCCACCATTGGAGTATCCACGGAGTCACAATTTTCAAAATGATACTTCTTGAATGATTCAAGAGCAAATTTGGATTGATTAATGAAGATGCCTCTAGGATTTTGAGAAATTTGTAACCCTAAGAAAAATGAAAATTTTCTCATCATCGACATCTTAAAACGTGTGGACATAATTTTCTCAATATGGTCAGACAATCGTTGATTAGTAGCAGCAAATATTATATCATCAACATAAATTTGTACCAGTATCATGTCGTTGTCCTCCTTGAGAATAAATAATGTTGGGTCCACTTTGCCTTTGGAGAAGCCTTTCGAGATGAGATACGACGATAGGAGATCGTACCACGCGCGTAGAGCTTTTTTCAACCCATAAAGAGCCTTATTGAGCTTGTACACGTGATTAGGATACTCTAAGTTGACGAATCCATTCGGCTAGCTTACGTAGACATATTTCCTTAATTCACCATTGAGAAATGCCGTCTTAACATACATTTGGTAGACGATCATGTTCATGTGAGCAGCATAAGCAAGGAATAGTCTAATCGCCTCCAATCGTGCAACAGGATCAAAGGATTCTTCAAAGTCAATAACCAAAGCTTGTTTGTAACCTCTAGCAACGAATCTAACTTTGTTCTTCAGCACTCCACCTAACTCATCGAGTTTAACCTTATATACCCACAACAATGTAAGGATTTCAACGTTGCTGGGTTAAGGAACTAATTCCCACACTTCAAGACGTTGAAATTCATCAAGTTCCTCTTGCATGGCTTCAATCCAAGAGGATTTAGTCATGTCTTGTTGCCAGTTTTTAAGTTCAGTGTCGGAAAGAAATGCATCAAAGTAGAAATATAATGCATTTTCTTGGAGTTGGTAGCGTATTAAGACTGGTCGATTCATGTCACCAATAATATTACGGATTGGGTGATCCTTTGTCCATTTTGTATTGTGATTTTCAATCCGTGGTGGTTGGGAGTGAACGATTGCAGGAGCTTCCTCTGAGGTAGACACACCGTTAGGGTCTTCAGTTATTTGTGAACCAAAGAAAGGAAGCTCTTGTAAGTGAGCAAATTCCAAATCGTGATCATAGGGATCCTCTTCAACATCATTAGGAACGAGTGGGGGTGATGATTCAGGTGTAGTTTGTGAATTGGTGGGGGATGGGACATCTGGTTCAAGAGTAACAGTAGATGTCTCGGACTGATTTCCATTATCTTGAGCAACAACTTCGAGAAACGGGGCTACTGCTGCAGGTGCTGGAGAATCATTACTAGGTGGATCAAAAAAATCATCAAACATAGGTTGAAATAACTCATCCCACTCGGACCTTGCAGGTGGTATAAATGATGGAGAAGTAGGATTGTTGGGAGTTAATCCGGAACTGATTGTACCGGTTCCCATCTCATGTAATGCGGGTTCAGAACTGTGTTGCTCAGAAGCCATCGCTGTCAGCTCATCAAAATCGGCATCCAAAGTTTCTACTATCTTGCCAAGACGTCGGTTATAAATTCGGTAAGCTTTCTTTGCAGGCGAGTAACCAATGAAAATTCCAATATTAGCCTTCGGTTGAAGTTTGCCCAAATTCTCACTATTTGTATTTGGATAACACAGTGCACCAAACACATGAAGAAATGAAATATCGGGTTTGTGTCCATGAAGTAGCTCATATGGAGTTTTACCATGACGTTTACGAATGATGGAGCAATTTTGGGTATAACATGCGGTTGCCACTGCTTCAACCCATAAGAATAAAGGAGGATTCGCATAAATCAACATAGTTCTAGCAGCTTCCATAAGTGTACGGTTACGTCTTTCCACGACACCGTTTTGTTGTAGAGTGCGGGAAACAAAAGTTTCATGTGAAATACCTAACTTTTCATAATAGTCTCGTAGAGTTTGATTAACGAACTCAGTTCCATTATCAGTGCGAATGCGGCGAACAGTAGCATGAAGACGTACTTGGATCATCTTTAAGAAAGTAATAATATACTGTGGTGCTTGATCTTTAGATGCTAAAAATTTTACCTATGTAAACCTTGAGAAATCATCCACCATGACGAGGATGTATTTTCTACCACTCACACTAGCCGTACGCATTGGCCCGCAAAGATCCATGTGCAAAAGATACAGTGGTTCTTGGTTGGTGTCTTCAGCTTTAGGTTTGTGTGATTTCTTGGTGCTTTTCCCCAAAGAACACGCGGAACATAGATGATCCTTGTCAAACTTAAGTTTTGGAAGACCACGAACAAGTTCGTTTTTAGCCAAATGGTTTATAGCATCAAAGTTAAGATGAGATAACCGACGATGCCACAACCATGACTTGGTCTTGGATGCTTTGGAGAGAAGGCATACAAGAGAGGCGGCCATCATATTTTGAATGGTAAATGTGTAGAGATTATCCCCTCGAGAACCCTTTAACAAATCATTTCCTGCAAGATCGCGAATAAAGCAAGTATGTTGTCGAAAAGCCACCTCAAGGTTTGGATTGCAAAATTGTCCCACTGAAAATAGATTGTGACCAAGTCCCTCCACATAATAAACCCTTGAAATCGTAACATTCTGAATTTTGTATTCACCATAACCCATGATCTTTGCAATATGGTCGTTGCCGAATTTAACCGTTCCTAGAAACTTGCTGACGAAATCTCTGAGCATCGAGCGATCTCCGGTCATATGCTTTGAGCATCCAGAGTCCAAGTACCAGAGGATGATTTGGACCACCTGAAAATATCACCAGACAAGGACGATGTATCGGAATCTAGTAGTTCCTCTATGTTAGCAGGTACATATATAATTACCTTAGATTTGCTAACCGAAGAATTCTTAGGCTTCCAAACTTGCTTCCTAAATGCCGGATTAGATTCTAGTTGTCTAAGATCCTGAGGTACTTCTTCATTAGTAGGCACAATAGTGGGGGAAGACCTAGTTAAAGGGTGCTTTGTCCATTTCTTAGTGCTAGTGTTCCTATTTAAAGGACGCTGAGACCTAACTTCTGTGGATGTGATCCTAGTTAAAGGGCACTTAGTTCCATTAGCAGTGAAGGTCCTACCAGTGGGTTTCCATTGCCAACCAACTTGGGGTGAATTTATTCCCCGTTGGAATCCATTCAAGATTGTTCCTAATTGCATACATTTCATTCACGTGATCAACAAGGCATAAATCATGACACTGAGAAAACATGCATTCATTACAATTCCAACATCGCAAATTCGAATTCATAATTTTCTTAGGCTTCTGCACAGAAGCAGATCCTTTTGTCTTGGATACATGATTCTTTTTTATTTGAAACTGAAATAACATTCCTAGGGTGAACTTCTACTTTCTTATTGGCAGTCCTACTAGTGGAACGCTTGATCCTATCTTTCTTATCTTGAGATCCTTTAGCCTTAGTAGACATAATTACTCCTGTAGAAGCCATGTGAACATTAGTGACAGATTTTGATGTAGCCTTGATGGGTGTGTTTAAAAGAGGCTTAGATCATGGATTCTTATTGAATGGAGTAATGGCAATGGTAGGGGTTTGCTGTTTCGGGGGTACAGATATCGGTTGCCCAATGTACTCTAAGTTTGCTAAACAATCCTGAACGCGATCCACATATAATAAAAGCTCATATAGAAGATGACTTGTGGGATCTAGTTCATGCATGTCATCAACGATCTCTCTAGCAAGATCGGCATGTTCTAAGGCATTTTTCATGTATGTGGCATACTTAGTTGGACTATTCTTAAATTTTGGATCCGATATAGCATACTTGGGTTGGGTTTGGGAGCACTAGAGGTCGAGGCAGAGATGGTGGCTGGATTATCAACAACTTTTTGTCCTTTGAGTTGAAGTGTCTCCTTTAATTCATCCAAAACCATGTTTTTGTCTATGAGTTAAATATTTAAGTCAGAGAGTTCCTCGCACTTACGGTTCAATTGGTCAAAGAGTGACTTTTTCTCTGCCACGTTAAAAGCGAAGCGTTCTTCTAACGAACCATAAATATCGGAGAAACCCTGCTTTACTTTATCAAGATTCCCTATCCTAGAAGTAATTCTATCTTCTAGGGAATGATTCTTAATCTCTGCAGCCTCTAGTTCTAATTTCTCTACTACTGATTCTCTCTTAAGTCTCATAATTTCTTCCTATAATGCCTGAACTACCTGAATCATCTTATCACTTGTCTCAACGGAGTTTTCACAATCATTTGGTTTTGAAAGAGTTTCATTTTTAGATTGATTTTCCATTTCAAGAGATATACAATGTTGTTGAAGCTCATTAAAACGTTTTGAAAGTGTGTTATAAGAATCTTGAAGCCCTAAAAATTCAGCGTTAGATTCATGACAAGAATGATTATCTACATTAATCACAGGCTCAACAATATTCACAGATATATCATGCACATCATCACATTTATTCACAGTAGATGAAATCTCATGAGCATATTTAAGCGTAACAACTTGCATCACTTCGAGAGACACTATATGTTCTAAGAATCGGTCATACTTGGATAAAATATTTTCTTTCTCAATTAAATGTTGTTGATAATCATCATCCATTTCATAGAAAACTTTTTGAACTTCACTTATTTCAAAGCTTAGATTTCCCGCTAGATTATAGACTCCATTTTTAATATTGTTTACAAACGGAACGATCTCTTTCTCAAACACCGTTTTCATGTGTTCGAAAGCCCATTCTCCAGCGGTTTGAGCCGTTGAAGTCGTACATTCCAGGATGACCTTGTCAAACTCGGTAAGCTATCGCTCAATCTCTTCCAAGCTGAGCTTTATCGTACTCACCGGTGGAAGATTCTTAGGAATTTCCTTCGGTTCGTCCGAGTTAACGAGTGTAGGAAGTATACTAAGGCATTCTCTAGTAGACATGTAAGCGGATGTCTGGATAGATTTCTTTTGCATATTAAATCAATTTCTAAGATCTATTTTTGCATTTGTTGCATTTATTTGTGCATAGTCATACTCAGGATATGTAGGAAGTAATTTTAACCGATTCTCTTCATATGGTGACATGCTCTCAGATTCATTCAAGAACACAATCGGATCTAATACCAATCCTAACTTGGTTGCATCATAAAGTCGTGGATTGTGGTGAAATGCTTGCTTTGCATACCCCGGGTTAGGTGGTAGGTCTATTAGACGCGATAGATTGAACTCTTGAGAAGAAGAATGAAACAAGTGTACTAAATGTGAAGCAAAGTATTGTTTTAAAAGCAAAATTTCAGTCTTTTTAACTCTCTCAGACTCCTTAATTTCTGTTTCAACTCATTTAGACTCGAGAATTTCGAAGTCCGTTTGTAGTTTATGAAAATTATTAACGACTGAATCTTTTTCTTTAAGTTCTTTCGAAAGATTTGCTCTTAAACTCTCAATTTCTAGCAAATTATCCATTTGGACTTGCCTAAACCTATCAAATTCAGGATTGGTTAAGGTAGTGGACACTGGAGTTAATTCCAAGGTTTTAACCTTTTCCTTATGCAAAGCAAGTTCGACAGATAAAGTCTGATTAACACTGAGGGTTTCAAGGACCACATTATTCATTTGGCTAAGCAAAGATGCTGAGACCATAACCAAATCTATAAAATCCATGATTTTACCATGAGAATAATGTAATAAAAATCTACTCAATGATCTTAGATCATTTCTCAACCTAGTAGTAGTAGTCAAATTTTAAGGACGAAACTCAAGGTGGCATGTGGATGGTGTAAAACCCGAGATTTTTCGTTCATTAAATAATAATGGAGTATGTTTCAAAAAGCCTCTTTGAACCATACAAAAATCATCGGATTTGAGAAATTGACAAAAGTCATGCAAACCGCGTACCGACGATTCAATAATTTAACTACATAAATTATTGTCGAGAAATACTTGATAAACAATTTGATTAAATTGTTTAATATTACATTTATCTACGGAATGATTAAATGAGAAGTATTTCTACTAAAACGATCCTTACGTTATATAAAACATAAATGACAAATACTTGTCGTTTAAATAAACAAACCCGTCCCTCGTATTTATACGTCATATAAATACTCCATTTGATTGGAAAAATGATTTTTGATCAATTACGAAATCCTCGTAAGATGAATGAAAAATTCATAAACCTCGAACGTGACCCGAACCGTGTAATAACGTAAGTTAGAATACAAGATACACTTTAGGCCTATTTGTGGCCTTATAAGCCCAACTATATAAGCCTTGGATAGTAATGGGCTTAATAAGCCCAACAAGAGATATACGGAGCCCAACCACCCTTTTAGGCCCACTAGACAAGCCACCAACACACCTCACTCCCCCATTGGGCAAAAATTCTAGGTGGGTGACACATGTCCAACATGTCCCCCACCTTCTTGCTTCTAAATGGACAATGTTTAAGTAGGTGACACTTGTCACACTTCCTCCCACCCTATATAAGGGTGATGTCTACTTGTGTCCTTCACTTTCTCTCACACAAAACACACACACACCAAAATTTCTCTCTCCCTCTTCCTTTCTTCTTTGAGCCGTGACCCTCCAACCCTCATGGATCATCAAATTTTTGATGATCAAGCTTGAATCTTCAAAAACAAATCATAGACCCATCTTGGAAATCTCAAGATCTACACATTGGTATGTAAATCTCCTACATGCCTCAACTTTCAAGATTTTCTTTTATTTCTATGGTGGATCTATACATTCATGATGGTAACATCAAGAAAAACATGTAGATCTACCTCGGATCTATACATGCATCAAGTGAAATATGTTGATCTACCCCGGATCTATATATGCATCAAGAAAAACGTATAGATTTACCCCGGATCTATACATGCATCAAGTGAAATATGTAGATCTACCCCAGATCTATACATGCATCAAGTGAAATATGTAGATCTACCCCGGATCTATACATGCATGATGGCTACATCAAGTGGAACTTGTAGATCTAGTCCGGATCTATCCATTCATGGTGGTCACATCAAGAGTCGACAAGATCTTGGATGATTACTTGCTCACTCACTAGCACAACAACTTTGATAAGCCTCGTAAGATCTACATCTCGTTCTTATTTATTTTCCTTCTTATTTTTCTTGATCATATATATATAGATATATATATATATATATATAAACGAAATGAATTAATGAGTATTGGGACATTGTATATGAAATTTTGAACACTAAAAATAAAGCTAAACAAGCCTTATTAACTATTTGATTTATAACAATTTTGAACCGTAGCAAAAACAGATTGCATGTCAAAATCAGTAGGGTTGGGATACTGAAAACTTAAATATTAAGATAGATAATTGTTTTGTGATTAATTCCCCGGGTGGCTCGTCCCGTGACGAATTATAGAAAGCAAGATATGACCAAAATACGAAACAAGGTCAAATCTGAACATACTGTTTTGATGGACTGTTTTCTCGTAAATTTTGTATACTGACCTATGAATATGTAAAACTAAAAGTTTTAGATAAAATCATGAAGAACTAGAATCAATTGGATGGTTTACCAATTATTTACGGTTTGGAAATGGTGGCCAAAATAGTAAAAACTAGTCAGATCTGAACATACTGTCTTCACGGACTGTTTTCTCATATAAGAACTCAGAATAATTGAAAAAGGTAGGACTGTAGGTTGTAGATAAAATCATGAACAACTAGAGTCAATTGGATGATTTACCAGTTCCTTACGGTTTGGAAATGGCGACCAAAATGGTGAAAACGAGTTTGGCTGCCCAAAAACAGCCAACTCTTCTAAGTTAAGAAATGGGTTAATTAGCCACGAAAAGTATAAATTTGGGGTAATTAGACTTATAATAAGTATAGTACATGAGTTAATGATGGTTTTGGTAAAAAGAACACACTTAGATGATTTACAGTTCAAGAGATATGAACAAATTAGCGGGACATGTCGAGAAAAATTATAATAAACGGATTATAACTCATTAACGTAAAATATGATGATTTTTATATAAACCAACGTGGTAGGATCCACTAATCGGGGATCTTGGACTTATTTATATACTGATGACTAGATGAGCCGAGACCCGACCAACGTGAAATATTAAGTGTATGTGGTTGTGATGTGTTTTAGAAACCAAAAACTATACAAAGTGAACTTGGGCCATAAAAGCCCAACTTACACTTGTAATGGCTATTGGGCCATTAGTGGACCTAAGATGTATAACCATTTTAGAGTAATATACTGAATTTAGAATGGACTTAAGTCAGATACTTGGGTAGTGGACCAATATTGGGCTTAAGATGGGCTAAAAGTGTCAACTTAGATTTTTCACTTAAAATGACTAAGTGTTCACCTAAAAAGATTTATAAATAATCATAAAACTTATGTAATGTCCAAGAACTTATTAAAACATACTTATTACATGTATGTCCTTTGTACTATCTATTAAGACTGTACTATTTGATTAGGCATAACTTTGGTGTGAGCTTTATTTGGATATTCATATTAAACAGCTATTGCCTACTCCCAGGTGAGTTTACAGCCCCATATAAACTCTTGATAAATCTTTCCCTTTTGGGAAAGAAAATATGCAAACATATAATGGATATAACCGGATTGTATAACCTTATCTATGATTATTTATTATTGAAAGTGTTAAATTGTTGTAAATTGCCCAAATGTTATAAATAGATCTATTAGGGATTAACCATCCCCGTCTGGGTGAGTCATGCTCACTGTGCCTTGGCCGGGACAACAGACGTATACCATGTTGGAACAGGATGGGTGTCTCTAGTGAGACACTACGTCCTCATCTGTTGAGGACTATGGAGGTATAGCTTCAGTTTCTAATAATAATAAACAAACGTTATTTACATTTTAGTGAGAATGCTTTGTGCATTGTCACTTCTTTGCTTAATGCATGTCCAAACTAATAAACTGTTAAAGTTTGTAAATTCACCAACTTTATGTTGACCCCCTTTAGTATGTTTTGCACAGGTTATTTTGCAAGATTATCTGAGCATGGATTGAGCATCATTTAGGAGCATAAAAATGACGGGGGATTATCTTTTACTATGATATTCATAACAAATGTTATTCAACGATTTAAACGATTATACCAATTCAATGTTTACATTAATTGTATTTCAAAAATCATATAATTATGATCTGTGCTTTGTAAGCTATTTGCTAATCGATCCACCACTGGGATACCCGCCTTATGGGGGTGTTACAGAGAACGGTATCGGAGCTTTAGTTATAGCGAACCAGATTAATTTTTAAATAAAATAAGAATAAAAATATTTTTCTTTTATTTAAAACTGGACTATAACTTTATAAAAATCTTTTGGGGATTTTTTTGGGACATACTTTGAAAGCATATAGCATAGAGAGCATGCATAACTATATGATTTAAGTGCACATTCATTATTCTATGCATTCGTAATTGTTGATTGTATTAGATGATAACTTGTACGTATTCACGTAATATAACTATTTAATATTTATTATAGAAATATTAAATACTCAAGATACTTAATAAAACAAAGAAACATGCCATGTTAGTAGGGAGCTTTATACTAAAGATGTTCCATCTCGATATTACGTTTCGACTGGGTGGTTGGGTTTACGATTTAAAGTGCCCTCGCTCCTCAAACGTTTATAGAATGGCTTCTGAAGTATGACGGCCCGAACAATGCATTATAACCACGAAAAATCTAATACATAACAGACACATGAAAATATTTAAATGGAAATTTAAATAAAAACTTTGGGAACATTAGAAATCTAACAGAATCTCTAGAATCCGTTAGAAAATCTAAGAAGATTTTTTTTAAAAGTCTCTAAAAATCTAAATGGATCTATCTATTTTACTTAATCTTTGAAAATCTAAATTGATTTTTTTTGCTAAAAATCTAACTGAATAATATGCGTCTTACAAAACCTTGGGGGAGATCTAAACTAGATTTTTATAAATCTAGTAAACCTAATTAGATTTTATAAATGTTGAAAAATCTAATAAAATGTTGGGGAAAAACCTAAAAATTAGATTTTATAAATTTTTCTTTGGAGATCTAGACTTAATCGTTAAGAACCAGTAATAAGCTTGTAAGGTTTCATCAACTTCACACCTAGATAAATGGTTAAGTATTATTAATGGAATAGTTAAGCACAAGAAACAGTAACCTAAAACTTAAATAGGCCCTATAGGCCCAATACCATATAGCCAAACCATTAAATAAGCATATTAGGCTCAGTTAATGCCTAGTAAGACCATTATCAAACCTTGAATTATTAATGGACTAAAATATGTTTAGGCCCATTAAGAAGACCATTAGGCCCATTTATTGTCTTATGGACCTATGTAGTAAAACTCTAACATTGATGGATCTAAAACTGTAATTAGGCTCATTAAGAAGTCCTTAGCTCAAAAATTGTTAATGGATCTTGTAAGCTTAATAAGGATTTGGGAAGCCCATTAACTCTTTTGGCACATTTAATAAGCCCACTTAGTGATGTCATACTTGAATAAAGTTTTAATACCAGAAATAATTTGTAAAAACTTTTAGACTAAGAATATTAGTTTATAAGACTTACGGATTAAAACTTTGACATTTGAAACTGATCTTGATAAAACAGAAATTATAAGGACTAATATTGTAAAAATTTGAAAGTGTAAGGATCAATAAATGCCATTCGTGACTTATTAGACCTTAAGGACCAGTTTGTAAATTCTTAAAAGATTAAACCGTCATTTTATGACTCTAAGGACTAATGATGTAATTATCCAAAACATTTAGAAGCCCTAAGGATTAGTTCGCTACTTATTGGAAGTTATAAAACCTAATGTTAAATAGAGGGACTATTTTCACCATCTCCCGAAAATACAAGAAACCCTAAGGGCTAAAGCTGTTAAGAACCGGAAAGTGTACATTTGGTAAAATATAGAGGGGCTTGTTTTGCAAATAACAAAAAATTTAGCAAACCCTAAATTCTTTTATTTCATTTAGTAAATTAAAATCTTGAGTGAATCCAAAAATTCAAAAAAAGGACTAGAACCGTCACTTTATCAAACTAGTAATCGAAAAGGTTAATCCTTAACTTGTGGAAATTTAGGGTCATGAATTTAATTTAATAACCTACTATTATTTTTATAGACTTTTCATATAAGCTATATGAAACTTAAGATAGATAGATTACAAAAGTAAAATACCACACTTGTAAGTGAAATACTTTTACTTAAGCGATATTATTAATAACAAATCTAAAATGGAAGTTATTAATACTTGTACAACTATATGTCTAACTAAAATACGGTAACATAAATGAACTGCCTAAAAACAAGTGGATATCGTAATAAAATCCAAACAAATTCTAAAAATCTTATACTATGATTTTCACTTTCTTCGTGATTACTTGATACGTCTGTTTAAGCTTTTACGCTACTTGTTACCTGTACTATTTGATAACTATTATAACTTGCCTAATATCATGAAGTGTTCTTCCTACTTTAGCATACTATCTTTACATAGTTATTCGATGAATAGGAACTGGTTAGTCTATTCTAACCACTAGGATAACTGACTGGCCACTTAATGAAAACGAATTTACAACAAACATACAAATTGGAATATTTAAAAACAGACTAGGAAGCATTACCTAGCGAACTACATTTCATTAATTTCTTGAAATTTGTTGTTATGATATATGTATACCTTATTAGAAGGAACTATACGATATAATGCCTATGCTTATGATTGTAATATATTATTATATATTATATGATACATGTGAACTCCTTGTTTGATGTGTACTTTCGCGCACGTTATCGCGCGTCAACATGTATTTTCTCTCGCTTATGATTTTGTACGTATATCTATGGAACACGACTTATTAACGACTCATATACGTGTGCTTTTTATAATATCATGTGGTATTATTTGGATAAATTTGAATCTTTAAATGATGCGGTGGGACCCAAAATTAAGGTACTTATGATCCTATATTTTACATATGGGACCTTAGACTCTTGATCATAAGTTAATTATGATTACGTCTTTAGACGGAATGGGACGTCTAAAGGTGAAATCATAAGCCACCGGACCAGAAGTTTACTTATAAAATTCGTATCACGGTGGAATGGGACGCCCGAAGACGAAAATTATAACTAAACGGGCTGTAAAGTATCTTAATAATATAAATTATCTTAGATAAGGTGAGCTATGAAAACATTATTGAAACGAGTAAGGACGCGTGTTCGTTTGAATAAAGAAATCATAGGTCACCGAATGGAGTTATAGATTTCACCTTACATGGATAAGGACGCTTATCGATGTAAATAGAAATTTATAATCACATGAGCTTAAATGTATTCAACATAACTCATTATTGATATTATTTTATGTATCCAACCATGTAACGTATCCCTCCTTGATACGCGATTTCCTCCAGTAATATCTTATCGTTATTACATCATCATCATCTAGAAACCTAAGAAGACTCGTATTCGTCTCTTTTGGATCATTGCATTGTGCTCTTGATTTTTGGGCTTATCCTTAGCCCAAATGTCATTTCCGCTGCATTCAACTGCGTTAGGGGACATCCATTTCCGTTGCATTTGATTCCTTTAGAAATGTCCATTATCCGCTGCATTTGAATCTTTTGAGGGTTCCTACTTTCCGCTGCATCTGACCCCTTTCAGGGAGAGTTCTTTTCCGATGCATTTTGAACTCTTTTCGTGAGTGCCCACTTTCGTTTCATTTGACCCCTTTGGGGTGTCACAGAAAAGAGAGCTGGTTCATCTGCAATTGAGAAATGAAACTTCGATCATTCGAGGTGATGATAACACAGACTGTTTGACACTAGACTTAGTGTCATCTCTTGTACCAAAGACCAGAAATACTTGGTAAGAGGATGCCCTATCTTCTTAACCCACATTTCTTAAGTCGACGAGGAAGACAAACCCAAGCATAAAAGACATGCCCAACTCCCAATGGGTGTATTTTGTAGTGTTATGTTCGTCATCACCCAAAAAGCGTTATTTGATGTCCAAAACTCTTTTGGACAGTCTTTTTCCTCTTTGGATCCAATTAGTTCGACAATACCATCACCCACTAGATGCTGGGAGATGAGAATTCCACTCTTTATAAGTCAAAATTTATACAAAATTTTGAACAAGTAATAATGAATGCATGACCCTTGTTGCGACACCCTGCAAAGCGCACACTTCTTTATTCGTGGTATCTTCTTTTATTTCCACCATTTGAGGTACTTCTTTTTTGCGCCCCTCTCACTTAGCCTCACGGGAAAGGAAGCAGATTCCTTGCAACCTCTTACGCAAACGCCATCGACAACAGCCTTAACATCCTTGTTGGGTAGAAACTTTAGTACCATTAACTAATGTTTGTACCTCGCTGCTTAGAGGTAAAGATCGTAAGTCTTTTCTTAAAGCTGCTAATATAGGAAGGGTTAAAGTTAAACATGTTTGTTTTACCTTCAACCCCCAATTTTACATCCGCGGGTATGGAGATATAACTTGTATCTCACCCATGAACAGGATGTAGAATTAGTGCATCCCTGGATTCCCCAGCGGATAAAACAAGTACTATAAACATTTGAAGTACTTCTTCTCCATGTAACTTATGCCACATCTCAGCTACAAATGAAGCAGATTCTTTGTAGCTTCCTACCCACGCAACACCAACAAAAATCTTAACCATCTCACTGAGTGAAGCTTTGGTGTCAAACTAATGTTTGCCTTCCACAGTCTAGAAGTATATCGGGAAACCCTTCGCGTGAAAATTTTTGACGCCAGAGCGGTACCAGCCAAAACTATATTTCTAACTTGACATCGCATAGGCCTATTAAAGTTTAATAAACTTAAAGTTTAATAAACTCAATCGTCGTGAACTTAATAAACTAAATGTAACTAACCTTACACCGACTTTTCATAGTTGACAACTTCCTAGGTTGTCCTCTCTAAATTCTCATAAATTGTTCTACGAACATCTACCGCTTTGTCAAATTGACGGCCAAACTTTGCGGATAATTCTGTCCATCCGTAATTGATAGCAGCATCCAAATACTTCTCAGTCAGATGTATAGAGCAACCCGGATAAAGATCTCTTTGCATTGCTTTCTATTCATCCTTAATGGTAGCATCATTCAGATACTGCCCTATCGGACTTATAAGAGCAATCTGAATAACTATCTCCTTACATTGTTGGCACCATTTGTTTCTGAGCATGTCTAAGACGAACCACAAAATCTATGACATCTATACCCTAACATATGACAAAATTTTTAATAGCTTCGAGAACGAAGCTAAAATAAAGGGGTGGTGCTATAAAATCCATGATTTTACCATGATAATAATGTAATAAAAATCTACTCAATGATCTTAGATCATTTCTCAACCTAGTAGTAGTAGTCAAATTTTGAGGACGAAACTCAAGGTGGCATGTGGATGGTGTAAAACCCGAGATTTTTCGTTCATTAAATAATAATGGAGTATGTTTCAAAAACCCTATTTGAACCATACAAAAATCATCGGATTTGAGAAATTGACAAAAGTCATACAAACCGCGTACCGACGATTCAATAATTTAACTACATAAATTATTGTCGAGAAATACTTGATAAACAATTTGATTAAATTGTTTAATATTACATTTATCTACGGAATGATTAAATGAGAAGTATTTCTACTAAAACGATCCTTACGTTATATAAAACATAAATGACAAATACTTGTCGTTTAAATAAACAAACCCGTCCTTCGTATTTATACGTCATATAAATACTCCATTTGATTGGAAAAATGATTTTTTATCAATTACGAAATCCTCGCAAGATGAATCAAAAATTCATAAACCTCGAACGTGACCCGAACCGTGTAATAACGTAAGTTAGAATACAAGATACACTTTAGGCCTATTTGTGGCCTTATAAGCCCAAATATATAAGCCTTGGATAGTAATGGGCTTAATAAGCCCAACAATAGATATAAGGAGCCCAACCACCCTTTAGGCCCACTAGACAAGCCACCAACACACCTCACTCCCCCATTGGGCAAAAATTCTAGGTGGGTGACATATGTCCAACATGTCCCCCACCTTCTTGCTTCTCATTGGACAATGTTTAAGTAGGTGACACTTGTCACACTTCCTCCCACCCTATATAAGGGTGATGTCTACTTGTCTCCTTCACTTTCTCTCACACAAAACACACACACCAAAATTCCTCTCTCCCTCTTCCTTTCTTCTTTCAGCCGTGACCCTCCAACCCTCATGGATCATCAAATTTTTGATGATCAAGCTTGAATCTTCAAAAACAAATCATAGACCCATCTTGGAAATCTCAAGATCTACACATTGGTATGTAAATCTCCTACATGCATCAACTTTCAAGATTTTCTTTTATTTCCATGGTGGATCTATACATGCATGATGGTAACATCAAGAAAAACATGTAGATCTACCCCGGATCTATACATGCATCAACTGAAATATGTAGATCTACCCCGGATCTATATATGGATCAAGAAAAACGTATAGATTTACCCCGAATCTATACATGCATCAAGTGAAATATGTAGATCTACCCCGGATCTATACATGCATCAAGTGAAATATGTAGATCAACCCCGGATCTATACATGCATGATGGCTACATCAAGTGGAACTTGTAGATCTAGTCCGGATCTATCCAATCATGGTGGTCACATCAAGAGTCGACAAGATCTTGGATGGTTACTTGCTCACTCACTAGCACAACTACTTTGATAAGCCTCGTAAGATCTACATCTCGTTCTTATTTATTTTCCTTCTTATTTTTCTTGATCATATATATATATATATATATATATATATATATATATATATATATATATATATATATATATATATATATATATATATATATATATATATATATATATATATATATATATATAAACGAAATGAATTAATGAGTATTGGGACATTGTATATGAAATTTTGAACACTAAAAATAAAGCTAAACAAGCCTTATTAACTATTTGATTTATAACAATTTTGAACCGTAGCAAAAACAGATTGCATGTCAATATCAGTAGGGTTGGGATACTGAAAACTTAAATATTAAGATAGATAATTGTTTTGTGATTAATTCTCCGGGTGGCTCGTCCCGTGACGAATTATAGAAAGCAAGATATGACCAAAATACGAAACAAGGTCAAATCTGAACATACTGTTTTGATGGACTGTTTTCTCGTAAACTTTGTATAGTGACCTATGAATATGTAAGACTAAAAGTTGTATATAAAATCATGAAGAACTAGAATCAATTGGATGGTTTACCAATTAATTACGGTTTGAAAATGGTGGCCAAAATAGTAAAAACTAGTCAGATCTGAACATACTGTCTTCACGGACTGTTTTATCATATAAGAACTCAGAAACATTGAAAAAGGTAGTACTGTAGGTTGTAGATAAAATCATGAACAACTAGAATCAATTGGATGATTTACCAGTTTCTTACGGTTTAGAAATGGCGACCAAAATGGTGAAAACGAGTTTGGCTGCCCAAAAACAGCCAACTCTTCTAAGTTAAGAAATGGGTTAATTAGCTTTGAAATGTATAAATTTGGGGTAATTAGACTTATAATAAGTATAGTACATGAGTTAATGATGGTTTTGATAAAAAGAACACACTTAGATGATTTACGGTTCAAGAGATATGAACAAATTAGCGGGACATGTCGGGAAAAATTATAATAAACGGATTATAACTCATTAACGTAAAATATGATGATTTTTATATAAACCAAGGTGGTAGGATCCACTAGTCGGGGGATCTTGGACTTATTTATATACTGATTACTAGATGAGTCGAGACCCGACCAACGTGAAATATTAAGTGTATGTGGTTGTGATGTGTTTTAGAACCCAAAAACTATACAAAGTGAACTTGGGCCATAAAAGCCTAACTTACACTTGTAATGGCTATTGGGCCATTAGTGGACCTAAGATGTATAACCATTTTAGAGTAATATACTGAATTTAGAATGGACTTAAGTCAGATACTTGGGTAGTGGACCACTATTGGGCTTAAGATGAGCTAAAAGTGTCAACTTAGATTTTTCACTTAAAATGACTAAGTGTTCACCTAAAAAGTTTTATAAATAATCATAAAACTTATGCAATGTCCAAGAACTTATTAAAACATACTTATTACATGTATGTCCTTTGTACTATCTATTAAGACTGTACTATTTGATTAGGCATAACTTTGGTGTGAGCTTTATTTGGATATTCATATTAAACAGCTATTGCCTACTCCCACGTGAGTTTACAGCCCCATATAAACTTTTGATAAATCTTTCCCTTTTGGGAAAGAAAATATGCAAACATATAATGGATATAACCGGATTGTATAACCTTGTCTATGATTGCTTATTATTGAAACTGTTAAATTGTTGTAAATTGCCCAAATGTTATAAATAGATCTATTAGGGATTAACCATACCCGTCTGGGTGAGTCATGCTCACTGTGCCTTGGCCGGGACAACAGACGTATACCATGTGGGAACAGGATGGGTGTCTCTTAGTGAGACACTACGCCCGCATCTGTTGAGGACTATGGAGGTATATCTTTAGTTTCTAATAATAATAAACAAACGTTATTTACATTTTAGTGAGAATGCTTTTTGCATTGTCACTTCTTTGCTTAATCCATGTCCAAACTAATAAACTGTTAAAGTTTGTAAATTCACCAACTTTATCTTGACCCCCTTTAGTATGTTTTGCACAGGTTATTTTGCAAGATTATCTGAGCATGGATTGAGCATCATTTAGGAGCATAAAAATGACGGGGGATTATCTTTTACTAGGATATTCATAACAAATGTTATTCAACGATTTAAACGATTGTACCAATTCAATGTTTACATTAATTGTATTTCAAAAATCATATAATTATGATATGTGCTTTGTAAGCTATTTGCTCGTCGATCCACCACTGTGATACCCGCCTTATGGGGGTGTTACAGAGAATGGTATCAGAGCTTTAGTTATAGCGAACCAGAGTAATTTTTAAATAAAATAAGAATAAAAATATTTTTCTTTTATTTAAAACTGGACTATAACTTTATAAAAATATTTTGGGAATTTTTTTGGGACATACTTAGAAAGCATATAGCATAGAGAGCATGCATAACTATATGATTTAAGTGCGCATTCATTATTCTATGCATTCGTAATTGTTGATTGTATTAGATGCTAACTTGTACGTATTTACGTAATATAACTATTTAATATTTATTATAGAAATATTAAATACTCAAGATACTTAATAAAACAAATAAACATGCCATGTTAGTTGGGAGCTTTATACTAAAGATGTTCCATCTCGATATTACGTTTCGACTGGGTGGTTGGGTTTACGATTTAAAGTGCCCTCGCTCCTCAGACGTTTATAGAATGACTTCTGAAGTATGACGGCCCGAACAATGCATTATAAGCACGAACAATCTAATACATAACAGACACATGAAAATATTTAAATCGATATTTAAATAAAAACTTTGGGAACATTAGAAATCTAATAGAATCTCTAGAATCCGTTTGAAAATCTAAGAAGATTTTTTTTTTAAATTCTCTAAAAATCTAAATGGATCTATCTATTTTACTTAATCTTTGAAAATCTAAATTGATTTTTTATTTTTTTTGCTAAAAATCTAACTGAATAATATGCGTCTTACAAAACCTTGGGGGAGATCTAAACTAGATTTTTATAAATCTTTAGTAAACCTAATTAGATTTTATACATGTTGAAAAATCTAATAAAATGTTGGGGAAAAACCTAAAATTTAGATTTTATAAATTTTTCTTTGGAGATCTAGACTTAATCATTAAGAACCAGTAATAAGCTTGTAAGTTTTCATTAACTTCACACCTAGATAAATGGTTAAGTATTATTAATGGACTAGTTAAGCACAAGAAACAGTAACCCAAAACTTAAATAGGCCCTATAGGCCCAATACCATATAGCCAAACCATTAACTAAGCATATTAGGCTCATTTAATGCCTAGTAAGACCACTTATCAAACCTTGAATTATTAATGGACTAAAATATGTTTAGGCCCATTAGGAAGACCATTAGGCCCATTTATTGTCTTATGGACCTATGTAGTAAAACTCTAACATTGATGGATCTAAAACTGTAATTAGGCTCATTAAGAAGTCCTTAGCTCAAAAATTGTTAATGGATCTTGTAAGCTTAATAAGGATTTGGGAAGCCCATTAACTCTTTTGGCACATTTAATAAGCCCACTTAGTGATGTCATACTTGAATAAAGTTTTAATACCAGAAATAATTTGTAAAAACTTTTAGACTAAGAATGTTAGTTTATAAGACTTACGGATTAAAACTTTGACATTTGAAACTGATCTTGATAAAACAGAAATTACAAGGACTAATATTGTAAAAATTTGAAAGTGTAAGGATCAATAAATGCCATTCGTGACTTATTAGACCTTAAGGACCAGTTTGTAAATTCTTGAAAGATTAAACCGTCATTTTATGACTCTAAGGACTAATGATGTAATTAGCCAAAACATTTAGAAGCCCTAAGGATTAGTTCGCTACTTATTGGAAGTTATAAAACCTAATGTTAAATAGAGGGACTATTTTCACCATCTACCGAAAATACAAGAAACCCTAAGGGCTAAAGCTGTTAAGAACCGGAAGTGTACATTTGGTAAAATATAGAGGGGCTTGTTTTGCAAATAACCAAAAATTTAGCAAACCCTAAAGTCTTTTATTTCATTTAGTAAATTAAAAACTTGAGTGAATCCAAAAATTCAAAAAAAGGACTAGAACCGTCACTTTATCAAACTAGTAATCGAAAAGGTTAATCCTTAACTTGTGGAAATTTAGGGTCATGAATTCAATTTAATAACCTACTATTATTATTTATTAACTTTTCATATAAGCTATATGAAACTTAAGATACATAGATTACAAAAGTAAAATACCACACTTGTAAGTGAAATACTTTTACTTAAGCGATATTATTAATAACAAATCTAAAATGGAAGTTATTAATACTTGTACAACTATATGTCTAACTAAAATACGGTAACATAAATGAACTGCCTAAAAACAAGTGGATATCGTAATAAAATCCAAACAAATTCTAAAAATCTTATACTATGATTTTCACTTTCTTCGTGATTACTTGATACGTCTGTTTAAGCTTTTACGCTGCTTGTTACATGTACTATTTGATAACTATTATAACTTGCCTAATATCATGAAGTGTTCTTCCTACTTGAGCATACTATCTTTACATAGTTATTCGATGAATAGGAACTGTTTAGTCTATTCTAACCACTAGGATAACTGATTGGCCACTTAATGAAAACGAATTTACAACAAACATACAAATTGGAATATTTAAAAACAGACTAGGAAGCATTACCTAGCGAACTACATTTCAATAATTTCTTGAAATTTGTTGTTATGTGTATATATACATATATATACCTTATTAGAAGGAACTATACGATATAATGTCTATGCTTATGATTGTAATATATTATTATATATTATATTATACATGTGAACTCCTTGTTTGATGCGTACTTTGGCGCACGTTATCGCGCGTCAACATGTATTTTCTCTCGCTTATGATTTTGTACGTATATCTACGGAACACGACTTATTAACGACTCATATACGCGTGCTTTTTATAATATCATGTGGTATTATTTGGATAAATTTGCATCTTTAAATGATGCGGTGGGACCCAAAATCAAGGTACTTATGATCTTATATTTTACATATGGGACCTGAGACTCTTGATCATAAGTTAATTATGATTACGTCTTTAGACGGAATGGGACGTCTAAAGGTGAAATCATAAGCCACCGGACCAGAAGTTTACTTATAGAATTCGTATCACGGTGGAATGGGACGCCCGAAGACGAAAATTATAACTAAACGGACTGTAAAGTATCTTAATAATATCAGTTATCTTAGACGTTATACTTATCCTAAATAATAAGCCTTGCCGGGAATATTTAGATAAGGTGAGCTATGAAAACATTATTGAAACGAGTAAGGACGCTTGTTCGTTTGAATAAAGAAATCATAGGTCACCGAATGGAGTTATAAATTTCACCTTACATGGATAAGGACGCTTATCGATGTAAATAGAAATTTATAATCACATGAGCTTAAATGTATTCGACATAACTCATTATTGATATTATTTTATGTATCCAACCATGTAACGTATCCCTCCTTGATACGCGATTTCCTCCAGTAATATCTTATCGTTATTACATCATCATCATCTAGAAACCTAAGAAGACTCGTATTCGTCTCTTTTGGATCATTGTATTGTGCTCTTGATTTTTGGGCTTATCCTTAGCCCAAATGTCATTTCCGCTGCATTCAACTGCGTTAGGGGACATCCATTTCCATTGTATTTGATTCCTTTAGAAATGTCCATTATCCGCTGCATTTGAATCTTTTGAGGGTGCCTACTTTCCGCTGCATCTGATCCCTTTCAGGGAGAGTTCTTTTCCGATGCATTTTGAACCCTTTTCGGGAGTGCCCACTTTCGTTTCATTTGACCCCTTTGGGGTGTCACAGAAAAGAGAGCTGGTTCATCTGCAATTGAGAAATGAAACTTCGATCATTCGAGGTGATGATAACACAGACTGTTTGACACTAGACTTAGTGTCATCTCTTGTACCAAAGACCAGAAATACTTGGTAAGAGGATGCCCTATCTTCTTAACCCACATTTCTTAAGTCGACGAGGAAGACAAACCCAAGCATAAAAGACATGCCCAACTCCCAATGGGTGTATTTTGTAGGGTTATGTTCGTCATCACCCAAAAAGCGTTATTTGATGTCCAAAACTCTTTTGGACAGTCTTTTTCCTCTTTGGATCCAATTAGTTCGACAATACCATCACCCACTAGATGCTGGGAGATGAGAATTCCACTCTTTATAAGTCAAAATTTATACAAAATTTTGAACCAGTAATAATGAATGCATGACCCTTGTTGCGACACCCTGTAAGGCGTACACTTCTTTATTCGTGGTATCTTCTTTTATTTCCACCATTTGAGGTACTTCTTTTATGCGCCCCTCTCACTTAGCCTCACGGCAAAGGAAGCAGATTCCTTGCAACCTCTTACGCAAACGCCATCGACAACAGCCTTAACCTCCTTGTTGGGTAGAAACTTTAGTACCATTAACTAATGTTTGTACCTCGCTGCCTAGAGGTAAAGATCGTAAGTCTTTTCTTAAAGCTGCTAATATAGGAAGGGTTAAAGTTAAACATGTTTGTTTTACCTTCACCCCCAATTTTACATCCGCGTGTATGGAGATATAACTTGTATCTCACCCATGAACAGGATGTAGAATTAGTGCGTCCCCGGATTCCCCAGCGGATAAAACAAGTACTATAAACATTTGAAGTACTTCTTCTTCATGCAACTTATGCCACAACTCAGCTACAAATGAAGCAGATTCTTTGTAGCTTCCTACCCACGCAACACCAACAAAAATCTTAACCATCTCGCTGAGTGAAGCTTTGGTGTCAAACTAATGTTTGCCTTCTACAGTCTAGAAGTATATCGGGAAACCCTTCGTGTGAAATTTTTTGACGCCAGAGCGGTACCAGCCAAAACTATATTTCTAACTTGACATCGCATAAGCCTATTAAAGTTTAATAAACTTAAAACTGTTTGGATAAACTAGTAGAAACATTAATGAGCTGTTATCTACGCTAATCAAGACAAATTGGGGCCCTAGAGGCACATCTAAGAAAAAAAACCAAGACTTAAGACGAGTTTGTCCTAGTCGACCTAACCTTGTAAACTTAAAACTTAAGTTCACAAGATTACACGTTTAAGGAATAAGTGCCTTCACTTGGTCCCTGAACAAGTAACTTCATCTTTAGCTTTGAGAACGAAACTAAAATAACGGGGTGGTGAAAAACCCAAAACTTTGGGTTTCTACACATGTCAACGACTTCATTAACGTTATCATTTCATCGTAATATATTGTAATAAACTACCTTTACAATGTATCATCACAAGACTTACTGTGATTTGGCGAATGATTTCTTAAACTTCTAAGTGACTCGTGAATTGTGCATGATAGCTTGAATACAACCCGAAAGCTTATCATGGTAAACAAAAGATCTAGTACATCTACTCAAATCCTGCCCAGCAGGTCTGCTAGATAGGGCTGGTACTGGTAAGGATGGTAAGGCTGCAGGTGCCGACAGGGTACTCTACAATACCTCTATAAGCCAATCAGGACTCCTTAAGCAAACCGAGTACAATCAGCAACTGGGACCGCAGTCTACCAACGACTCCTCGAAGGTAGGCGGTCTTTGCTGTCACTCAATAGTGGCAAACAGCTGCAAGATCAAAGAAGGTGGAAAAGAACTGTCCTTGTGCAGTAAGAGAAGTGTGGGTCTTATGTTGAAGGCCCCCCTCCAAGGTGTGACTATGCCAATGGAGGAAGTAGTTCTCCTCCAACAACCACTGCAAGGCCCCGTGGCCCAATATCCTCGTGCTACCTAAGTATTTACCCATATTGTCCAAGAGAGAGAGTCTATGCGCTCATGCATGGCAGTGTACTCCACCTGGTCTGCTATCAACATGTTGTGGACGTCCGACATGTTCTGCTCCTGGCTCAAGGACAAAGCAGCAATCCGAACCTGAACAGGATCAGCATGTCTAGTTCCGGAACCCTCTCTGACCTTAAATCTTGACCTGTAAGTTTCCAAGTGAACATCAATCGTCGTGAATTTAATCAACTAAATGTAGGTAACCTTACACCGACTTTTCATAGTTGACAACTTCCTAGGTTGTCCTCTCTAAATTCTCATAAATTGTTCTACAAACATCTACCGCTTTGTCAAATTGACGGCCAAACTTTGCGGATAATTCTGTCCATCCGTAATTGATAGCAGCATCCAAATACTGCTCAATCAGATGTATAGAGCGACCCGGATAAAGATCTCTTTGCATTGCTTTCTATTCATCCTTAATGGTAGCATCATTCAGATACTGCTCTATCGGACTTATAAGAGCAATCCGAATAACTATCTCCTTACATTGTTGGCACCATTTGTTTCTGAGCATGTCTAAGACGAACCTCAAAATCTATGACATCTATACCCTAACAGATGACAAAATTTTTAATAGCTTCGAGGACGAAGCTAAAATAAAGGGGTGGTGCTATAAAATCCATGATTTTACCATGATAATAATGTAATAAAAATCTACTCAATGATCTTAGATCATTTCTCAACCTAGTAGTAGTAGTCAAATTTTGAGGACGAAACTCAAGGTAGCATGTGGATGGTGTAAAACCCGAGATTTTTCGTTCATTAAATAATAATGGAGTATGTTTCAAAAACCCTCTTTGAACCATACAAAAATCATCGGATTTGAGAAATTGACAAAAGTCATACAAACCGCGTACCGACGATTCAATAATTTAACTACATAAATTATGGTCGAGAAATACTTGATAAACAATTTGATTAAATTGTTTAATATTACATTTATCTACGGAATGATTAAATGAGAAGTATTTCTACTAAAACGATCCTTACGTTATATAAAACATAAATGACAAATACTTGTCGTTTAAATAAACAATCCCGGCCTTCGTATTTATACGTCATATAAATACTCCATTTGATTGGAAAAATGATTTTTGATCAATTACGAAATCCTCGTAAGATGAATAAAAAATTCATAAACCTCGAACGTGACCCGAACCGTGTAATAACATAAGTTAAAATACAAGATACACTTTAGGCCCATTTGTGGTCTTATAAGGCCAACTATATAAGCCTTGGATAGTAATGGGCTTAATAAGCCCAACAAGAGATATTAGGAGCCCAACCACCCATTTAGGCCCACTAGACAAGCCACCAACACACCTCACTCCCCCATTGGACAAAAATTCTAGGTAGGTGACACATGTCCAACATGTCCCCCACCTTCTTGCTTCTCATTAGACAATTTTTAAGTAAGTGACACTTGTCACACTTCCTCCCACCCTATATAAGGGTGATGTATACTTGTCTCCTTCACTTTCTCTCACACAAAACACACACACACCAAAATTTCTCTCTCCCTCTTCCTTTCTTCTTAGAGCCGTGACCCTCCAACCCTCATGGATCATCAAATTTTTGATGATCAAGCTTGAATTTTCAAAAACAAATCATAGACCCATCTTGGAAATCTCAAGATCTACACATTGGTATGTAAATCTCCTACATGCATCAACTCTCAAGATTTTCTTTTATTTCCATGGTGGATCTATACATGCATGATGGTAACACCAAGAAAAACATGTAGATCTACCCCGGATCTATACATGCATCAAGTGAAATATGTAGATCTAGCCCGGATCTATATATGCATCAAGAAAAACGTATAGATCTACCCCGGATCTATACATGCATCAAGTGAAATATGTAGATCTACCCCGGATCTATACATGCATCAAGTGAAATATGTATATCTACCCTGGATCTATACATGCATGATGGCTACATCAAGTGGAACTTGTAGATCTAGTCCGGCTCTATCCATGCATGGTGGTCACATCAAGAGTCGATAAGATCTTATATGGTTACTTGCTCACTCACTAGCACAACAACTTTGATAAGCCTCGTAAGATCTACATCTCGTTCTTATTTAGTTTACTTCTTATTTTTCTTGATCATATATATATAGATATATATATAAACGAAATGAATCAATGAGTATTGGGACATTGTATATGAAATTTTGAACACTAAAAATAAAGCGAAACTAGCCTTATTAACTATTTGATTTATAACAATTTTGAACCGTAGCAAAAACAGATTGCATGTCAAAATCATTAAGGTTGGGATACTGAAAACTTAAATATTAAGATAGATAATTGTTTTGTGATTAATTCCCCGGGTGGCTCATCCCGTGACGAATTATAGAAAGCAAGATATGACCAAAATACGAAACAACGTCAAATCTGAACATACTGTTTTGATGGACTGTTTTCTCGTAAAATTTATATACTGACCTATGAATATGTAAAACTAAAGGTTGTAGATAAAATCATGAAGAACTAGAATCAATTGGATGGTTTACCAATTATTTACGGTTTGGAAATGGTGGCCAAAATAGTAAAAACTAGTCAGATCTGAACATACTGTCTTCACAGACTGTTTTATAATAAAAGAACTCAGAATCATTGAAAAAGGTAAAACTGTAGGTTGTAGATAAAATCATGAACAACTAGAATCAATTGGATGATTTACCAGTTCCTTACGGTTTGGAAATGGCGACCAAAATGGTGAAAACGTGTTTGGCTACCCAAAAACAGCCAACTCTTCTAAGTTAAGAAATGGGTTAATTAGCTATGAAAAGTATAAATTTGGGGTAATTAGACTTATAATAAGTATAGTACATGAGTTAATGATGGTTTTGGTAAAAATAACACACTTAGATGATTTACGGTTCAAGAGATATGAACAAATTCGCGGACATGTCAGGAAAAATTATAATAAACGGATTATAACTCATTAACGTAAAATATGATGATTTTTATATAAACCAACGTGGTAGGATCCACTTTTCGGGGATCTTGGACTTATTTATATATTGATGACTAGATGACTCGAGACCCGACCAGCGTGAAATATTAAGTGTATGTGGTTTTGATGTGTTTTAGAACCCAAAAACTATACAAAGTGAACTTGGGCCATAAAAGCCCAACATACACTTGTAATGGCTATTGGGCTATTAGTGGACCTAAGATGTATAACCATTTTAGAGTAATATACTTAATTTAGAATGGACTTAAGTCAAATACTTGGGTAGTGGACCACCATTGGGCTTAAGATGGGCTAAAAGTGTCAACTTGGATTTTTCACTTAAAATGACTAAGTGTTCACCTAAAAAGTTTTATAAATAATCATAAAACTCATGCAATGTCCAAGAACTTATTAAAACATACTTATTACATGTATGTTCTTTGTACTATCTATTAAGACTGTACTATTTTATTAGGCATAACTTTGGCGTGAGCTTTATTTGGATATTCATATTAAACAGCTATTGCCTACTCCCAGGTGAGTTTACAGCCCCATATAAACTCTTGATAAATCTTTCCCTTTTGGGAAAGAAAATATGCAAACATATAATGGATATAACCGGAGATGTTATAAGTAGATCTATTAGGGATTAACCATCCCCGTCTGGGTGAGTCATACTCACTGTGCCTTGGCCGGGACAACAAACGTATACCATGTTGGAACAGGATGGGTGTCTCTTAGTGAGACACCACGTCCTCATCTGTTGAGGACTATGGAGGTATAGCTTCAGTTTCTAATAATAATAAACAAACATTATTTACATTTTAGTGAGAATGCTTTGTGCATTGTCACTTCTTTGCTTAATGCATGTCCAAACTAATAAACTATTAAAGTCTGTAAATTCACCAACTTTATGTTGACCCCCTTTAGTATGTTTTGCACAGGTTATTTAGCAAGATTATCTGAGCATTGATTGAGCATCATTTAGGAGCATAAAAATGAAGGGGGATTATCTTTTACTAGGATATTCATAACAAATGTTATTCAACGATTTAAACGATTGTACCAATTCAATGTTTACATTAATTGTATTTCAAAAATCATATAATTATGATCTGTGCTTTGTAATCTATTTGCTCATCGATCCACCACTGTGATACCCGCCTTATGGGGGTGTTACAAAATCAGGTTGAGCAGACGAATTGGTAGTCGTAATAGCTCCCGGTTGTGGTTCACTCAAAGTCTGGGGACTTGCATTGATATTGCTATCATTGTTTGTCTCCTCGATTGAGGTACTAACCATCGGAGGCTGTTCTGGATACTCGGACACTTTCTCAACTTGATAAGGTACAATACTAGTATCTCTAGCAGTATTTGGTACCTCAGAAATTGTGTCAGCTCCATAAAGTGAAAGATTTGCCATTAGAGCTGCTTTGGCGGTATTGAGATCATCACAGTCAGAGTCGTATGCATCCAAATCATCACATTGATATGCGGCATTGTTTGTGATGGCTGTTGTGAGACCTTCAGTGTCCGCGACTCCCGGATCTGCGAGAAATGCCAAATCTTCTTCATCGAGCTCACGTCCTTGGGCTTGAACATTCACCAAGTAGATCTTCACCTGAAACCTTGTGCTATCCCTTTTCCTCTTGGGCTGCTTACACTCTCGGGCCATGTGCTCTTCCCCTTTGCAGTTGTAGCATATAATCATCTTTGTTTTGCCAGTTCTATTACCTCTTGTAGCAGTAGTGTTAGATGAACGTGCACCAGCAGTAGATGGATTGGGTTTCCCCTGAAGTGGTTGCACCATGACTCAGCCATCTTGAATTGTACCCTGTTGTCGAGAGTTATAAGAGTTCCTTAACTGATTGTTAGTTGTTGCTGGTCCTCTGTAACCTCGTTTGTTCAATGTTTGAGTGAGATAAGCAGACATTTGAGCAAGTATATCAGTCGGACTATCCCATTGTCTAAACTCAGGGACAGGGATCTCATCATCACAATAGAATGCTGGTGCTGATTGAGCTACGAGCTGATTTGATGGAACACTAACTTGTTGTGAGTAATGGGGTTGAGGAGCCTCAAGATGTTGATAGGTAAGAGCAGGTTTTGTTGGAGGTTGATACCGTGAATACTGTTGTGAAGCATAAAGTAACGGATGTGAATCTCCTTGTGATGATGTTGCTGGTTGCTTGTATTGTTGGTGATAAGATGTAGGCGGTTGTGGAAAGATCGAGTACTATAGGAAGCTTGATGTTTGATACAATGGTTGATAGGAATATTGGTGTCCCAAAGAAAGCAGAGAGTTGTGATATGACAATGTAGGATGGTTTGACATTAATGCCAATGGTTCTTGATAAGATCCCTGAGAAATGCGTTTTTGGATCACGTGCTTCTCGTGTTGTTGCAAGAAGGCATAGAGTTAATCTAAATTTGACTTGTGCAAATCTCGAATCATCTTAACATTGGTGACATACTGACTCCATTCATGGGGTAACGTGTTCAAGAACTTTGTGTTTAGTTGAAACTGTTTGATCCTTAGATTATACACGTTCATGTCATTCATCAAAGTAGTGAAACGCCAGTAGTAATCGTGAAGAGTCTCCCCTGGAATGTATGTAGACCTATCAAACAAGTCATACAATTAACACTCTCGTTCTTGCTTAGTTAGAGAGGTCCCTTGTAACAAAACGGCTAATCGATCCCAAAGATTCTTTGCGACTGTGTGTTCACTTACCATTCTATAGATATCGGGTGGAAGGGCTTGAAGTATTGTCTAAACGGCCCTTTCATCTGCATCGGCAATGATTTTGTTAGCATCGGTCAACTCATGATAAAACCTTTCCCTCGTCACATTGTTGACGGTAACTTCTCCCCAATCTAATGGACCTTTTTCAATTGATTGAAGCATAAGTCGACCATTGGGTTTGCCCATGATGTACGTTTTCATGCGACCTTGCCATGCTTCAAATAAATCTTTGATGAGCAAAGGTGGGCGAGTGTCGGTACCCGAGATGATTGAGATATCGGTAAGCGAAGTCACTGTTGGAATATATGACTTTGAATTCATTTTATGATCCCTTGAATAAAGATTATCAAAAATGATCGAACAATGAAATAAGGTTATGTGTTTTTGTATTGTTGAATGAAAGATGTTGTTATCCTTTTGTTGTGTTTGTTTTTGAAATGTACCAAATTACCAAATTAATGCAAGATAGAAAAATCCTCTAAGTTATGCAACTTTTATCCAAAAACAAATTCTATCGGAATGTGTCAATTGTCAGAATGTTGCTTCTGTCGGAATGTCAATTCTATCGGAATGATTGCAAGTATCGAAATGTTGCTTCTGTCCGAATACCCTTTCTATCGGATTGATTTGCAAGTATCGGAATGTTGTCCTGTCGGAATATCAATCTGTCGGAATGTCCTTCTATCTAAATAGTGGATCTGTCGGAATGTTGATCTGTCGAAATGTTGATCTGTCGGAATGTTTAGATCGCAATATGGCTAAAACAATTTGGACAGAGTAACGTTTCAATATCCCTTAAAAACCGTCGGAATCCGCGATCGTAATGAACGATCGGAATATCTCGTCGGAATAAGGTATCGGAATCCTTTGATCGCAAAGTAGAACCTTGTGGTTATTGCGATCAAGCCACACTCCCTTGTACTTTCCGATGGAATGACTTGCTAGAATTTCGGAAAGTTGAAAAACAAGAAAGTTTGTAACTTTTGATCCAAAAGATTTGTGTTTTAACCAAAACCAAGATACCCAAATCACTACGACACGATTAAAGAAGGTATACAACTTAAGAACTCTAACAAACACGAATTTTTTTTGATGCTTTGGCAATAAACAATCAAAAACCACACGTTATGCTTAAGAAAGCATAAGCAATACAAATACCAACCTATATTTCATCCCATGCTCTTAATACCAATTGTAGAACAATGATAATCTTTGTATTTCAAGAGGGTTGATGTATTTCTAGAGAGAGAAACTTAGAGAGAGAAATGAAAGAAACTATGTGTATTAAAGTGAGAAATGAAACAACCAACACCTCTTTCCATGGTGAAAAGAGGTTTATATACCCAAGTCCTTAATGGACTTAGGCCTCCGGCCCATGAACATGCTCATGGGTCGGGCTTAATATAAATGTAACTTAAACATTACTACGAGCCTATAACTATATTGTTGGAGTGACTGAGACTTTCTTTATACGTAAAAATGTATTTCCAACAGCGTCATACGTACGTTCTTTATTGGTTTGTTTGGGCGATGAAGGTAAATTATTATATTCATTATTTCTGCTCTTGCTAAAGAAAAGTTCATATAAAGTCAGAAATTTATCTTATTAACCCTTTTAACTGTATATTGTATAGATATTTATGTTGGAGATGTACCGAAACATTAGTCGTTGGTGGATTAAGAATCATGAAGTGATCCCCGTGGTTTAGCTTGGTCCAAGGTGCGTTAGTTTGAAAAATCTAAGTATAACAAGCTATTTGAAGTATGGTCTGACCCAGTGGTGAGTCTGAGTGGAACCATTGATGAGTTGGTGCAGCCGTGGTATAAAGCAAGTATGGATTATTATATCAATACTCCGGGAACTAGTGACCTGCAAACCGAGAATGGATGTGTTACCGAACCTAGAAGAATGAACGTACTCGCACATGTTTGTGAAACTATTAATTCTAGAAATATTAATTCCGGGAACGGTTGTAGTACATCAGGAAATGGTTGTGAAAATACCAGTTTCTGGTACAGTTACTGTTGGAGAAGAAATTCGAGAAAGTGTTGTTCAATTAACAAGATAAAGATGAAGCATATCGTGAGGTTAATGATATAAGGTTTAACGTTGATATGCTTCAGAAAGTTGTCCATGATGAACCCAACCCACTTGTTGTAAAGGCGTTAGAAGATCTTAAGAATAGGTTATATTTAGTTGAGAGATTTCTGAAGACATCGAATGTAGACGTTTCAGAAGATTCTATGGTCAAAGGCCCTGTGGATACCAACCATCATGCTGAATTAGTAGATAAGGTATTTACATATTTATATTTTTTCTTGAACTTGTATCCCCATAAAGTTGTACCTAATGTTATGTGTCCCATATGAATATGTTGCAGACGGATAGTGAAATTTCCAATGCGATAGATAATGTACAGCCTCGGTCTATCGAAGTATCTGTAGATGTTGGATCAAAAACGGATGCCGATAAGGTAATTTAGTTTTATGTGTCTTCAGTTGTTTACAAATTTTGCACGTTAGTTAATCTAATTTTAGTTTGTATCAACAATCCGTAGGTGTAGTTTTTGCAGATTGTGATGGTACAAATATGAACCACTAGTTTGGTGCTTCCGGATTTGCCGACGATGAATCCTCAAAGTATTTTTATGCAAAATCACAAGAAGATCCATCGCAATCAATGGGCCAGGAGCTTGCAGCAGCTTATGTTGAGAAGCCCGTATTTCATGTGTCGTCTACACCTATGTTAATGGACAGTGGCAATGATTTCAGTTTACCCAACTTGAACGAGGCGTTCACGCCTTCATAAGTCGATGTACTAATCTCTACTGTTTAAAACTTTTGCAGAAACTACAATCTTCATTTTCTAATAAACATATTGGTTGTCTGTTTTTAGGACCATGATGGGTTTGCTTTTTCCGAGGGAGGAAAAGAATGTTTCATATCTGACGAATTTTGCGTTACTAATGGTGTAAACATTGAGAAAATGGATGGTATTGTTGAAGTCCAAGAATCTATAACAAAAGATGATGAAATATTCCAGGTATTGTCGATGAACAATTTATTGTCTTACGATACACAATTATTTTTTTTTCTTTTTTAAAGAGTATGGAACTTATTATATCGGATGCAATGAAGGAATCCTTACCTACTGATAACGAAGGTAAAATAAAGGATGATGACATGATGAGTGGCATGGAGGGTGAATTAAGCAGAGATGAAGTTGATGTAAGTCGTTAGAAAATATAGGGGTTTTGGTTGTGTTTAATGTTCCTTGTTACGACATTTAACCGTTATTGCATGTATTAAAATTTGTTGGCAAAAATTGTTCTCGAAAATTTCCCTTGCAAATTGTTCTTAATTGACACTGTATGAAACTTGTTATGTAGAATGCATCGACGTTTATAGGACCAGTGCAACCAAACGAAGCCTTTCCTCTTGATAAGCAAGTACCTATAAAGGACGATGATATTCCAAATGCAAAGGTCGAGGAAGTAAGTATAGCGAAAGTTGATGTCAGTCCTTATAAAGATTTGGATAAGGTATTTGGTTGTATTTATTCTTCCTTGTTATCACATTTAAATGTTATTGCATCTACTTAAATTTGGGGCTAATTATTGATTTACGTGAATTGCAGAGTGAATATGGTGTTTTGTTTAACCATCGAGATGATGAACTAGTGAAGTCTGTTAAGGTAAACTTACTCATTACATAACTTTTTCAAAACGTATATTACACATAAACATGTTGTAACATACATCTAGTAGTAGGTTATTTTAACCCCAACATAAAGGAAACATATATTTATGTGAAAATAGCAACGAACACAACATAAAGACACTAGTTTTACATAAAATATTAATACTATCTAGTATAGCATCCGTAACACCATCACATTAACCTTGAAAACTGTGAGGATATAGTTGAGATTCAATAACAACACCTTCTACTGGGTTAGCAGCAAGGTCAAGTACCCCTTCTTTTTGGTTAGCCTTATGTTTGACTGAACAGCCATAGTCTTAAACTAGTTAAGCTTGCGCATGTCTCCATATTGTATTTCCCTCAAATAATTGAAAGCCCTGAACAGCATTGGATGATTTCCAATCTGCAAAACATTATTAATGAGGACATCTCTCTTGCGTATCTTTTCATTTAGTTGAACGCTATTCATACGGCAGTATGAACCTCAGATTTCTTCCTTCATAGCTTCACGCTCGAAGATTATGGTTAAGTTGGTAGTTAGACTAACATTATCCATAACAAGTAGTTTAGAATTGAAGATGGAGTTTTATGAAAGGGAATACAAATGTAGATATTTCCTCTTAGGTTGCATGCTTTAAATAGGATAATGTGATGGAAGATAAATATCATGTCATAGGTTTAGAGTTACTTTATTTGGAACATTCATTTCTTGGCAAACATTATTTACTATCTAATAAATGTAGGGTTAACCATCACACCTATTTAGTATATATAGGTTGCCCCCAAAAAATAAGGCGACCCAAATGACTTTTACATTGTGCTATATAATAACCAAAGGTCCCATAGTTAAGTAACATTTACGACGGAATTATGACTATTACATAATGATGGTTTTTTAATAATTTGTAGGATCATGTACCAGGTTATGGAATAACAAATATTGCTAATGCCAACAACTCACCTTTTGGAGAGACAATTGCGTTGCGATTTCAAAGGAAAAAGTATAAGGGAAAAGCTAATTTTGAGCCATTTACTCAATTACCTGATACCACGCCAGTTGTAAAAAGACCGAAAATAAAAGGGTGGATACTAGTAAAATATCAACCATGGCCACCTTAGCTTCGATTGAATGTGTTGAAGTAGAAAAGACAACTTTGGTAATTGTTATACTTAATGATGTTGCCACTTTTATACTATTAGAGTAAGGCATATGTGGTTATGCTAAAACCATAAATTATATGAAGGTGGCGGAGAAATTGGGAAGACGCGCTAAACCCAAAAAGCATTTATTTAAGGAAGTATTAATTCCACTGGCAGAATTTATGGAGGTACGTTTATACGTACTTAAAGAAAATACTAAAATAAATAAAGAGCTTTGTACATGCATGAGTGTACATTATAAGTTAAAAAATATAATGAACATGATCTGAAAAGGCAGCCGCGTAGCAGATGGAATAAAGTTAGATTACCCTAGTTCGTAGACGACATAAAACGCTTACCCGAGAATAAAGCGTGCCATCGTTTTCCTTGGGGTCAATCAGATAGCTATGTTGGTCATGCATTCTGGTATGCTCTTTTGGGTTTGGAGGAGTATTCAACAGGTTGGATTTTGGATGTAGTAAGTCTCAAAAACTTATACTCAATTTTTTTTAATGTTTGTCCCGTAGACCGATTATAATGTTTGTACGGGTGTTAACATATTTTGCTTGGTTTACTAAATTGCAGAACATAGACATATGGATATACTTTATGCACAGATTTAGGCTAGACAATGCAGACTGGGCACTGGTTGGTTGCTTTTTATGCCCTAAGATAATGGGCGAACACAAAGGTAAGGATTTAGTCACATCTTGGGTTTGTGATGGGTTTCGATATCCATTGAAGTGGGCCAACGTGGATTATGTAAGTGATTTTCAATTACTATAATATACCCTATTCTTAAATGTAGCGAGTTACTATCAATAACTTAAATGTACGTGTATATTCCTATCAACCAACCAAAAACACATTAGTGTCTTGGTGTGCTACGTATTGCAACTGGGCAGATCACATTGTATGATTCTCTTGGTGCGTTCGATGACGAGAAAAGGGCTTGGTGGGTCGAAATAATGTTAGTATTTTTTAGAAGTTCTGCCTATGTATCTTACAAAACACGGTATCCTACAACACAAAAAAAAATCCAATAGAGGGTTATAAAATATCATTTTAGTTGCCAAAGAAGTCCCCTTTCAAGGTCATGATTATGATGATTGTGGTATTTGGGTCTGTATTTTCCTTTACCGTTTGGTTCATTATATGTCTGTTAAGGTTGATGATCCCGATAACAGGTTGATGATCCTGATAACATAGCCCTTGCCTATCAGGAGAAAATAACTGAGTACCTCTGGAAGAACAAGTTACCAGCTAATTAATTATGTTGTAGCTAATTGTATTAGGAAGTGTATGTTTAAGATACCACTAGATGGGTTGTATCTAAAGCACTAGTTTCTTAAGTTTAATTTTTGTGTTGAAACATCGAAATAGCTGTTTGGTTGGTCAGATCATGTACTCCTTGTATGCAATAATCTATTAGGAAGTCAATTAACCTTGTTTGTTGCATTTTATAATACTAGTTCTTCGTACTTAATACTGTTTCATAAGGTACGAAAGATATATTGATTTCCGAAATTTTTAAAAACATAACTTGTTAGTTGACAAAAAAAATTTACCAGTTAATTAAACTTATAAAAAACTATGAACAAAAACGTAATGAATAGAATCCCCTTGAGCTTCCGAATATGTCGTTGTTGATCAGTTATTCTTGCCTGTAGCTGAGTAATCTTGCACTGTTCTCGTTCAGAGATCTCAACAACCCTGGTATTATCTGAATGGATCTTGGACACATTGGTTCGCCGTACCATTCAATAATGCCACACCTCCTCTAACAAGCATATTTTAAGGTGTTAGTACATACATTTAGCATAATATTACATTTCAAATAAAAATTTTAACTGTGACCGGAAAATAGTAGAACCTCCTCCCTGGGATTGTGGTTGTCCATGACGTCTTGATAACCGAGTTTGCGTCACAGTTTGAACATCTAACCATTTTTTGAGCAATTATAGATATTTATTGGTGTGTGTTTGTATGTTTCATCCTTCAATTGTAGTGGTCATGGTCTTTTATAGGGACATAATTTGGAGGGAAAGACACCATTCCCCATGAATTTAGCGGGAAAAAACTAGGATTCTTAGATGCCTTATAACTATTTCTACTTTTTATAAGGCAGTCGTTAGTTGAGGTCATCAATACTCACTTACATGTTGTAGGTAACGCATTGATTACCCTTAGGCTGAAAGTTACATGGACAATCCCACTTGCATTTGACCATCATATATTTGTATAGATCCAATTAGTCATCCTCTGTCAACTTAATGTGTTATTCTAGTGTTTCAAAATTTAAAGTGAACTTGGTTTATAAATCATCACAGCGTGGGGTGTTATTACTCAAGGATGTGGGATACAATGACTTAGTTGGTTATGTTAAAAAAAATTTGGCATACTGGATTCACAGGAAATACATATGTCATACTAGATAAGATCTGATAACATCAATGTTTTGGATGAAAAAGATGTAAAGTTCTTTGTGTATGAGGTATGTTTTACTAGTGACAAGGTCCAGAAGTTATTCATTACAATTCATACGGGTTCCCAGCCATATACAAAGGTCAAACAACCCGTACTAGATTTAGATTTGAATGTTCCCCCCGATTCCTAGCGATGTTGAGTATACACCAGATTGCCTCCATGTATGGCAGCTAGGCAATTTTAGGAACTTGCCTAGTCCTCCGCGTCAAGCTGAACCTTTACTCAAAGTATCGCGTGTGCGTACACATGGTATACTTATCGGCGATGACTTTGATGATAAAAATGAATGCATATTTTATATAGGAATGAAATCGTTAAAAGAATGTTTTGAATATGTTGGTGCAAAGTCTTGTCCAGTTAGGTATACTTTTAAATGCACCCAGCCCATGTGCAAATGGAACGTATACGCACGTAAGGTTAAATATGGTACTAGATTCATTGTAACTAGATGCAACGATGTACACACATGTTCTAGGACGCAAATACATCCCAATCATCACAACGCTACATTGAAGTTATTACGTAGGTTGCTTGTTGACAAGTTGTGTAATGGTAATCGGATCTACAAGGTAAATGACACTATATATGATTTAGCTATTGATTGAAAGATATACGTATCTTACAAACGAGCTTAGGGTGGTGGAAATAATGCTTTAAATATATTACATGTGAGTCATGTGGATGCTTTTGAACAATTGGCTGTTTAGTGCCACAATCTAAAGTTGGCAAACGTTGGTACTGTTACACACATACGTACCGACGATGAAGGAAGGTTTGAAACGCTATACGTTGGATTTGGCTTCGCGGTAAGTTTTTAATTTTCTATTCTACTTTCCATTAGCATATCGATCTCCATTATGAACTCGTCTCAAATGCTTCTGTTTTGTAAATTTCAGGTTCGTATTTTCTTGCGCTATATGAGGCCCCTTTTAGTAACTGACGCCGCTCATTTGAAGGGACAATATTTAGGAACAAATCTTCTAGCAGTTGTAATGGACGGTAACAACCAGATTGTACCAATTTCCACAAGCGTTTCTAAGGGGGACATTGGAGAATCCTGGACATGGTTTTTGCGAAGGTTAAGAGATCACATTGGAGAACCCGATAATCTATGCATCATATCTGACAGACATCCTGGAATTATAGTAGCTTGTATTACAGTCTTCATGAATTCCTACCATGGTTATTATGACCGACATCTAATGATGAATTGCAAGCTAAGAACTAGAAATCATCAAGCCATGTATCGGAAGGCATGTAAAGCATACACGCCTCAAGAGTTTGAGAAATATATGGGTATACTACATGGATATAGACCAAATTGCGTGACGAAACTTGAACAGGCAGGCTATGACAAATGGATAAGGGCATATTATCCAACAAATTGGTACAACTACATGACCTAAAATAGTGTTTAATCATTTAACTATATAACAAGGTATGTACGCCGGCTCCCAGTAACCAACCTCGTCGAATAAATTAGGGGAGTTTTACAGCGCTGGTACTGTGAAAAGTGACACAAATATCGGGGTAATTCTAAAAAATTTCAACACATTTGTATCATGGTGATAATAATATTGTATGGTCTTAGAAAAACTAATAATGTTTGTTATTTTTAATGCAGATGCACAGGAAGGCAAACTCTCTAAATGGGCATCCGCAAAAGTAAAAAATAGGATGATGAAAAGCTAAAATTGGAATGTGCAGGGCATGAATCTCTTCTAAGTTTACCAAGTTACGGATAACAAACAAGTACACCAGGTTGATTTGTTTAAATTTGAATGTACTTGCTGAAAAAGTCAATTGTCAGGATTACCTTGCGGACATGATTGTGTGGTATGTAGGTATTCAGGTATGACTGATTGCAACCTACGGGCGAAGGCGTGGTTCTATACTACTACCCTCAAAGGGACCTATGAATAAATGGTATTTCCTCTAAATGTTTCTACATTGTGGGATAAACCAAGCAACCTTCAACGTGTGCTACTTCCATTATTGGGTAAGCGACTACCTGGAAAAACAAAAAATAAGGACCGCATACGCTCACGATGTGAGGCACCGTCACTAGCTGGATGTACCAGGTGTTGAATGAGCGGACACAACCATGACAACTGTAGTGAACCATTACCAAAAGAAACAATAAGTGGGATTACATAATTTGATTACTTTGCATATCTACATTAAATATTTATAAAACCCTTTACGTATTTGTATATTATAACGTAGGGGGAATGGGAAACGCAAGTCTTACAAGAAATCTAAAGCCAAACACGACATAGCAAAGGAAGCATTGCGAGATGAAGAGCGTCTAAGAAATGGCCGAATTTATGGAGATTGGATGGGACCAAATTCTAGCCATGTATTGGGCAATTCATTTAATATAGTTCATTATAATAATAACAATTACTTAATCTAAATTAGGCTTATGAAATGGTTACTTTGATTGCAGCCTGATTACTCACCACGACGATGGGCAAATACACTATCTACTAACATTGACTTCTCGCGTAATGATGTTTCAAGGGGAGATATTCCTTCTTGTCCTTCTACAAATGAACTAGTTACATACAACGACGATGGAATAGGTGTACAATGGTGGCGAGATTATTATAATGGTGCCCACGAGTATGGAGGTACCCCTTCAGAACATACCCGTGTAAATACAAATCCATCACAACATCCACAGTTACAACTTGGAAATAATTTTCATCTCGACGATCTATCCGTCTCTAGCTTAAGGTTTTGAACGTTTGAAGTTGATTTTGTAATATGTGTTTTTCGGATATGTAACACTATAATATGGTTACTTAATTTTTGTGTTCAGCCTTATATTTATGGTAGTTTGATATTGTCAAAGTAAATACTGAAGTAGCCAGTAGAAGATGTATGAAAAAACGAAATCATAATATTACAACTACGGGACAAACAAAACAAAAACATGACATCATAAGATAAGTAAACAACAAAACAATCTTGAACTAGTGTATGACTTGATAATGAGGTCGGTTTTGAAGAATTAAAGATTCCTTGTAAGGAACCACAACAAACAATCCACCAACTCCCTCAATTCCTTTTAGATTCTGGAATTCCTGCAACTCCTGATTCTACGTACACAATACATGAGGGAAACAATCTAGATTAACACTAACATCAAACATTGGTTCACCTTGGCTGTTAAATCCTAATAACGTAGGCCTGTGCTCTAGTGTCATCTCAAGGAACACTGGCATACACACACTCGTTATCAACCCATGCTCATCTACTACTACCATCCCATAACACGCTGCAAGTCATCAAAGACAACACAACCTGATACAACCAGCACATCTGCACAAGTGGTATGACTGTATGGAGGGGGGAACCATTCTTCGTATCTCTTGAGGAATAGGTTGTTGATGGAATTGGTAGGTAATTAAGTCAAAGGATACTATCATGTATCTTTTGTGTGTATTTCCATTAGAGCAATACCATTTCTCCCAACTAACCCAAAATATGTTCCCACCAACAACAGCCTGACTAGTTTTTTAAATTTTTATGGTTGGCTTGGGCAACTGGTATGGCTCAAGACGTGTCCAAGTATGTGAGCTCATTTTGAACATACCGACAAACCAAGGTCCTACACCATAGACTGGCATATTAAGTTTTAGTATCGTAGGGTCTAAGGTGTCTGGACGGACACCGAAAGCATACATAATTTTGGAGAAAAGAGGTTGACCTACAGTATTGTTTGATAAAATAGTGACAGATTTGTCAATAGACGGGTTCTAGACAATAAAACGTATTTGAATATCAACACCAATTGTAAAGCACCATAAACCCTCAGAACTACCAAATACGTTAAGAACAACCAAATTATATGAGTTGTTGAGGATCTTATAAGATGACGAACACACAACTGCATACATTCGATTCGCTTCTTCATGCTTGTATTGCAAAATTAGAGAACACGATGTTACCTTACGCAAACCGTACTCTTCTATGAATTGTAAACTATCAATGCTAAGCATCCGATGTCTAGAAACTTGATGAAACCAGATTAAAGACTTCACAGGGAGCCTATTCATTATATCCCACTGAATATCAAATGGGATGTAGTCGGAAATTTTTGGTAGGGTTGGTTTGTTTTTTGTTGGTTGCTATATCAAGATGAATTGACAATTCATTGAGCTAAGTCTTAGGGTATATATATATATATATATATATATATATATATATATATATATATATATATATATATATATATATATATATATATATATATATATATATATACAAAAGTGTGGCATTCTGAAGTGTAAATGTTTCACATACCAAGGCGACCATTGGTAGGTTAACACAATTAAGTTCTTAAAACTTCGGGGAAACCATGACTAGTTCCAGAGAATCCCTTATTAATTGAGAATCAGCCTTTTGTTGACATTACTAGTATTAAATTACACAAGGCATCGAAATATTATACTCACTAACATTCCAAGACACCCATTATTTATGATGATGGTATGTGTATGACATACTGGTGTAATAGTTCCCTTCATAAATACTTTATCAAATGTCAAGGCATCTATATAGAAAACTAGGCGTCTATGCTCTTTAACATAAAAATAAGATATGACTTTATAAAATCATTACAGAAGACATACGTTCACTAGTTTCACTATTTTCGTAACCCAAATACTACCCCAAACAAATACAGTGTTTGAAAAAAAAGATGCCATACATTCACGGTAAGCCAAAGCAGTATGGATCGGATTGATAACATCTAAGTCCATTCCTTGGGACAATCTTTATAAGAAAAAACATACCCATATGCCACAGTCCTTAAATACTCCACGTTTTTTAGGAACGTTTGGTTCATTCTTAAATATTATGAAGTATGCAGTTTTGTCTATTTTTTTCTTTTTAAATACCAACGCTTATTCAAATACACGCGGTAATGTTTCCTATCCAAACTTAAATAATATTAAAAAAGCACACTTTCGGTTGTTAACATTTAAAACGGAATTATCACTTTAATAAATAAACACTTTTAATCGAAATAGATAGGCATTAGTAACCATTCATTAATGAACGGTAAAATCACCATGAAGGTTAAAGTACAACATACTTGTTGATACCAAAGTTGGATGGACCGAGCTTGACCCGAATTAGGCTTAATTCGGGGTATTGTGGACTCCGGCTCTTAAACCAAGTGAAAATTGCTTTGAGGACCCTACACACTAAATAGAGACCGTTAGGCTTACCGTGGTTTTGTGACCCACGATTAGGCTCCAGCGTGAGAGGAAGTAATCGATTTGAGTGTATAGCGTATAGGGTATTGTGTGTATCGTACCTTTGTGGAACCATGGGGGTTCCTTTTATACCCGAGAGAGTCCAGGTTGAGCTCCCTGGTCTTGCGGCCTAAATAAGAGATAATGACTCAAAATACCTTGATCCTTATCTCATAACTAAGGTAAGTGTATATCTCTTTCCCTTAGGTGAATATAACTATAATATAGGTTATATTCTGTCTGATCCTGTCTCATTACGACGAGGACCTGGTTAAGCAATTAACCATTTTGCGACAGCGGCTTACCAGGCCTCCTGGGTTGTGCGCGCATCGTATAAGTATCAATCCATTCCTGATGGATGCGGGTAGTACCCGTGAGTCGGACTATCCAGCCCGACTAGGGACTATACGTCATCATGTCCCCCAGTCTAGTGGTCGCAGGTGCTAACAGTGACTACTAGACTATAATCGTCCAAGTGCTCGAGAAACCAAGACGCGCATAAACCACACATGAGTAATTTTAATTCAAACACTCCCGCCAAGAAGACATTCATCCCCCCCTTTCACCTAAACTCCTCGAACCCCGGGAAAAGCGTCTGCCATGTCATAGTTACCTCTTCACATTCCACCGTTGGATTTAGCAAGTGGGTAACACATGGCACACATCTAGGCGGGGAACAGTAACTTAAGAGGGCTATATATATACCCTCTACGCCTCCTTTTGACTGTTTATCCACTGTCAAACTCTCAAGCTTCCATTATCGTTTACAAATCCTTCCATCGTTCACCAGGTTTTTGCGAAGGTAACCTGTGCGACCACCTAATTTTATATACGCCACCATGGTGATATAGTTATCCGATGTCACGTCGATCCTGACGATAGGAGAGCTAGACCACTTCACGTCGTTCTACTATATACCAAATTATCTACACCCAGAAATTCCTAACCCTCGACATAATATAAGCCAAGCGCCCATAGGAAAGATAGGACTTTACACCCGATTTTTTTACCACGCAAATCAGCGCATCCCTATGTCGCGTTTTCTCAGTGTACTGATGCATTATGAGACCCACATCTCCCAATTGCATTGAATAGGGGCGGCCAAAATTTCGAATTTCAAAATCAATTTCCGTACCCTAGATATAGACATCATAGGCCTATTTCGTGTCTTCAACAAACGGAAACTAGCTAATGGTTGGGTTTCCTTCGCTAAGCGAAAGGGTGGGATGCAGTGCTATGACGGAAAGATAGACTCCCTAAAGGACTGGAATGATAGGTCTTTTGGGTTTACGAAGCCGCCTTTCCTTTCTACTTCCCCTTTTTGACCCCTGGAACGGTGAGGAAGGACCCATTGTCTGGCCCAGATACCTACAACTCTGAGGACGCTGAGACCTTGAAGAACAACCGCATCCCCGTGCAACCTTATCCTAAGACGTTGTTGGTAATCCTTGGTCTAAGTCGCACAGTTATCTGCGGCGTACACAAAGTACCATTCTTTCGCACCAAGACTGGCTAGGGTTAGTGTTGGAAATACATTTTACGTATTAGAAAGGATCGTTCACTCCAACAATAGTCTAAGAAGTAGCTCGTAGTTTAGTTATCGTAATAGTAAACAAACAAGGCCAAGCCAAGCCTAAAACTTGTGTAGGCCAACGGCCCAATGCAAGCCCAAGCCCATCTCATGGGCTTGGGTATTTAAACCCTCTCCTTAGTTGGAGAGGGTGTTGGTTCACATTATTTTCACATAGTAGAAAGTGTTTTCTTTATAACTTCTCTCTCTAAGTGTGTGTGTTCTTACCATCTTTCTATCTCTTTCTCTCTCTAAATTAAGCATAGATTTACAATATCCTACAAATGGTATCAAGAGCCATGGGATGATTGTATTATTTATGTGTTTGTGTTCTTGATTTTTTGCGCCTATTTTGATCTATATCATACGAACCAAATTTATTTTGTGTTTTTATGGTTTAATCCTGATACAAATCATCTACATACTTGTGGTAGTGATTTGGGATTGTTACTTTGGTTAAAAACACAAACTTTTTGGGTGTTTGGATCATTTTTTGGTTTAAAATCTCGACTTAGTTATGTATTGTCCGAGAAAAGTGGAACTTGTGCTCACGTATTGCGACAGACTCCATCACAAAGTTTGAGGGTTTCTACATTGTGATCACACATTGCGATCAGGTATTGCGATTACATTGCGATCAAGTATTGCAATCACATTACGATCAGGTATTGCGATCACATTGTGATCAAGTATTGCGATCACGTTACGATTAAGTATTGCGATCACATTACGATCAGTATTGCGATCACATTGCGATAAGTATTGCGATCAGATTGCGATCAAGTATTGCGATCACATTGCGATCAGTATTGCGATCACATTGCGATAAGTATTGCGATCACAATGCGATAAGTATTGCGATCACATTGCGATAAGTATTGAAATCACTTTCCGATAAGACATTCCGATCACTTTCCGATTGGACATTCCGATCACATTCCGACGGGATTAAATTTTGGCATTGCGATACAGTGACAAGTATTCCAATATTTTTTCAAAAACGTGTTTTTGAAATATTTTAACTCGTGTGTAATTTGGTCTTGGAATTTTTGGTTTATCGAGAACAATTTCTAGGGTATTTCAACATTATTTCTCGAATTCAACACACAACAATAAAAACATTTACTTTCTATCATTGTTTGATCAACGTTTTTAAATCTTAACTTATCGAAATGGAGTACACATCTCATACGGATAAGTCCATCCTCTAGGGTACGGATAATCGTCTACCAATGTTGGTGAACACTATGTACGAGGATTGGACTTCCCGAATGGAACTTTACATGTTGAAAAAAGAGAATGGACATCTCATTTGGGCATCCGTACTCAATGGACATGTAGATTATGGTACTGTAACGGAAGGTACAGTTACTCGTCCTCGCATAACGGGTGAATTAACTGGAGATGTTAAGATTCAAGACAAGTGTGATAAACAAGCAACTAACATCATTCTCCAAGCCCTTCCTCTAGATGTCTACAAACTTCTGAGTAAACATAAAGTTTCCAAAGAGTTATGGGATAGAATTCATGTTCTAATGCAAGGAACCTCGTTAACTAAACAAGAACGAGAGTGTAAGCTTTATGATACATTTGTAAGTTTGCCTATGTTCCTGGGGAGACTCTCAATGATTACTATTTGAGATTTACTCTATTGTTGAATGAGCTCAATATCTATGGCATGGCAATTCCTACGTTTCAATTAAACACCAAGTATTTGACACTCTTCCATCTGAATGGCGTAAGTACGTGACAGCTGTTAAATTGGCTAAGGACTTGCATAACACCAATGTGGATCAACTTCAAGCTTTTCTTTAACAACACGAATGCCATGTGATCGAGTCTCGGTTTTCCACACCACAATTTCGTGATCCACTTGCCATGTATGCTTCTCAACAAATAACCCTCAACAAAACACTGCTTACACTTATCAACAACAATCATACTTGCAGCAGCCACCACAACAGACATATCAGCAACCACAACAACCATCTTATCACCACAGATGATCCCACAACAAGCATATCAACAAAGTGTTCTTCCACAACAACCAACACATCAGGCATCACCATCACAAGTTATCACTTCCCCTATGGGCTATACTCCTCAGCAAGGATATTTTCCAATTGAAGCACCACACGCACAAGCCTTCTACTCGAATGAACTTCCACCAATTCAACCACCGGTCTTTACTTCAAATGATACGCCTACTGATGTCTTAAACCATCTCACTGCCTACTTGTCAAAACTTGTTGCTACTAGAGGTTTTCCACCAACGAACAATCAGCTCCGCACTTCTTCAAATCCTCAACAACAAGCCACTATTCAAGATGGTCAAGTGACGGTGCAAACTGTAACACCCCAAAATATTCACATTTCGAATCAGCGGAATAGTCGTTGATGTTACGGGATAGCACATTACTCAAATCATAGACAACGCTTAAAAATCGTGTCGTTTAATAACAAAGCATTTTCCATTCATAAATATCAAATTACATAAGTCCTCAGGTCAAAGTATGTCTTACAAAATTACAAAACATTTGAATGGAAGTTTTTATTTAAATAGGGCCATAAACTCTTGTCGTCTTCCTGAGAATTACCTTCAAGTACCTGAGATAAAACATGTTTAAAGTCAGCGAAACGCTGAGCAAGTCCATAGAGTTTAATAATAAACATTAACATAAAACCGGTATATAATCATTACTGAAAAACATTTTGTACAATTCGTTGTCATAGACCATCACATAGGCCAAAACAAATTTATACGAATCATTTTCGTAAATTATAGCATTGGCCAAAAACATTTTATACGAATCATTGTCGTAAATCATAACTTAGGCCAAAAACATTTAATATGAATCATTGTCGTAAATCATAACTTAGGCCAAAAACATTTTGTACGAATCATTGTCGTAACAGCACCATTCAATACGTTTTATAACGTTGTTTATAGTATAATAAAAACCGTTGTATAAAACAGTTATGTAAAACCAGAACACGGGTATAATAATAAATAAGACCCCATATAGCTAGTCAGGCAATATATTATAATTCAATCATATATCATACACTATTCCGGAGACTGCAGCCTCAGTGTTACCATTATCATTATTATTATTGGATTATTATAAGCCGCATGACATTGTTACCTTTCTATACTATATATCGGGTAAGTAGCCCGTAATTCATTTGCCCATTTAAAACAGCGTGTTTTCACAAAATCACGCTAAATATACCACTCTCATAGATAAATTCGATTGCCAATCAATGTGATACAACGGGGATCAGCCGTAAAGACGCGAACTGGGGTGATCTTCTCCAAATAGTACTATTATATGCATAAGCGTCTACCAACTCCCGGTAGTTCACAATTCATGCTAATGGGACTTATAGTGACATAATTTAACTAATAATAATCCATTTGAATCATTGATTGGGTCATCAAATCAATCGGGTCCATATCAATAAGCATACATTCGGGACCACTTGTGTTCTGTTTTTATTAAGACTAGCATGTTATCTCCCTCGCGGGTTTATAAAACATTTCATAAAACATTTAAAAGAGTGCGAGGCTATGAATTCACGTTGGTTGGGAAAGGCGGCTTATCGGAAATTAGGATGTACAATACGTGCCTCGATCACGGGAAACCTAAACAAATAATATTCGATCTTAGACTATGTCAAATGATATTTATAAAACATTGTTATGTATATGTAATGATGTCATAATCATAATGATCAAGTGGGGATTTAACACCTTATAAAACATTATTAGTTGTTAAGTATTAGTTAACTTAGTCTTATTATACTAGTTTTAGCCCATTTACATGTTAAGGCCCAATAGGCCCATTAAGAGTCCAATATGTTTTTATAAGTCCATTTATTAATTTAGGACCAGGCTTATACTCATATGTTGGGCCCAAGTGGGTTGATCCTATGAGCAAGTCCAATAGTGCTAAACCAACTAGTTGGGCCTAGTGCTCCAACAAGGCTAATTTGGGTCCATTACGGGTCCATATGTTACAAAGCTCGGGTTAGTCGATTTTTACTTGTTAGATGTACTTATATATCAGTAGATGTTTTATAAAAATGTTACATTAGACGGGTCCGACCATCTAAGTTTTAGCCGAAAAGACGTAAAAATCATATATATAGTTTGTAGTTAGAAAACCATTTGAGTTTTATTTTTATAAAATGTAATACTTACTTATTATAGTATATAAAAATATTTTATAGTAGTTATTATCATTTATTTACTTTTATACACCTATTTTATATAATATTTTATTTCAAGTGGGCTTTTAATATTATATACCTTATAGTCAAATCTGATTTCAAAAGTCAAGTTCACCATTTTTACCATATCTTGAGTTCTACAAGGAGTTGGAACCCCAAATTTTACTGTATAAGCTACATGATATGCTCTACATATCAGTTTTAATTCGTCCAAAACAGATCAGTCAGATTAGTAACACAAAAGTGTTTTGGCCATATCTTGCTCATTTTTAACATTCCATTGTGTGGGCAATTCACCACTTATGTAAAAATTATTTATCTATCATTATATGAAATAATATAATCCATTTAATCAAGTAAAAACATTGAAAGTTACTGTTTATTACAGCCTACTTATTAGGTTAAGATTTCATCAACTTTTACTTTTGGTTTTAGCCTTTTTAACTTAATCTAGTGACACAAAATCCCCATGCAATATATTGATCATCATTTATCATCATCATACATATACATTTTGAAGAAAATAGATAAGTACTATTACAAAAACAATGGGATGATAGAATGAAACAATCTTTATACCAACCAATATGATGAAAATGATGAGATTTTTTGATGAACAAGGCTTGATCTTGTAACCAAATCTTTAACTTAGCAAAACAACTTTTTGAAATCTTCAAGTATATGAACTCCTTCTTGAAAATCAGCTCTAGGACTCCATGAAAACTTCCTTTCACAAGTTATAATCACCTCAATACAACCTCCTTTTAAGTAGCTATCAACATATGGTTATTATAGATTATGTTGTAGGTTAAATTTTGATGATGATGGTGGTGCGATGGTGGTGATGGACGACCAAAGAGGGAGAGGGAGAGAGATTTGTGAAAACTTTCTTGTTAAGCTTGCATGTTGTGTGTGTGTGTGTGAGAGAGAGATGGAAGGCTTTTGTATCTAGTGAGATTATGAGACAAGTGTCTCAAGTAAGCTATAAAATTGATAAAAAGGGGTGTTATGCCCTTGTTGTGTTCGCCAATAGTGGGGGTGGGACAAGTGTAAACTTGTTTCATCCCCATTATTTTACTGGTACTCCTCGATTCTAGTTTCCTCGATTTACGTTCCCTCGGGTCAACTATGAAAAACTTTTTTGCAAATTATGAAACTACGGCACAAAATGATTCTAATAAAATTTGTCTCATAAAAAACGGAGCACAAAAGCGTATATACATAAACCTAAGGGTTTCCGATTTAAACGTAAAGGACGTTAAATTATGTACGTAAGCCCTAATTTTATCCCGTAAATTTGTGAGTTCATGAACCAACACAAAAAAATATAAAAATAATTTACGAGAATAAATTTACTACCAGAAATGTCGAACTGTCACAAAAACGGAGTACGTAAACGTAAACACGTAACGTAGAGCTTTCCGGTTTAGACGTAGACGATGCTAATTTAAGACGTAAACCCTAATTTCTTCCCAAAAGTGAGTGAGTTCATAAACTAACAATAAAATAATGATTAAGTAATACTTGAGAATAAAATAACGACTTCAGATTGATGGATTGTCACAACATTTCCCCCTAAAGAGGATCTTTGTCCTCAAAGATCAATTCATCTTACTACTCGCTTCTTATAGAGTCAAAGACATGTGAGCATGTCCTCCACATCGGTCTTTTCTCTCAAGCGTAATTTATTATAATACACTAGTTTCATCAAACATAACTATGGGAATACGATCATGCTTAAGTTGACTTACTTTCTCTTTGCATGATATCCAATGGATTTCGATCAATGCAACTTTTCGCCGACCCAAACTTCATTAAGAAATAAACAGAGTTCAACTTCCATAATCATTTTAGGTCTTGCGGGTCAGGTATCTTCAACCTAACTCCCACCTATAGGTGCTCTTAAACTTTTCTTTATATAGATCCTCACAAGGTTCGGTCTCAATCCTAATTCGATAATTATCAATGATAACCTATCCAAAGGAAAGTGCTTATCTTGTTCATTACCAAAGGTCAATCATACAAGCATAAAACAAGCCTTCTAGTCTCTGTATCGTTCCTTCACCTTGTCCCTCCGATTGGGGGTGGTAAGCATTACTCTTATCAAGATTCGTTCCCAATGACTTCTGAGGGGATCTCCCGAAATTCGATGTGAAGCGAGGATCTTGATTGAGATGATCAATACAGGCACACCATGCTTATACAACTCCTTCAAATACAAATGAGCCAATTTCTTCATCGAGAACTTATCATTAATGGGAATGAAATGAGCAGATTTGGTCAGTCTGTCGACGATGGCCCAAATCAAATCAAATCCAGATAATGTCCTTGGAAGGTTTGTGATAAAATCCATGGTGATTCTATCCCACTTCCAAATATGAATAATAAGCTGTAAAAGCAATCCTGATGGATTTTGGTGTTCAGCCTTGACCTTCACAAAAGTTAGATATTTACTAACGTATGTGGCGATGTCTGCTTTCATATTTGGCCATCTGTACAACTTCTTTAGATAAAGATACATTTTATCAGAAACGGCATGAATAGAATACTTAAAATTATGAGAATCCAACATGACTAATCTCGAAACCCTCCATATTTAGGCAACCACAAACGACCTTTTTAACACTTAACGCCATCGACTCCCATCTCTAATGGTTCTCATTAGCCGCGAAACCCTTTATCATCTATATAATCCTTCTTACAAGCATATGCTATTTCTAAATTGCCCGGGCAAATTATTCTTCACGGTCATTACTAAGGAACACATCCTAATTGGTTCTTTATCCTTTTTACATAATGCGTCAGCAACTACATTCACCTTCCCGGATGAAATAAATATCAAGAGCATAATCACTCAGAAATTCTTTCTTCATATTTTCTAAGTTTTAGTTTCGTCTCAACTATTATCTTTATTAGTTTTGCCCAGTCCGACGTTTAAAGCGTCGATAAATATTACAAGTAATTAAATAATAAATATTTAATTTATGAAACGTAAACGTAAAATTTATAAATTTTTCAGCTCGTCCAATTGTAGAAAAATGTTAAAAATAAATTTTAATTTAGTTAACACGATCTTCGTTTATTTATAGAAAATAATTAACTAGATCCGTAAATGTTCGAAAAAAATCTTTGTTTAAACTTTGGTCAAAATTTTCTTAGTTGAAGAGCAAAAACTTGCCCTCCAAATTCCAAGTCATGGGTTATATGGTTTCCTCAATTCCTCCTAGGTTTTCTTGAAGTATACACAAACATCTACTCCTAAGGGAGTTTAGTTAAATGATCTTTGTGACAATCCGTCAAATTCAGGTCGTTATTTTAACCTCGACTATTACGTATTACGTGTTTGCTTTAATGAGAATTTAAAATTTATCGACTAACCGAGAAGGTTATGACTTGAAACTAGCGTAAGAATGTCGATTAGATGAAAACCGACAAGGAATATGTTAGGTATCGATATTATATTCTCAAATAATCATAAAAATGATTTTTATTATATTTAATCTTTATTTTTCGTATTTTACGTTTTAACGAATGACGATAACTATTAGTGATCGCGATACCGACAGATGCCCAAAAATTTACGTTTTATTATCGATTGTCTCGATATTGTATATTTTCGACGTTTTCAATTTGATTGCGAGCGAAAAGTTATGCTACTTTTAGTATTTGTGTACCGGGAGACGGGTATCGACACAATCCGAAAATTGTTGTCGATATTTGGATCGAATCTCGGGGACTATAAAATGAGTTTTAAGAATGTTCAAGGACTGTTGTAAGTTTCTAAACCTCAGGTCATGAGTCTATTTTCAAACCCGAGTGTCGGTTTTGCAAACGGAATTGTTTAGATAAGTCAAAATGGTTTTACAAGTCAAAGGCGTAAAACTGTCCGGTTTTTGTAACACGAAGGTGTGTCGGGCAGAAGGTCTTAGAAGTAATATTTTTGAATGAAACTTAAACTGAGTCTTATTCATATTATGTGTGAGTTTGTCACCAATTTTCGTCGAAATCGGACATGTCTAGATAGGTTAAATTGGTGTGTACATTTGGAGTGTATATGCTGAATGGTATTTTGGACACGTAGTTCAATACTTGTGTGGCGTGAGTTGAGTATTCACTATTGGACATGGTGACTTACTCAAGTGTTAAGTCATTATATAAATGACTTAGTTTCTGGTCCGAGCGAAATAAAATGATGGTTTGACTTGCGTTGACTTGGCGTCTCATGACGGGTCAATGTCGAGAGTACAAGTTTTTAAATGAATAAGTGTTGAATAAAAGGGTATAGAAGTACACTTATATTTTTAATTTTTTGGGATTTTCATGGTTATATGAAATTGACTTTTGTATTATTTAAGTATTATTTATACTTGAGTCGTTTATTAACGAACGCGCCTTATTTGGTAGGTTGCGGTCTTCGTGTTTAACGGGCATCAAAAATCGTCGGCGATCGTCACATTACTACTATCGTACCAAGGTGAGTCTATAGCCTCGCTTTAACATGTTTACTTGTTTTATAAAACCCGCGAGGGGGATAACATGCTTGTTTTATTAAAATAAAAGGGGTACAACGAGAAGTTGTGGAAACCCTTATTATTGGAAAAACATTTAATAATAAATGAAGGGAACAACGAGAAGTTGTGGTAAACCCTCTTTCTTTTAAAATTGAACACAAAGGACCCGTTTGTATGCTTAGATGAAAGTTGTTATAAAAGTTTGTTTATCCTGAAAAGACCCATGAATCGTGAATTGTTAATCGAAAGGAACGCTAATACTATGGATAGATCTATTGGGGTGACACCCAGTCCGGTCGCGTGGTGTTGTGATGCACCAGTAATGAAACATCGGATGCAATTGTATAAGAGAAATATACGCACTTGGCTAGGTGTGTTGGGCTGAAATAATATATGTTAACGTTCAATTTCACGAGACTTATGAAATAACAACGATAATTATGTCTGATCCACATGATTGTCAACCACGGAAGGTTTATTCAGAATACTTGTGTTCGTTTATTTAATTTTAAACTCTATAGATTCACTCAATATTTTTGTTGACTTTATAGCATGTTTTATCTCAGGTCCATGAAGAAGGCACTCAAGGAAGGCGGTTTAATGCAGCTTGCTTAATTAAAACATTTTGGCCCACTTTTCTAAACTATGTCCATTCTAAGAAACCTTTATTGTTTGGTTGGTTGTGTAAACTTTAAAACTATTTGGGACCATGTGTGAACTGTTTTATCTTTAAACAAATGAATGGATGTATGTTTTGTTAAAACGACTCATTCTGAGGCGTTTTCTATGATATTGAGGTTGAACCATGATAGTAACACCCAATGAACCTTCCGCTGCTATGACTCGAAATTGGGGGTGTTACAGATTGGCATCAGAGCTCAAGTTATAGAGAACGAAAAGATTTTCCAAAAATAAATTTTTGAAATCTTTTAACTATAACATCTGCAAGCGAAACCTCCGAGTTGCCAATGGACGAGAATAAGAAAAGTATATATATGTTATAAATATTTAATTATTATTTATGCTTAAAGCATAATGGATTACATTTATTTATTATGAATGTTTATTATTTGATTATTATAATACTAATACGTGATTTACAAATGACGCTGATTGTCACAATAGAAATCCCTGTCTTTTAACTCATTCATCGTGAATCTTCGTTCCTTGTCTAAATTCTATTATTTATTCTATCATCCATTCTTGTTTCTTTTCATCTATGTATTCTTATTTTATGATATTAATGTTTTGTTATCACAAGCGTTGAATGAATACTCATTTTGATGTGAATTGTGTAACAGGATCATGCCGCCAAAACCGTTGACTGAGACTCAGTTACGTGCTATAGTAGCTGATCAATTTCAGGTATCTATGAATGCGTTTATGGCAAATTTGAATTATGGAGCCGGTGGATCTGGTGGAGCTGGTGGATCTGGTGGATCCGGTGGAGCTGGTGGATCTGGTGGAGCTGGTGGATCTGGTGGAGCTGGCGATACTGGAGCTGGCAATACTGGAACTGGTAATACTGGAGCTGGCAATACTGGAACTGGTAATACTGGAACTGGCACTACTGGATCTGGTAATACTGGAGCTGGTAATGCGGGAGCTGGCAATGCTGGTGCTGGAACTGGTGATGCTGATAGACCAGTGATTCCTGAAAACAAGAAGTGTAATTATACCTCATTCATGAAATGCAAACCTCCAACTTTTAAGGGTACTGAAGGTGCTGTTGGGTTAATGCAATGGTTTGAGAAATTGGAATCTGTGTTTCGATATAGTGGAAGTGAGGAAGGAGATAAGGTGATGTTTGCCTCTGCTACTCTTCAAGGGGGAGCATTAACCTGGTGGAATGGAAGAATGGCATCAATGGGTATGGATGCTGCTTATGCTACACCTTGGGTTGAAGTAAGAAGGTGGATGACTGAGGAATTCTGTCCAAGGAGTGTTATTCAGAGGCTAGAGCAGGAACTATATCAGCTGAGACTGAAGGGTACTGACATCGATGGATACACAGACAGATTCCATGAACTTGCTCTACTTTGTCCAAACAAAGTTAACCCAGAATACTTGAAGGTAGAGCAGTATATTCGAGGTTTACCTACCAACATCCGTGGTGATGTGACCTCATCTAAACCTGCTAATATTGATGAAGCTGTTCGTATGGCCTACCAACTAATGGGTCAAATCATCCAAGACAAGGCTGATGGTGTTTCTGAAGGTAACAAAAGAAGAGCTGAAAATGATAGTGATGATCGTGGTGATAACCGTTAATCTCACAGCAGGAATCAAAACCAAAGGAGGGGTAATGCTAATGCGATGACTGAAACTGCATCTGCTGATAAGGGAACCAGATGTCAACACTGCAAGAAGTCTCATACTGGTGAGTGTGCTAAGTGTGGAAAGTGCAACAAGTTAGGTCACAAGATTGAAGACTGTTGGGGACCAGGAAAGAAGGGAGCGACGTGTTATAACTACCAAGGTAAAGGTCACATGAGGAACCAATTCCCTCAACCTCCGAAGAATGCACGTGGTGGAGATAACCAGGGAAAAGCTTATCAGTTGGGTGAAGCCGAAGCAAAGCAAAACCCAAAAGTTGTCACTGGTACGTTTTTACTGAACAACCGTTATGCTACAGCTTTATTTGGTTCTGGTGCGGACAAAAGCTTTGTGTCTACAAGTTTTAGTACCTTAACTGATATCAAACCGGTCAAATTAGACGCGAGTTATGAGGTAGAACTAGCTGATGGTAAATTAGTGAGTACCAATCGTGCGCTCCTAGGATGTTCTCTTAATCTTCTAAACCGTATTTTTAAAATAGACTTGATGATTGTCGAATTGGGAAGTTTTGATATTATTATCGGAATGGATTGGCTATCCAAGTATAACGCGTCTATCTTCTGTGGAGAAAAGAAAGTTAGGATTCCCTTGGATGACAAGACCATGGTTATCGAAGGTGATTAACGTAATTCACGACTGAAAATCGTTTCGTGCATTAAGGCTCGTAAGTATATCGAAAGAGGTTGTGAGTTATTCCTAGCTAAAGTAGTGGAGAAGGAATCGAAGGAGAAACGTGCTGAAGATGTACCTGTTATCCGTGACTTTCCTGAAGTGTTTCCGGAAGATTTGCCTGGACTTCCTCCTCCAACGCAAGTAGAATTCCAAATTGACCTAATTCCTGGTGCTGCACCCGTGGCTCGTGCGCCATATCGTTTAGCCCCATCCGAGCTGAAGGAGTTATCTGTGCAATTGCAAGAGCTATCTGATAAAGGTTTTATACGACCGAGTTCGTCACCTTGGGGAGCTCCTGTCTTATTCGTTAAGAAGAAAGATGGTTCGTTTCGTATGTGTATTGATTACCGAGAGCTGAATAAGCTAACGATCAAGAATCGTTACCCGCTTCCAAGAATTAATGATTTATTTGATCAACTTCAAGGTTCTCGTGTTTTCTCCAAGATTGATCTTCGTTCTGGTTACCATCAACTTCGCATACGTGAGGAAGATATTCCTATTACGGTGTTTAGAACTCGTTATGCTCATTATGAGTTTCTGGTTATGCCTTTTGGTTTGACTAATGCACCTGCTATATTCATGGATTTAATGAATCGCATTTGTAAGCCGTATCTTGATAAATTCGTGATCGTTTTCATAGATGATATTCTAATCTACTCCAAGAGCAATGAAGAGCATGCCGAACACTTAAGTATTATCTTGAACTTGTTGAAGAACGAAAAGTTGTACGCTAAATTCTCAAAGTGTGATTTTTGGCTTAATTCTGTACAATTTCTCGGACATGTGATTGATAAAAGTGGAGTACATGTTGATCCGGCAAAGATCGAAGACATCAAGAATTGGAGTGCTCCGACTACTCCAACTGAAGTACGACAATTTCTAGGTTTGGCTGGTTATTACCGAAGGTTTATTGAAGGATTCTCTTTGATATCGAAACCATTAACTAAGCTGACTTAGAAGAATAAACCGTATGTGTGGGGCGATGATGAAGAAGAAGCTTTCCAAACCCTGAAGATGAAACTTTGTAGTGCGCCGATCTTATCGTTACCTGAAGGAAGTGAAGACTTTGTTGTTTATTGCGATGCATCTCTTCGAGGATACGGTGCTGTTCTCATGCAACGTGAAAAGGTGATCGCATATGACTCTAGACAATTAAGGAAGAATGAGGAGAACTACACTACCCATGACTTGGAATTGGGCGCTGTGGTTTTTGCTCTGTGACTTTGGAGACATTATCTGTATGGTACGAAGTGTACAGTATTCACTGATCATAAAAGCCTACAATACATATTGGATAAAAAGGAGCTGAATATGAGGCAACGTCGATGGGTTGAACTCTTGAGTGATTACGACTGCGAAATTCGTTATCATCCAGGAAAGGCGGACGTGGTAGCTGACACGTTAAGTCGAAAGGAAAGGGAGAAACCGATTCGAGTGCGTGCTTTGGTAGTGACAGTTCATAATGACTTACCTGAGCAAATTCGAAGCGCACAAATCGAAGCGTGCAAGAAGGAAAATATTGCAGCCGAAAGATTTAGAGGAGACGGTGAAACATTTGAGACGCGAGCCGATGGTATCAAATGTTTGAGAGGTCGAATCTGGTTACCATTATATGGTGGACTGAGAGACTTGATGATGTTAGAATCTCATAAGTCCAGGTATTCTATTCATCCTGGATCGGACAAAATGTACCAAGACTTGAAAAAGTTATACTGGTGGTCGAATATGAAAGCTGATATTGCAACATACGTCGCGAAATGCTTAACATGTGCAAAAGTGAAAGCCGAATATCAGAAGCCGTCAGGATTACTTGTCCAACCTGAAATTCCAGTCTGGAAATGGGAGCGAATTACGATGGACTTTATCACAAAACTCCCAAGGACACCGTCTGGGTTCGATGCAATTTGGGTTATTGTCGATCGTTTGACTAAATCCGCTCATTTTATTCCAATCAACGAGAGGTTCGGTTTGGAGAAACTTTGGAGGATATGCTACGTGCTTGTGTGATAGACTTTGGAAGTAGCTGGGATATGCACTTACATTTGGCCGAATTCCCGTACAATAATAGTTATCACGCCAGTATTAAAGCTGCACCTTTTGAAGCGCTTTATGGGAGAAAATGTAGATCACCCGTTAGCTAGAGTGAGGTTGGAGATGCCCAACTCACTGGACCAGATTTGATTAGAGAGACGACGGATATGATTGTGCAAATCAAGAATAAGTTGTTGTCTGCTCGAAGCCGACAGAAGAGTTATGCGGATGTGAGAAGAAAACCATTGGAGTTTAACGTGGGAGATAAGGTTATGCTAAAGGTATCACCATGGAAAGGTTTTGTACGATTTGGAAAACGTGGGAAGTTGAGTCCTCGTTATATCGGACCATTCAAGGTTACATCTAGAGTAGGACCCGTGGCATACCAACTTGAACTACCACAAGAGCTGTATGGGATTCATAACACTTTTCATGTGTCGAATCTGAAGAAGTGTTTATCCGATGAAGAACTCATTATACCGTTAGACGAGGTTAAGGTTGATAAAAAGTTGCACTTTATCGAGGAACCAGTCGAGATCATGGATCGCGAGGTCAAGCAACTGAAGCAAAGCCGATTACCTATTGTCAAAGTTCGATGGAACTCTCGGAGAGGACCGGAGTATACTTGGGAAGGAGAAGACCAAATGTGGAAGAATTACCCTCATCTCTTTGATTTCAACAAGCGATCGGGAAAGAACGCAAGTTGATCTTCGAGGGTGAAGATCCTAATTTGGTGGGGATGATGTGACAATCCGTCAATTTCAGGTCGTTATTTTAACCTCGACTATTACGTATTACGTGTTTGCTTTAATGAGAATTTAAAATTTATCGACTAACCGAGAAGGTTATGACTTGAAACTAGCGTAAGAATGTCGATTAGATGAAAACCGACAAGGAATATGTTAGGTATCGATATTATATTCTCAAATAATCATAAAAATGATTTTTATTATATTTAATCTTTATTTTTCGTATTTTACGTTTTAACGAATGACGATAACTATTAGTGATCGCGATACCGACGGATGCCCAAAAATTTACGTTTTATTATTGATTGTCTCAATATTGTATATTTTCGACGTTTTCGATATGATTGCGTTTTAAGTCGTGTCGAAGCTTTATTATTATTTTTATGAAGCGTTTTAACTTTCGAAAAGTATTTTTACAAAACCCGAGCCCCGTAAATATTTTTAAAATTTACAATTTATAGTTTCTACCTTGTAAACTATTTACTTGCACTTTTGGACCAAAACTATGCCTAAATGACAAAATCTACCCCACTACCCCACTATATATTAAATTTCCACTAACTATTTTATATTAAAAATTCATTTAAATAAAAAAAATCATCTCATCTCTCTTTCTCCCTCTCTAAACCGTCCACCCCCCCATCACCATACAACCCTTGATTTTTGATTTTCTACTTTGATTCATCCAATTCTAAACAAAGTCCCATCTTGGAAATTCAAAGAGCTTCATATTGGTATAAAATTTTTCCACATGCATTCACTTAATTTTTATTTTCAAATTTTGATGATGAACATCATGTTTGATCCATTTTTATGTTTATGTATGTTGTTAATATTATTATATTCATAGTGGGTTGTTGTTGCATGTAAGGTTTTTATTTATTTAATTTGTGTGAGATTAAATTTGAGGGTATTATGAGTTAGTTAGATGTGTTAGTATGATATTAGGATGATATTAGGACTATAGGAATTGTTGGAATGGGTTGAAAATTTGTTTTGGTATGATTTTTACATGGTCAATTTTAGGCAGTAAATTTAAGGGTATTTTTGAAATACTTACTGAAATAAACTTGGTATACTAATAAGATAGGATCGTAGAGAATTTCGTTAGCTTCGATTTGAGCTAAAGTAGAGCTTCTAACTCATTACGAGCGAAAAGTTATGCTACTTTTAGTATTTGTGTACCAGGAGACGGGTATCGACACAATCCGAAAATTGTTGTAGATATTTGGATCGAATCTCGGGGACTATAAAATGAGTTTTAAGAATGTTCAAGGACTGTTGTAAGTTGCTAAACCTCAGGTCATGAGTCTATTTTCAAACCCGACTGTCGGTTTTGCAAACAGAATTGTTTAGATAAGTCAAAATGGTTTTACAAGTCAAAGGCGTAAAACTGTCCGGTTTTTGTAACACGAAGGTGTGTCGGGCAGAAGGTCTTAGAAGTAATATTTTTGAATGAAACTTAAACTGAGTCTTATTCATATTATGTGTGAGTTTGTCACCAACTTTCGTCGAAATCGGACATGTCTAGATAGGTTAAATTGGTGTGTACATTTGAGTATTCACTATTGGACATGGTGACTTACTCAAGTGTTAATTCATTATATAAATGACTTATTTTCTGGTCCGAGCGAAGTAAAATGATGGTTTGACTTGCGTTGACTTGGCGTCTCATGACGGGTCAATGTCGAGAGTACAAGTTTTTAAATGAATAAGTGTTGAATAAAAGGGTATAGAAGTACACTTATATTTTTTATTTTTCGGGATTTTCATGGTTATATGAAATTGACTTTCGTATTATTTAAGTATTATTTATACTTGAGTCGTTTATTAACGAACGCGCCTTATTTTGTAGGTTGCGGTCTTCGTGTTTAACGGGCATCACAAATCGTCGGCGATCGTCACATTACTACTATCGTACCAAGGTGAGTCTATAGCCTCGCTTTAACATGTTTACTTGTTATATAAAACCCGCGAGGGGGATAACATGCTTGTTTTATTAAAATAAAAGGGGTACAAAGAGAAGTTGTGGAAACCCTTATTATTGGAAAAACATTTATTAATAAATGAAGGGAACAACGAGAAGTTGTGGTAAACCCTCTTTCTTTTAAAATTGAACACAAAGGACTCGTTTGTATGCTTAGATGAAAGTTGTTATAAAAGTTTGTTTAGCCTGAAAAGACCCATGAATCGTGAATTGTTAATCGAAAGGAACGCTAATACTATGGATAGATCTATCGGGGTGACACCCAGTCTGGTCGCGACTAGCTATCGCGTGGTGTTGTGTGCACCAGTAATGAAACATCGGATGCAATTGTATAAGAGAAATATACGCACTTGGCTAGGTGTGTTGGGCTGAAATAATATATGTTAACGTTCAATTTCACGAGACTTATGAAATAACAACGATAATTATGTCTGATCCACATGATTGTCAACCACGGAAGGTTTATTCAGAATACTTGTGTTCGTTTATTTAATTTTAAACTCTATAGATTCACTCAACATTTTTGTTGACTTTATAGCATGTTTTATCTCAGGTCCATGAAGAAGGCACTCAAGGAAGGCGGTTTCATTCAGCTTGCTTAATTAAAACGTTTTGGCCCACTTTTCTAAACTATGTCCATTCTAAGAAACCTTTATTGTTTGGTTGGTTGTGTAAACTTTAAAACTATTTGGGACCATGTGTGAACTGTTTTATCTTTAAACAAATGAATGGATGTATGTTTTGTTAAAACGACTCATTCTGAGGCGTTTTCTATGATATTAAGGTTGAACCATGATAGTAACACCCAATGACCCTTCCGCTGCTATGACTCGAAATTGGGGGTGTTACAATCTTGGTTTCAGGGAATAATTCCTTAATAATACTTCATAAATATATGTCAAACCCAAACATCTTCACACTTCCTTTATGGTATATCCCAAAGCCTTAATGGCTCTGATCTTTGAAGAGTCAACATAGATTCCACTACCACTAATCATACGGTCAAAGAATTTAAAGGATCAAGCCTGGAATCACATGATAAATACTCAGGGTACATGTTTTCGCTTCTCGGCTAGCTCGGGGTAGTCTACAGATGATTACTAAGCTCCTTCTTATTCTTAGAAACAAGCAGATGGTCCCCGATTATAACAAGCATCAATTTAAAGAGGATACGGCTTAAACACATGATTCATCAAATTCATGAATGCGACCGGTGCGTTGGTCAATCCAAACGACATCACATGAAACTCATAATGTTCATTACAAGTTCTGGATGTAGTGATTGGAATAGATAATATTCTCTACGGACGCGAATTTGATGATAACCATGCCGTAGATCAAATTTTTGGATATACGCTAGAACCTTGTAAATGATCGAACAAATCTTTCATCTTGGGTAATGGATATCAATTTTGATCGTCAAATTATTCAGTTCACAGTAATCAGTGAATATATGGAATGATAATACCATAGTTCTTCATGATGACGAGCTCGGTAGAATAAAAGCTTTCTCCGACAACTATGTCAGTTGTACGGTAACTATTTTGATTCAGATGGTGCTGACATATGGGGCACATGCCACAAGTGTAGCACCGGGAATATAATCAATACCAAATTCAAGTTGCCTTATTGGCGGATGTCTAGGTAATTCATTAGCAAATACCTCAGAAAGTCTCAGATAGCAGGAACAACTTTTAATAAATTCACCTTAGGTTCTTTCTAGATTACAAGATCTATGACTAGTTCACAACCATTCATGGTATAATTTCAAGCCTAAATGCAGGATACGGTCACCCATCGGGAATTATTTAGATCACCTTTGATAATCAACATATATCTTTTATGCGAATTCTACTCGTGTTCCCATTAATTAAGACAATGACATCATGTCATAATCAACCAATCCATTCTAATGGCGCTACCAACCTTCCAGTTTCATTACCGTTGATAAGACGAGAACATCTCAAAAGACTAAGAATAATTCGTAACCCTTCACAAATCAAGGATATCTAGAGACATAGCTAACATTAAAAGAGTAAGGTCAACGCATGATTATCACAGGAGAATGTCGAATCAGATAAAGACGAAAATATTAATGAATATTAATACATTCCATGTTTTCATGATTTGTGTATGCATCCGAAAGAACTTCTAATCGTTACCCGTGTCATTCAAATGGAATCAAATCAAAAGAATATGAACGTCGATACACCCAGTCGGGTGTCAACACTCGATAATTAGAAAATTTTCCAAAGAATATTACCATGAGAGAATTGGACAAGAAGGGGATGTCAATTGTCAAATAAGACAATATCCACAGATAAGTAAATTCGATTCGGAAAAATGGTACGGGCACATATGTAGGTGTTCCTAACAATATGTCCCTATTTTGTACTTCTTGCAGATCTCATAAAAATTTAATCTTTCACAATTACAAAGAAAAATGTAGTGTTTATTAACAATTTTATGGTGACTACTAATTAGCCTTGCATGGTACCTTGCAAATTGGAGGTAGACGCGCTTCTATGAACAACTTAGGATTAACGATGCAATACTCAGTTCGTCAAAATTTTGTCATCATGTTTAAAATATATATATTCATGTTTAATTATGAAATAAATAAAAAAAATGATTTTACTGAAATGTTCATCTTTATGGAAGCATTTCCATTTACAAGATGTTTGGTAAAAACTTTATTTCGATAGTAATTACTTAATAGTACCGATTTAAATAACTCATATGAAAATAAGAATTTCATATTTTCCCAAGATGGTATCGTATTACTTATAGAAAGAATGAGTGATCTGCAAAAGAGTGATGAAGAGTTGTTTACCAAGAATTAATTACGATATGATTGGAAATGATCTTAGCCAAATAATCATCAGGTTCATGACATCGATGGCACTCAGGAATACGAAAAAATAATTCACAACGCAACTCAAATCCAGATGAGTACTCGTTCAATGGTTGCATCACTAATGCGAACATTAGGAAGAAGTAAGAAAAGATAGATATCATTGATACATGTAGAGTTTAGCAATCGAAGATAGTCTTTTCATTAATCACAAACAAGTCAAAAGTTGTAACGTCACATATTACATGTCATCATGTAATGTTTTACAATTCCAAGGACTCGTCCTACCAACTGATATCTCAGTTAAGTTAGTGATTTTAAAAGATACTATAATGGATACTAATCTTCAAGAGTCATTAGGTGTTCCACGTGTCCCGAAAGATCCATCGGTCCAAATTCAGAAGAAGATTTCTTCAATTTATTTCTTGGACGTTGGGCATCCTCGTCATTGGACAATGTCCTAGGAACAAACCTTAAGAAGAACCAACAATAATTTAAAACCTTATAATTCAACCACATGACTCAACGACTTCTCCTTAACAATCTCGTATTCCATACGAGTTAAATTTGACTTTTTTCAAGTTTCAACCAACTTATACTCAATGCGACATCCTACCTCATTCTCCAATACTTTCAACCTTATTCTTAGACCTTGAAAGGGTAATAAAAGCTCGACATGAACAACACTTAATTTCCAATTCTATAGCTCTTATAACAACAATTATCAAGTAAGTCATGAGCAGGAAATGACTCACACATTCAATTAGACTTCTCGGAATGGTACAAGTGGCATGAGGCTTTTGGGTAAAGGTTCCAATGACAGCCTCAAGTGCAACATTTACCTTTTCGATTTCAAATTTAAGAATTGGGTGACACCGAATCAGATGACACATTTCTAGGTGGTGAGGTTCTGTCAAACTCCACTCTATAAGGAAAGATCGTCATGACACTGATATCAGATTTAATCTCGACAATTCATCTTCAATACCACTATCAACTAATATCAACATTGCTACGAATATCAACCATTTTATTGGGATTATGAACATCCACAACTTGGTTTAGATCTAGAATAGCTAGATTTCCTACAGGAATAGCTTCGATTGATTCGCTATAAGAGTTAGGGTTCCTTGTGACAATCTACTTCGTATAAATATCTCGTATAAGTGTTAGAATAATCATCAAACAATCATGCAATCAAATTACCACATATATATAATCCAAGTTATATATACTAAAATAACACTTCTCAGTCTGGCCTTGTCGGTAACTCGGGAATTCTTCGGCACCGTTATAGTCAAAAGATTTTTAAACATTTAACTCAAATTATTTATAGTTAAAAGATTTTTGAAATGTTTTATTCAAAACCTTGGTTTTTAAAAAATCTTTCGTTCTCTATAATGAGAGATATGGTACCAAACTGTAACACCCCCAAATATTCACATTTCGAATCAGCGGAAAAGTCGTTGGTGTTACGGGATAACACATTACTCAAATCATAGACAACGCTTAAAAATCGCGTCGTTTAATAACAAAGCATTTTCCATTCATAAATAACAAATTACATAGGTCCTCGGGTCAAAGTATGTTTTACAAATTTACAAAACATTTGAATGGAAATTTTTATTTAAATGCGGGCCATAAACTCTTGTCGTCTTCCCGAGAATTATCTTCACGTAACTGAGACAAAACATGTTTAAAGTCAGCGAAACGCTGAGCGAGTCCATAGAGTTTAATAATAACTATTAACATAAAGCCGGTATATAATCATTTCCAAAAAACATTTTGTACAATTCTTTGTCATAGACCATAACATAGGCCAAAAACATTTTATACGAATCATTGTCGTAAATTATAGCATAGGCCAAAAATATTTTATACGAATCGTTGTCGTAAATCATAACTTACGCAAAAAACATTTTATACGAATCATTGTTGTAAATCATAACTTAGGCCAAAAACATTTTATACAAATCATTGTCGTAACAACACCATTCAATACGTTTTATAACGTTTTTTATATTATAATAAAAACCGTTATATAAAACAGTAATGTAAAACCAGAACACGGGTATAATAATAAATAAGACCCCATATTGCTAGTCAGGAAATATTTTATAATTCAAATCATATATCATACACTATTCCTGAGACCACAGCCTCAGTGTTACCGTTATCATTATTACTATCAGAATATTATAAGCCGCATGACATTGTTACCTTTCTATACTATATCGGGTAGCTAGCCCGGAATTCATTTGCCCATTTAAAACAGCGTGTTGTCACAAAAAATCACGCTAAATATACCACTCTCATACATAAATTCGCTTGCCAATCAACGTGACATAACGGGGATTAGCCGTCAAGACGCGACCTGGGGTGATCTTCCCCAAATAGTACTATTATATGCATAAGCGTCTACCAACTCCCGATAGTTCACAATTCATGCTAATGGGACTTATAGTGACATAATATAACTAATAATAATCCATTTCAATCATTCATTGGGTCATTAAATAAATCGGGTCCATATCAATAAGCATACAATCGGGACCACTTGTGTTCTATTTTTATTAAGACTAGCATGTTATCTCCCTCGCGGGTTTATAAAACATTTAAAAGAGTGCGAGGCAATCAACTCACGTTGGTTGGGAAAGGCGGGTTATCGGCAATTAGGATTTACGGTACGTGCCTCGATCACGGGAAACCTAAACAAATAATATTCGATCTTAGACTATGTCAAATAATATTTATAAAAGGTTGTTATGTATATGTAATGATGTCATAATCATGATGATCAAGTGGGGTTTTAAAACCTTATACAGCATTATTAGTTGTTAAGTATTAGTTAACTTAGTCTTATTATACTAATTTTAGCCTATTTACATGTTAAGGCCCAATAGGCCCATTAAGAGTCCAATATGTTTTTATTAGTACATTTATTAATTTAGGACCAGGCTTATACTCATATGTTGGGCCCAAGTGGGTTGATCCCATGAGCAAGTCCAATAGTGATAAACCAACTAGTTGGGCCTAGTGGTCCAACATGGCTAATTTGGGTCCATTATGGGTCCATATGTTACAAAGCTCGGGTTTGTCGATTTTTACTTGTTATATGTGCTTATATATCAGTAGATGTTTTATAAAAATGTTACATTAGACGGGTCTGACCATCTAAGTTTTATTTGGCGAAAACGCCATCCTTTCGGTTTTAGCCGAAAAGACGTAAAAATCATATATATAGTTTGTAGTTAGAAAACCATTTGAGTTTTATTTTTATAAAATGTAATACATACTTATTATAGTATATAAATATATTTTATAGTAGTTATTATCATTTATTTACTTTTATACACTTATTTTATATAATAATTTACTTCAAGTGGCCTTTTAATATTATATACCTTATAGTCAAATCTGATGTCAAAAGTCAAGTTCACCATTTTTACCATATCTTGAGTTCTACAAGGATTTGGAACCCCAAATTTTTAATGTATAAACTATATGATATGATTTACAAATAATTTCACTATGGCTCCTTCTCAAACAGCATCTAAATATCAGTTTTAATTCGTCCAAAACAGATCAGTCAGATTAGTAACACAAAAGTGTTTTGGCCATATCTTGCTCATTTTTAACATTTCATTGTGTGGGCAATTCACCACTTATGTAAAAATCATTTATCTATCATTATATCAAATAATCTAATCCATTTAATCAAGTAAAAATATTGAAAGTTGCTGTTTATTACAACCTACTTATTAGGTTAAGATTTCATCAACTTTTACTTGTAGTTTTAGCCTTTTTAACTTAATCTAGTGACACAAAATCCCCATGCAATATATTGATCATCATTTATCATCATCATACCTATACATTTTGAAGAAAATAGATAAGTTCAATTACAAAAACAATAGGATGATAGAAAGAAACAATCTTTATACCAACCAATATGATGAAAATGATGAGATTTTTGGATGAACAAGGCTTGATCTTGTAACCAAATCTTTAAGTTAGCAAAACAACTTTTTGAAATCTTCAAGTATATGAACTCCTCTTGAAAATAAGCCCTAGGAATCCATGAAAACTTCCTTTCACAAGTTATAATCACCTCAAAACAACCTCCTTTTAAGTAGCTATTGTTAGCCTTAAACTGTGAGCGCCATTTACAAAATTGCATTAGATTCAGATAGACAAAACATAGAGGGACTACTATTCATAAGTTGAAAAAGTTACTCCTTGTTTAGCCTATATATACCCCTCCATACTTCCATGGAGGGGTGAGGATTTCCCATTGTTTATTTTCACTTCTCTCTATAAAATAAACACACTCATTTCACCTTGTTATCTTTCTCTCTCTAAAATGTCTAAATACTTGTTTTATCCTACCCGACCTCCGGATCACCCTATTATTAGCTTGAATCTTATGACTAACAATTGGTATCAGAGCTAACCAGGGGTGTTTTGTGTTTTTTGTTTGCTGATTCGTGGCTTATTCAGCTTATTTTTTAAGTTGTTAAACTCTCGAAATTTTTGTTGTTGTTTATTTGGTTTCTGTCCAAATCTCTTAAATTTTTAAACGTTTGTGTTTTTGCTTATCAGTCCAAAATGTCAAACTTTTTCATGTTTGGCTCGTCATTTCATGTCCCATTTTGTCTCAGGTCATGTTATCTCATTATGATAATCTTTATGTCCATCTTTTTGTGTTACTTTTTATTGTTTTGTCCTTGTATACATTGAGTAGATTTGTTACTTGTTGGGGAAAAGGACAAAAAATGGTGCAGACCCATTTTTTTTCGGTATCCACAAAGTTGGTCAAAACCATCTTCAGATGCACATTCCAATGGCTACTTACGATCGCATTAATTGCGATGGCTTGTTTATGATCAAGTCATTCCGATGGCTCATTGCGATGGGCTACTGCGATGGGTCATTCCGATGGCTCGTTGCGATAGTTCGTTGCGATGGATACATTGCGATGGCTCAACATATTGCGATGGGGTGTGGAACATTACGATGGAAACACATTACGATGGTGCAATTTTTTTATGAAAACTTTGAGATGGTTTCTAAAACATTATAGTGGGTGTGGTTTCAATAGACATTGCGACATAATGACCAATCTAAAAAAACCCAAGACCATGACTTCTTAGAACCAAAACCGACTCTATATATTCCCTTCGACACATGCATCATCTAAGATTCAACAACATACTCATCTCACATCTTAGACCTGACTCGATAAATCAACAACACAACCAGCTACATACTCATCTCGATCTATATTATCCCATCGTCACAATCATATCACATCTTAGACCCAACAACATACTCTTCTCACATCATCTCAGATTCATTTCGTGGAACATATCAAAATTTATTGACCATATAAGATCCTGCACGAAAAATCAATCATCATCGATGTCTGTTGAAGTCATAGCTTCATTTAACTTTCAAAGTTAAAGCTCGATCCATAAAAATTATGTTATGATATAACTTCCATTCGTTTAATCAAACAACATGCATCAACAATAAGTAACCTACCCGAGACCCGTATACGAATCTTGAAGACGGAAATCTTTTTTTTCTTCGTGGGTTTGAGATTGGTATTCGTGAGTTTAATTAAAGACAAGGATGTCTTTGATTCTAAGATTGGATTTTTGATTTGGTAGATTGAAAGAGGATGATTCTTTTGATATGGGATTGATTGAGACTGGGATTTAATTGATGAATCCTATAGATTCGGATCTTTAAGCTACTAGGCATGATTATCATTCATATGATTTAACATAGCGGAATTAGAACAATAATCATGAACAAGGTGTTGTGGACAAGATGAATTTTCCCAAACGTTACTTGTATTATTAAACACAAATAACATCTAGACGTTTATACATTGAATCCCACGTCTAGACACACGAATTGCTTGTAGTTTACATTATGAATAATTGTTATGAATAAAACCTACGTAGGGTATGTGTTTATATACTACACATAAACCCTTGTTACAAGGAAACTAAATAAGATATTTAGTAAATAAGATATTTAGTAAATAAGATATTTAGTAAATAAAATATTCACTAAATAATATATTCACTAAATAATATATTCACTAGTCTTTTATCTTCTTGCAATAATCTTCTACAAGTTTTTCCACCGGCTTGTAGAATCTTCGCTTGTCAGATTTAGTCCTTGTCTTTTAGTTTTGACACATCAACTCATAATACTTTATAATTTCGTTTCAAATTGCTTTCCCTTAAGTATATCACATATTCTTCCCCTTTTTAACACATCAATAGGGAATATGTGAAAGTATGCAATCTTGAAAATTCTATAAAAGTAGCTCTATGTAATGATCTTGAAGAAAAATAAATACAATAAACTTGATGTAGAGGTAGAATAACCCAAACCTATGTTCCATGTCTTGTACTATCCATGTGACTCCAAAACTCACGGCTATAATGAGTAGACTATAAAAATCACGGCTATAATGAGTAGTCTCTTGACAAAAATAGTTCTCTAGCAAATATGAGCATAGAGCGTCTTAAGAAAAGTCTCATACCTTTGCTACCTTTTTATCAAGTCCGTTGTCACAAATTAAAAGAACCTTCAAAAGTAACGATGACCTGACACAACTTTTAAGATATGATAGAACATAAACCTCGCGAAATTCTTCTTCGAACATCAATTGTAACACTCTCAATTTTCGTATCGGTACAGCGGAAGGGTCTTTTAGAGTGTTACGAGATATCACAATAACTCCAATCATAGACAACACATAAAAATGGTTGTACAAGGTTCAACATACATTCATTCGATAAAAAGTTTTAAAGTGTACAACAGGTCCCAAATTATACAGGTCATTAAGTTTACAAAACATAGATCGAATGAACATTTTTAATATTATGTGGGCCATCAGAGTTGATCTCCATCCGGATTACCTTCAAGCACCTGAGATAAAAACATGCAGAAATCATATCAGCGAATGCCGAGTGAATTCATAGAGTTTAATAAAAACCGTTATATAAAACAATCGTTAAAATCAGAACACAAGTATAATATCGGAAGTAAGTCCTCGTATTGCTAGTCAGGCAATATATAAATCAAGCATACATCTTAAACCGTCCATGAGATTGTAGCCTCAATATTACCATTGTAGGTAATATTATTATCGTTATTAGCATCGTTATCGTATTGTATTGAAATACATTATGGATTATTATTAGCCGCATGACATTGTTACCTTACTATGAAAACAATGGGCCGCGAACCCGACAAACAATTTGCCCATCTAAGTTAGCGTGTCGTCACAAAAATCACGCTATGTAAATCTTCTCATACATAAATTCGCTTACCAATCAATGTGGTACGACGGGGATCAACCATCAAGGCGCGAACTGGGGTGATCGTCCCCAAATAGTACTATCATATGCATAAGCGTCTACCAAATCCTGGTAGTTTACAATTCATGCTAATGGGACTTTAAGTGACATAACCTAACTACTAATAATCCTTTTTATCTCGTTTATAGGGTCATAGCATCATTCGGGTCCATATCATTAAGCATACCATCGGGACTACTTGTGTTCTATTTTTATCAAAATCTAGCATGTTATCTCCCTCGCGGGTTTACAAATCATTTTATAAAACATTTAAAAGAGTGCGAGGCTATGAACTCACGTTGATAATGAAAGGCGGATTATCGGCTACGGGCGTGCTTCGGTCACAGAAACCTATATAAATAATAATCGGTCTTAGACTTTTGTCCAATTACTTTATCAAAATAACAATATACATATGATGATTTTTTTGTACATATGATGATGATCAAGTGGGTTTATATATCCTTGTTTACTCATTTTAGTGTTTATGTATTGGTAACTTTTTACTAGTTTACTAGTTTTACCTATTTACATGTTTTAAGTCCAATAAGCTTATTATAAGTTCTTTAACTTGTTTTAATCCATTTTATACTTATATTATCAGTATTTACACTTTACATGTTGGGCCCAAATGGGTTAATCCCAATAAGTACTTTTTATAAGTGTTTAACTTATTTAGTCCAATTATTAGTCCAATATGCTTACTTAGCTCGTTAATGTCCGTATGTCCTATAGTTCGGGTTTTATCGGTTTTTACTTGTATTAGATACTTATATATCAGTATATGACTTTTAAAAACTTTACATTAGACGGGTTTGATCGTCTAAGTTTTAATTGGCGAAAAACGTTAATTTTACGGTAATAGCCGAAAAAGTCGTAAAAATCATGTCTATAGTTTTTATAACTTATAAATATTATTCAACTACCATTTTTATAAATTATCCATTTATTTAACCTTATACATATTTATATAAATGAAATTTATAAGTTAGTGGGTTTTAATTTCACATTTTATACTATATAATTTTAGTGCTTATATAATAGTATTAAACATTAATTCTTCAAAATCTGATTTTTAGTTTCATCTTCACCATTTTTATCATATCTAGAGTTCTACAATGAATTAGAAGCTCATTTTTGGATGGAATGAACTTCATATTATTTTCTACAATTAAGTTAGTTATAGCTACTGCTCATTTTAAGTTTAACTATCCTTAACAGTCTCTACAAAACAGACTATCCAGATTAGCACACTCATCTTGTTTTGATCATATCTCACTCATTTTAAGGATTTCATTGCATGGCCAACTCTCACATGTGCATGACATCTTATACTTACTGTAAATGGATTCCACCATGCAAATCTATTAGTTTAAGTTTTGGTTACATACTATTTTTATACAGCCAACAAATTAAGCAAGATTTTAGCCTTGTTTCTTATGGTTATTAATCTTTTTAAGCATATTTATCAACACTTGATCCCCACACAACATTTATCATCATATATTCATCATATATATATAAAACAAGAAAGAAAATACATTTGATCTTTACAAAAATAACAAGAGAAAATGGAGAGGATGATCTTCTTTACCAACCAAGAGTATATCTTGTTTTTGGAAGACAAGAACTTGATGAACACCAAAAGTAACTCCAAGATCATCAAACACCAAGAAAATAAGTTGAGAAATCAGCCCTAGGACACAAGCAATTCACCTCCTTTGTTGTTAAAATGGCCACCAAATGATCAAGGCTTCAAGGTAACTCCATGATAGAGCTAGATAACAAGTATCTTGTGGCTAGAAAAGATCAAGAAGGGGTGTTTGTTCTTTAAAAGTGGACGGCAATGGTGGTGATGTTGAGAGGATTTTTGGTTGATTTTGCATGTGTAAATGGTGGTATGTGAAATGGTTAATGGTTTTAGCTAGTTTGGTAGCTTAAAGTGTAAGCTTAACTTACACTTGTAAGTTATAAGCTAACATGATGCCACATCCTTGATGTGGTGTCATGTGTGCCGTCCCATGTGTGTAGTAGGGTGGGATAATGTATTTTGTCCCACCTCACTAACTTACTGGTACTCCTCGTTTCTAGTTTTCTCGATTTGCGTGCCCTCGGGTCGTTTCACGAAAAACGTTTTTATAAATTATGAATCAACGTCACAAAATGAATCCAATAAAAATTGTCTCATCAAAAACGGAGTTCAAAAACGTAAATACGTAATCCTAAGGTTTCCGGCTTAATCGTAAAGGACGCTAAATTATGCACGTAAGCCCAAATTTAAATCCTTAAATTGTGAGTTCATCAACCAACACAAAAATAAGTTTCAAAATATTATACGAGAAAATAATTCACTACCTGAAAATGTTAGATTGTCATAGCTTTTCCTCCTAAAAGGGATCAACGTCCTCGTGATCCATTTCATTTGGATGTCCGTTTCTTATTGAAATCGAAGAGGTGCAGTTATTTCTTCCACATTTCATCCTCTTGTTCCCAAGTATACTCCGGTCCATGCTTTGAATTCCATCGGATCTTGACAATAGGTATCCGACTTTGTTTCAGTTGCTTTACCTCACGGTCCATAACCTCTACGGGCTCTTCGATAAAATACAACTTCCCATCTATTCGAACCTTATCTAATGAAATTTTCTCATCACTCACTGCTAGACATTTCTTCAGATTAGATACATGGAATGTGTTGTGAAAACCATGATGTTCTGGGGGTAACTCTAGTTTGTAAGCCACCGGACCTACTCTAGATAAAATCTTAAAGGGTCCAATATAACGGGTATTCAATTTTCCTCGCTTTCCAAATATTATAACGCCTTTCCATGGTGATACTTTCAACATTACTTGGTCATCCACTTTAAACTCCATTGGCTTCCGCCGCACATCCGCGTAACTTTTCTGTCTACTACGGGCAGTCAACAACCTATTCTTAATTTGAACTATCATCTCCGTAGTCTCCCGGATCAATTCTGGTCCCGTGAGCTGGGTATCCCCAACTTCACTCCAACATACAGGAGATCTACACTTCCTACCATACAAAGCTTCAAACGGTGCATCCTTAATACTAGAATGGTAACTATTGTTATACGAAAACTCTGCTAAAGGCAAATGTTTATCCCAATTCTTACCAAAATCTAACACACAAGCTCTCAACATATCTTCTAGTGTTTGTATCGTTCTTTCACTCTGCCCATCAGTCTGGGGGTGATAAGCAGTGCTCATGTCGAGATTCGTTCCGAAAGATCTTTGGAGAGATTTCCAAAAATTCGATGCGAATCTAGGATCTTGATCTGAAATGATCGATACAGGCACTCCATGTTTGCATACAACATTCTCAAGGTATATACGAGTCAGTCTATCGACAATGACCAAAATCGAGTTGTTTCCAGATGATGTTCTAGGAAGCTTGGTGATAAAATCCATCGTAATTCGATCCCACTTCCATTCAGGAATCTTAGGCTGTTGAAGTAGTCCTGATGGCTTTTGATGTTCAGCTTTGACTCTAGCACAAGTCAAACATTGAAGAACATACATAGCTATGTCAGCTTTCATATTCGGCCACCAGTACAACTTCTTCAAATCATGTTACATCTTATCAGATCTCGGATGAATGGAATACTTAGATTTATGGGATTCTAACATAATCAAGTCTCTTAAGCCTCCAAACTTAGGTATCCACATACGACCTCTTAAGTATTTCACTCTATCAGCTCTAACCTCTAAAGGATATCCTTCTCCTCGGAACCCTTCATTAACAAAATTTTCCTTCTTACAAGATTCTATTTGCGCATTTCTAATTTGCTCAGGCAATTTATTATGCACGGTCAAGACTAGAGAACGTACCCTGATAGGCTCTCTATCTTTCTTGCTTAACGCATCGGCAACAACATTGGCTTTTCCTGGGTGATATTTTATATCACAATCATAATCACTTAACAACTCTATCCATCTTCGTTGCCTCATGTTCAAATCCTTCTGATCGAGAATATACTGTAGGCTTTTGTGATCGGTGAATACCGTACACTTGGTTCCATACAGATAATGTCTCCATAACCTAAGAGCAAAGACTACAGCTCCTAACTCAAGATCATGAGTAGTACAATTCTCCTCATTCTTCCTTAATTGCCTAGAAGCATAAGCTATCACTTTCTCTCGCTGCATCAAAACAGCTCCATAGCCTCTAAGAGATGCATCATAATATACTACGAAATCTTCACTCCCGTCGGGTAATGATAAAATTGGCGCACTACATAATTTTTTCTTCAATGTCTGAAATGCTCCATCTTCATCACTTCCCCAAACGAAAGGTTTATTCTTCTGGGTAAGCTTAGTCAAGGGTTTAGCTATCAAAGAAAATTCTTTAATGAATTGCCTATAATAGCCAGCCAATCCTAAGAACTGTCGCACTTCCGTTGGCGTTGTCGGTGCAGACCAATTCTTAATGGCTTCAACCTTTGCATGATCAACATGAATTCCATCTTTGTTAATCACATGACCAAGAAATTGCACAGAATCTAACCAGATATCACATTTCGAAAATTTAGCATACAACTTTTCATCCTTTAACAAATTCAAAATAATCCTTAAATGTTCTGCATGTTCATCTTCATTCTTAGAATAGATTAGAATATCGTCAATAAACACAATCACAAATTTATCCAAGTAGGGCTTGCACACTCGATTCATTAAATCCATGAAAATCGCAGGTGCGTTAGTTAACCCAAATGGCATTACTTGAAATTCATAGTGTCCATAACGAGTTCAAAATTCAGTTATAGGAATATCTTCTTCACGGACGCGAAGTTGGTGATATCCTGACCACAAATCTATCTTAGAATACACACTAGATTCTTGTAGTTGATCAAACAAATCATCAATCCTAGGTAAAGGATATCGATTTTTAATTGTCAATTTATTTAGTTCCCTATAGTCAATGCACATACGGAAAGATCCATCCTTCTTCTTAACGAACAAGACTGGAGCTCCACAAGGTGAAGAGCTCGGTCGAATAAAACCTTTATCAGACAACTCCTTAAGTTGCTCAGATAACTCCTTTAATTCAGAAGGGGCTAATCGGTAAGGCGCACGTGCCACCGGTGCAGCACCAGGAATTAAATCGATTCGAAACTCTACTTGCCTTATCGGTGGAAGTCCGGGTAAATCTTTAGGAAATAACTCAGGAAATTCACAAATAATAGGTACATCTTCCAATCGTTTCTCCCTAGACTCATTCCCGGTCACTTGAGCTAAGAATAACTCACAACCGTTCCTGATGTACTTTTGGACTTTAATACATGAAACGATTTTCAAACGGGATTCACCTCGACTACCAACAATTACTAACATTCTATTCCTAAGAGGAATCTTAACCTTCTTCTCTCCACATAAAATAGTAGCATTATTCAATGACAACCAATCCATACCAATAATAATATCAAAACTACCTAATTCTATCAACATCAAATCAATCGGAAAGGAATAGTTTAAGAGATTTAGAGAGAATCCTTCTAATAGCTTATTAGTTTTCACTAACTTACCATTAGCCAATTCCACCTCGTAACTGGTATTTATCTCAACAGGTTCAATGTCAATAAGGGCACTAAATTTAGTGGATACAAAGCTCCTATCAGCACCCGAATCAAATAAAGCAACAACATAATGATTGTTGAGTAAAAACGTACCGGTAACGACATTCGGATCCTCTTTCCTCACCTCAATTGTTCCAAGTTGATAGACACCACCCTGGGGATTTCTTCCAGGTACAATCGCTTTCAACTTGGGGCATTCTGATTTCCTATGACCTTCTTCATTACAGTTGAAGCAAATGGTTCCCTTCTTACACCTTTCAACCTTGTGTCCAAGCTTTCCGCAATTTCGGCACTTCCAGCAGTTGCCAGCATGCCTCTTGTTGCCACACTTAGGACATCTATCATTGTTGTGCGGTGTGTTGTTGATATGAGCATTTGCATTCCCCTTTCTATAGTTCTGACGACGATTGAAATTCTTCCTATTATCACCTCTATCTACACGATCACCGTCTCCCTTTCTTTTCTCACCAACATGGGCTTCATCTTCCCTATCCTGAATTATCTGTCCAATGAGTTGGTAAGCCATTCGAACAGCATCATCAATGGTCAGTGGTTTAGATGATGTCACGTTCCCTGGGATATTCTTGGTCAACCCTTTAATATATTGTTCAATTCGGATCACTTCGGGTTCAACCAATCGAGGACATAGCAAGGCCAACTCATGGAATTGGTTTATATAACTATCAATGTCCACACCTTTCATCCTCAGATGAATCAACTCTTGTTCTTACCTAATGATCACACTACGGGGAAAAAACTCCAAAGTCATCCACTTCTTAATTTCAGCCCAAGGAGTAGCATTAGCAACATCAATACCCATGAAAGCAATTCTCCCGTTCCACCAAGTCAATGCACGACCTTTAAGAGTAGCCATAGCAAAAGTCACCTTATCTTCCTCCTTGCACTTACTAATCCGAAACACCGACTCAATCTTCTCAATCCACTGGCTTAATCCTACATCACCTTCAGTTCCATTAAAAGGTAGAGGTTCACACTTCATGAACGTCACATAAGTACAGCCACCAACTTCAGGTGCATTAGTTCCAAGTACTCCTATATTTCCTCCAGCATTAGCATTCACATTATTAGCATTCACATTCACATTAGTACCGCCAATTCCACTGCCGCCAGCTCCACTACCGCCAACTCCACTACCGCCAGCTCCACTACCGCCAGCTCCACTACCGCCAGCTTCGCTACCGCCAGCTTCATTTCTAGCATTTGCCATAAATTCAGTCATAGATGCGGTAACTTGCTTCGTAATAATCCTACGTACATCATCCTCAGTCACAGCTTTCTTGGGCGGCATAGTTCTATAATTTCACAATTTCAAAGTATTAAGCATTCATCCAACAAAGGATTCATATAATATGGATTGAATTGATAATCAAGATACAAATAAGGCACAATATGGAATTTAAGACAAGATACATATTTCATTCTATTTGAAACAAAAGCATTGTCTTAGTTACATCCCATATCAAAGTTCTAGCACTATATATACTCAAAATTCGTGCCAAGTCTACTACTAACAAGTCGGTTCAGTCAAAGCTACAAAAGTACAAAAGATACAAAGGTCACTACTAAATACAGACTGGTCTACTAAGAACCGCCAGATGGTCCATCATCCATCGTCTTATGTATCTTCGTCGGACGATCACTAGACACATCTTCAGCTGGGCGCTTACGGATCACTCCTAATTCAACCATGTCAGCATAAAATCTACTATTCCAACCAACGGATATATTCAACTCCTTCTCAGCTTTCTCACGTATCACACGAGCTACACTCAACTAAATCTCCATAGAATTCACCTTTTTCTTCATAGCAGCAAACTCACCACTTTCTAACACTGATAACCACCTAAAAGCCTCATTCAAACCACGCTCTACATCAGTCAAATCAAAACTAAGTAATTCCCGCTCTTTCTCGCCAACCTTAGTCTTCGACTCCAAATAAGCAACTTGAGACTGAACAACACCTAATCTAATCTCTGTCATACAACTCTTAACACGGGAAGCATCTAGATCACGTCTCAAGGCCCATGGTGCAAGACCATCAATATGAGTAGCCTCTCGAGTACTAGACGACTCTCCTATCACACGTCTACGAGTAGCAATACCATCAGTACCGTCAGGTGCATTATCATCCTCATCCTCCTCTGATTCAGAATCAGATTCAGACGATTCAGACATTTCATCCCTAGGTAGCTCAACCTCAAAATCAGACAAATCAACTGGTGAGGGTAAAGGCTCGCCCTCTGGAACATCATAAGGGTAAATAAGCTCGGCTTACTCATCATCATCAACCTCATCGTCTATACCTATATCCTCCTCGACATCCTCGTCGTCAATCTCATCATCAAAATTATCTAACCCAATCTCATCATCATTCTCAATATCAACATTATCAATCTCATTTTCTATCATATCAACCTGAGGGGAAATCTGATCTCCTAGTCCTATCTCGGGCTCGGGATCCTCAAATGGTTCCTCCTCATCATCCATATCATAATCTACTAAGTCTAAATAATGATCATCATCTACATTAGGTTCGGGAATAACATGGTTCTCTACAGGAATATTAGGGTCAGCCATGACAATCTGCATTTATATATATCTTGTATTAGGATAACATACTTATTAAACAATTACATACTGAAATCACGATATATACATATATATAAATTAAATTATATATATCAAAATATATATCTTCTCAATAGGGCTTGTTGGTAACGTCGAAGATCTCTGGCACCGTTATAGTCAAAAGATTTTTCAAATATTTTCTCAAATGTTCATGGTTAAAAGATTTTGAAAAGTTTGGTTCAAAACCTTGGTTTTTAAAATCTTTTGTTCTCTATAATGAGAGCTCTGGTACCAAACTGTAACACTCTCAATTTTCGTATCGGTACAGCGGAAGGGTCTTTTAGAGTGTTACGGGATAGCACAATAACTCCAATCATAGACAACACATAAAAATAGTTGTACAAGGTTCAACATAAATTCATTCGATAAAAAGTTTTAAAGTGTACAACAGGTCCCAAATTATACAGGTCATTAAGTTTACAAAACATAGATCGAATGAACATTTTTAATATTATGTGGGCCATCAGAGTTGATCTCCATCCGGATTACCTTCAAGCACCTGAGATAAAAACATGCAAAAATCATATCAGCGAATGCCGAGTGAATTCATAGAGTTTAATAAAAACCGTTATATAAAACAATCGTTAAAATCAGAACACAAGTATAATATCGGAAGTAAGTCCTCGTATTGCTAGTCAGGCAATATATAAATCAAGCATACATCTTAAACCGTCCATGAGACCGTAGCCTCAATATTACCATTGTAGGTAATATTATTATCGTTATTAGCATCGTTATCGTATTGTATTGAAATACATTATGGATTATTATTAGCTGCATGACATTATTACCTTACTATGAAAACAACGGGCCGCGAACCCGGAAAACAATTTGCCCATCTAAGTTAGCGTGTCGTCACAAAAATCACGCTATGTAAATCTTCTCATACATAAATTCGCTTATCAATCAATGTGGTACGACGGGGATCAACCGTCAAGGCGCGAACTAAGGTGATCGTTGATATTCGGATTTTGCTAGGTTCAATTTTCTCTCTCGATATCCTCTCGAATTGATCTCGGTCTTAAGTGGACTGATTGTTCTTGGTTACTAAATAAAGGGGTTTGGTTTTCTAGTCTAATAAGAAGTGGAAATGAAAAGTTAAATCAAAGAAAATTACTTTAATTATGATTAACAAAAACTTGTATTAAACTTCAAGATTAAAATTGGAATTAAAGTTCAATAAGCATAAAGGAACAGTAAAGCAACAAACAGTAACCTAAAAGAAAGCTTGATTCGGAACTTTAACCTTGATTCGGAACTTTTGAAAGACAACTCATCCGGAACTTACTATTCATTCATCCGGAACTTTCTCATCCGGAACTTATCCGGAACTTTCTGGCTGATTCGGAACCTTCCGAATGAAGGTTGATTCGGAACTTGCTGGTTCGGAAATAACTGGTTCGGAACTTTCTGGCTGATTCGGAATCTTCCGGATGAAGAGGTTGATTCGGAACTTCTTCTTGATTCGGAAGTTTGAGACTTCCGAATGAAGGTGTCTTGATTCGGAACTTAAAGACTTATTCGGAACTTTCCGAATGAAAGCTTCATTCGGAACTTTTAGCTGATTCGGAAGTCTGGGAACCCAGATACAGTAACAGTTTAACGAAGAACACGGAACACAAATTTAATCAAAATCAAATCAAATACTTAAAACGGATTTACCAATTTAAACACAAATCATTTAGACACCATAAGCAACGAATCCCACTAATAAAAACACAAATCCAAACAACTTTTGAAGATCAAATCAAGAAAATAAAAACTTAAAAACTTGAAGATAGAGATGATGATGAACAAGGTGAAATGGAAGATTAAACAAGAACTTGTATTGATTGATTAATGTTTTGACAAGATGAAACAAAGATTAAAATTACAAGATTAAAGAACTAAAGATGAAAATCACCAATCACCCTAGTGGTGATGGTGAAGCTACGAACCAGGAAGAAAAGTGGGGAGGAAGAAAGAATGAAAAAAACTAGTCTAAAATGTGTGAGGGGAAGGCTATTTATAGCCTTGTCTTTTGGTTGGTGAGTGGGCTTTCTCCCGTTCTTCTTGTCTTTTCGTCTTTTCAGAAAAGTTTCCGTTTTCGATTCTGATTCGGGATTTGTCGTCGATTAAATTCAACTCGTCTTTTAATTTCTTCGTTTAAAGGACTTGAGTTTCTTCGACTTATATAAATCATCCATCTTTGGTCCTTTTCTTTGATAAATTTTCGAATAGGCCCAGTGACTTCAAATCTTTTGCATCGCTTGGACAATAGACTTTATCTTGAGTCTTTTTCTTCAGTAAAACCCGTGCAATCCCATGTTTTCTTCAATATTCATCCGGTTGGCTCTGAAAACACAATAAACACAAAAACCACGCATAATTCCAAACAAATGATATTAAATACGTGTTTTGGTCTCGTTTTAACCCGAATTAAGTGGTAAAAGGATGGGTGTTTACACACCTATCAAATCCCCTACACTTAACCATTGCCATGCCCTCATGCAATGCTTAATGATAAAGCAAATTTACACTTTTCTCATAATTAATCAACCTTGGCCTTATTTAAATTCTACTAAACAAAAATTAAAGTACTGAAGGGAATTAAGACTTTAAAGGAAACAAAAGGATAGAAAACCATTTTCACTTGAAAATAGCTATATGGAAATAACTTGCAAAGAAATCGATGACTTACATTAGGGCTTTGGTGCTGCGAAGATTTATCACCCTCAAGTTTCACGTTCCCCAAACTAAGCTTAAAAACGAGATCATTGTTATTATAAGTGAGCAATTCAAACACTTACACACATGGCTTAATTAAATGCTTAAACTCCCTTATTCCTAGGTGTATCTCTTATATTTTATTTTTGTCTTAGAATGATCATGAAGATGCATTTTTGGACTTATTTCGATAGTTTATTAGGGCTGAAAGCAAAGTAGGACGATTTGATCAATAGTTAGCTAAAGGACAAAATCTCTTAAAACTGCTTCTCGGGATATCAAAAAGTTCATATCTTGGCATAACTTGGTTCACGATTTGAGACCTTTCTCGGGCCGATATTTGGCATGTACTTCATACTTCATATCTTCGAGAGACGTTCTTGAGATAATGGTCTTCTCATCATAATAGAATTTCTTCACTTGGAGACTTTTGAGGGGTACTCCAACTTTGTTGACCACGACTTCATGATTATTTCTTCAATCTCTAATGGGGATTTTGAGATACAACGATCCGCCTCCTTTTCGGACTTGGATCTATTTATCCTCATACCTTGTTAGGGTCTTTTCGGATAGACTTCTCCATGATCTTTATGGGAGTTGATTGCTTTTCGTCGTGAGTCTTGATCCTTCATATTGACTTTAGGAATAATGCTTTTCACATCACTTTGGATCTTCAGCAATAAAATTGAATCCTCATGCCTTGTTAGGGCCTTTTCGGACTCGCCAATCTTCGCGCCCCGCTTCATAAGTTATGCCTTGGCTATGAACTCTTATCATTACCGAGCAACTTTTAAACGATCTTGGGCTAGAAGCTAAGTAACTTTTCAAATCGTACGACCTTACTTATTGCAGATAAATTATTAGCAAGTGATGGGAGAATAGGCAAATAATTACACCAAGTGAGCTTGTGCAAGAATACCGACTTATAATTGACTCTATCATTTCTCGTCCTCCACAATTCAAAATCTCAAGTAATGAGACTCGTGGATACTTAGCCTAATAAACCAATTAAGGTCTACATGGTTAAGGATACTAGCTAGAATAAACTTGGATAAGTCTATTCGGGTTGAGTCAAAATAAACGCAACGGGCCTAATATGTCAAAGACTTCTAAACTAGCTACACCACTTTATTATTATTTTTGACTTTATTGCGGGATATATACTTATGAAAGTAAAGATAAAAATTTAAAAATTACGACTAAATGGCCAAAGTTAATAAAAAATTTGAAAAATGTTGAAAAATAGGATTTTCTGGTTAATTGAAGGCATTTTCATGGAAAAGTCCACTTAAAACTTCGATAGAAGTCCCCCCTACACTTAAGATAAACATTGTCCTCAATGTTTAAGCATGTGGGAAAAGTTTCCCCTACACTTATGACATTGTGCACGTTGGTTAACTCAAGTTAAGGAAGAGACGACTAACGTGATCAATTTCAAATGTGAGTATGAAGAAAATTGGATCACGATAGTTGAGAGATAGAACCGGATTTCGGATAAACACGGGAGCACGGTTCTTCAAAGATTCCAAGAGTGCACTTATTCCTGTAATCACACCATACAAAGACAAACGCATATACAAGTCCCCCCTGATTGCAGTCCTTTTATGTATACTTTATTTTAGGAAAAACAAAGCAACACAAAATAGTGGAAAGTATTAAGTACGACGGTTTAGGAAAACCGTGCACAAATGACCCTTAATCAAATAAAATGAGAGAAAGTTCGTTTCCCAAGGAGGTATATGTGTGTGAATTAACTTGTAATTATTTGAGATTAATATTTGGAAGAATGGGGATGAAAGGATGAAAAGACGGTTACGTTAAAATTAAACTATGACGAAAAAGACGTAAACGTAAAGTCGTGAAAAACTACCCAAATTAAAAATATTATACTAAAACCAAAAACAAAATAAATAAAAGATTAAAAAGAAGTCTTAAATAATATAAATAAAGATAAAAATCCAACAAAGATATTTTAAAACCTTTTATTAATTAAATATTTAATTTTAAATGCTAATTAAAGCCCTAAAATTAAATATAACTAATTCAAATGTCTAAAATATGATTTTATTGAATAATCACTTAACTTATATTATTAAAAGACTAAAAAGTAATTTTCTAAAAATTAAAAGCTATTAAAACTATTTTTAAAACTCTAAAAATGATTTAAAATGATTAAAAACTAATTAAACTTAAAATAATTATAAAAATAATTCTAAAAGCTATAAAAATATTCTAAAAATGGAAAAGGTCCTAATTATTGCTAGAGAATCTAGCAAAAATGAAAAATAAAGAAAAATAAAACTTTGAAATTTTAATAATAAAATAATATTAAAATAATGCTAAAAATAAAAAGTTCTCAAATTAATTCTAAAAAATTCTCAAAAATCCTAAATATTCTATCTAAGAAGAAAATGTAAATTATAGTTTCTAAAACCTCTTAATTAATTTTATATTAATTATTAAAGTTGCTAAAAAATCCTAAAATCTTATAAAATTAAAAATAAGCCAAAATGAAAACCTAATAAGCTATAAACCTCAAAATGTTATTTTTAAAAGCTAAAAATTATTTTTCCTAAAAATTAAAACTCTTTTTTCTATTTTTTATTGATTTAATAAAATACGGCTATTAAATAAATTGTAGAAAATAAATAAATAAAGGGAAAATTTTTAAACCAAGCTAGAAAAATCACAAAACCTAATAAGACTCTAGGAAAATTCAAAAGAAGTAAAATAGCTTAACAAATAAGCTGAAAAGAAGGAATTAAGCTACGGCTTATATTAATAAGCTAAAAAGAAAACGTGGTTAAATAGAAATGGAAATCAAACACTAACGTAGAAAACCATCTAGATTAGCGGTAGGACACTTAACCCTCCAGCGAGAGGTCTAGTGTTCGAGTCCTGCTACGGGTGAGTTTTTGCTATTTTTTTTCTTTTTTATTTTTTTCTTTGCCAAACCAATTAATGCACTTATATGACTTGTAAACTCAATCCAATCCTCTTTTTTATGCCAGATTCAACAAGTTATGATCCAAAATGTTTCCAGAAATAAACTTGAAACACAAGCAGGTTTGCTTGTTTTCTGAGTTTCCTTTACAAGTGACAAAAGCACCAAGAGGAGCTTGGGTGCCTTGTTTTGGTGGTGATTTTGGACAAGAGGGGGCACCCTTGTGCTTATTGAAGCACAAGGAGTCAATACAAGCAAGGATTAAGCACACTAGCAAGCAAAATAATCAACAAACCAAGCACATAGGGCAATTTCAAGTTGCTGTGATACAATGAGCAGGTCTGGTGGACTTTAGGCTTAGAACTAGCACAAATTTGAGTTTCAAACTCCAAGCTCATGCACACAACTCCACAAACTGATGCACAAACAATCTGCAAACCTATATCAGCCTAAGCCTTAACAGATTACAAGATCTAGCACCAAAATTCATGGAAAATAAGCAGAAATATTGATATGCAGGTTTTGCTATATGTTTTTACTTTTTACTCACCAAACTAGCTTCAAATCTGTTCAAATATACTTACCAACTAATTCAAAACCTATCTTAACTTATTCCAATAACTCTTAACACTTTTTCAAAGCTCAACTCAAAATTTTTGCCCTGCTTAAACCTATTTCCAAACACCCTTTTAAAATTCTCTAAGCAACTTTCAACACACCAAAACACTTTAAAACCTAATCAAATTGTTTCCCTTAGCATCTAGCATGCATATGACACCACATAAACACAAATCAAGCAGCTATAACAAAACAAGAACAATTAATCATGAAAATCACATAAACTCAATATTTCTGAAATATTAAAAAGGAAACAAGTGTTTTTACCTCAGGACCCTACATCCAGGGCCCTAGTGGATGTAAAATCCACCTCCCTACCAACTGGGGTTGGTGCAGATCCTTTAACAGCAACAACTTCCACCTGTTTAAAACAAATCAAAGAAACAAGCACAAATTCAAGCAATATGATACTAATCTGTTTACTTTTTCTTTCTTTCTTTAATTCTTTCCAAAACCTTTAAACCTTCTTAAAACGTTTTTAAAACACTAGATAACCAATTAAATTTAAACCTCTTAACACTTAAACCCTGAAACAGATTACACCAAATAACCTTAATTTCAGAAACCTTCAACTAAATTTTGAAAAACAAAATCAGTTAACCAAATGACAAATGGAACTCAGAATCAAGCTTTTACACAATACACAACTTTTAAAAACAATAAAAAGGAATTACACTTGATTAAATCAAACACCAAACTTTTATTTTCTTAAAAAGGGATTACAAGTGAAAAGCTTGAAAACTGGAACAAAGGGTCATCACAGGTTGATGCCTCTATTTATACTACTCAAATGAACAATCTAGAATCTTAAAATCAAAACCCTAATCACTAGAAAATCCCAACTTTGCCCTTGACGTTTTTGAGTGGTGAGATGTCCAAATTTGATCCTGGACGTTTGTTTTTGCTTGTGAGTAAGCAATAAACATTAGCCTTTGATTTGGGACACGTCACATGCCTTGGAGGCCAAGGTGTGCTCTGATTGGTGGAATGGGGAATTGGGGGTAGGGTCCACAATGAGTGGGTTGAGGGTTTTAGGTGTGGGAAAGGTTCCTGCGTGTGTGAATCACACGTGGGCAAAGTTAATTGGGTTTTACCCAAGTATTAAGTTGGGTAAATACTGGAGGTGTAAAAGATGCACAGTAACTTGTTTGATCCGTATTTGGGGGAAAGTGTTTTGTTAGGCGCATTTTTGGTTTGAATCTTCCAAGGTGTGCAACTTTGGTCCTTATGTTTTGATATTTTTGGCAAACAAAGGTTTCCAGCCCTAAAACCCGTTTTGCTTTGTTAATATCTTTCCCCTTTTGACATTTTTGGCACCAAACTTAGGAAAAGGCTTATCAAGGGTTGTTTTTGCCATTTTTGAATAATTCAAGGGCTGATCTTGGACAATGTTGATCTTCAAAGGTCTTCTTTGTGTCTTTAACTTCATGAGGGACCATAATTGACAAATTGATTTTGTTGAGGGACCAATCTTGTCATTTCTTCAAAGTTGAAGGACCTTTTTGCAATTTTGACAAACTTAAGGGACCAAACTTGTAATTATTAATATACAAGGGTTTTAAGTGTCATTTCTTCATTAATGGAGGATCAATCTTGTATGTCTTCAAGTCTTCAAGGGTATTTGTTGAAAATTCCATGATTAGGGCCCGGTTCTTTGTACGGCTTCGTTTCTCGTGTCCGTTTTTCCTTGATTCTTGTGATCTTTTGTCTTTTTCACGATATCCATACCTAAAATACACAAGTAAACAAACACAAGCATATATATGGTATTTTATGACATTTTAGTGCATTAAAAGCCCGAAAAGAACGATGAGATCATGTATAAATGCCATCTCATCACTCCCCCATACTAAGCCATTGTCGTGCCCTCACGCAATGCTAGAATAAAGTATCTAAGCATCACCAAAATTTTATTAACCTTTATTGAAGAGTAAAAAGCTTGCAATATACTACGAGAATGTGTAAAGACATAATGTATGATTTTCATCACCAAAAGGTGACTTTTAGGGTCAAAGAATAGAAACAAGTTAATGTCCCTTAGAGTAAATTTCGTCATCCTTGATTGTCATACATTCCATGATAAGTGCAAAAACAAGATCATTGTTGGTACAAGTCACAATGCTAACACTACTCATACGTCCAAATTGTGTAATACTTTTTCTCCCCGCAATCCTAGTTATTATAAAAGGAAATGGGTTACTAGCATTTTTTATCTATTTGTCATGGATCACAAGTGATTCATATTGACTTATTTGAGTAGTTATTTGTCCGAAAGCAAAGTAGCACGATTTGATCAATAGTTAGCCGAAGGACAAAATCTTTTAAAACGGCTTCTCGTGTATCTCCTTAAGTTCATATCTTGGCATAACTCGTTTCACGATTTGAGACCTTTCTCGGACCGATATTTGGCATGTACTTCATACTTCAAATCTTGGGAAGACGTTCTTGAAATTATGGTCTTCTCTTCATATTTTGGAATTTCTTCACTTGACGTTTTTGAGAGATTCTTCATATTGGACCACGACTTCATCATTTTTCTTCAATCTTTACTTTGGATTTTGATATACAACGATCCGCCTCCTTTTCGGACTTGGATATATTTATCCTCATACCTTGTTAGGGTCTTTTTGGATAGACTTTCTCCATTCTTTAGGGGAGTAATAGCTTCTCGTCGTGTGTCTCGATCCTTCATATTGATTTTGGAATAATGATACTTCACATCATCTTTGGATCTTTAGCAAAAATAGAGCTCCTCATGCCTTGTTAGGGCCTTTTTGGATGATCGCCAATCTTCGCGTCCCGCTTCAATAAGTTATGCCTTGGCTATGAACTCTATTCAACCCCGAGCAACTTTTAAACGATCTTGTGCTAGAGGCTAAGTAACCTTTCAAATCGTATGACCTTACTTATTGCAATTATGTTTTATTCCTAATGCATTGATCTTATGGGAAGAAAAAGCCACAATTAAAAACATATGAGTTTTTGAAAGAACACTTTTATGTTCTACGTTTAGCATGATCACTTGTCTAACTCTATCATTTCTCGTTCTTCACTATATAAAGACCTCTAATTAAAGAGACTCGTGAATACTTAGCCATGCAAGTCAAAATTAAGCCAAATTTGGATTAGCTTTCATTAAGACTATATCAAATCAAAGTTTTGGGTTTTCAAGCCACCTATAGGATCTTGCACTTTCTTGGACTTTTTCAAGTTTATAGAATGCGTTTTAAAGTTCCCTTGATAAGTGACTTTCTAGAATCAATTATAGGAACTTGCGAAAAGTTCTTGTTCTTAACCCGAATGAATTAAGACTTTCGCGTTTTAAAGCTCCCTATATAAAAGTCTAGCAAAACTTGCATTGAGCGGGTTAAGGAATGTAAATGGCTCCAAATGCCCATCAAGTCAAAAATTAACTCTTATTCTACCCATCGGAAAATATACATTCGTGTCTTAAAAACACTTATGAAAACTAAGAAAAATTTTAAAATTTGGCCATTTTTAGCCTTATTAGCAAAACAAAACATTGAAAGTTGGAAAACGTGAGGGCGTAGCAAAGCAAGTACCTATTCACCCCCCATACTAAAAGTAAACATTGTCCTCAATGTTTCGAGTCTAAAGGTGGAGCACCCCCATACTAGAGACGAAGAGTCGAATGCTTAGGATCTAGCATGGAAAGGGTGATCAACAATATATCTAAAGCCGTTTATTAATTATGCTAAAAGATAATTGTTAGAACAATAAAGGATATGTCATGGAATCGTGAAAAACTTCTTCAAACGAACGATGGAGGCTCACGTAAACGAACACGAGAGTCTTCAATCGTAGATGATGATAATGATCTAGATAACACAATCACAAACAACCACGAGACAACGAGTTGGAAGGGTACAAGTCCCCTTATTAGTGAACATAAAAGATAAGCATGGGATCTCCCCCACGAGGCACCTCGTTTTTGATTACCGAGTCATGAGCTCGACTCGATCCCCTCAAAATGTGAACATTTAGGGAAAATCATGGTTTGGTCAATTTTTGATGGGGCTTACATGATAAACAAGGCCCAAAAAGCAACTGGTATAAAGGACTAAGTCCTTAGATGATGCAAAATACCGGGGTCGAAAATGGCGTTCTCGTTTCCATTGGAAAAACAAATTAACACCACTTTAACATGTGCCATAAACTCAAAGAGTTTGAAGAAAATAGATGAGAAATAGAAGGGTGAGACAATTGGTAAGACAAACGTTTGAGCTACTCGAGGTAAACTCGCACCAAGCAAATAGATATAGTTTCCATTTATTGCATCGGTGGAAGACCGAGATTTCCCTTTACATGAAATTCCGGGATCGAATATCTCGTCCTCGGTGGACAAGGATGAGGGAACATAAGGGGCTTCCCCCATACTAGAACCACACAAAGCATCGTCAAAAGGAGTAGACGAGCTTGTAGCACTCAAAACACGTGGTGATGACGGAGTTAGATTTGTAGAAAAATCAATTAAATCACATTTAAGATCTTTTCCTTTTTTATCTTTTAAACTCTCCTTATGAAAACCCTTTTTGATTATGTCGAAAATATTTGGTGTTTCTAAGACGATGTTAGTTACACTAAAAATTCTCACATTTTGAAACCGTTTTGGTTTTGTTGGTGGCAAGTTCTCAAAACGTTTATCGACGAAGAAAACCTCCCCATCGGGGTCTACATATTCATCATCCGAAAGATCTTCCGTAGAAACCGGCAACTTATCAACACTTCTTAAGAATGAATGTTTGAGATGAGGCGAAGGATTTTTCGTTTCAAGTATTGACGGTTTCTTCTTTGTAGGCTTAGCACTCATAACTTCCACCGGCGGAGGAAATGGTAAATTGTTTTTGGAGACATTTCCTAAAACTCTTGGTGAAAATTCTTTGCAAACGACATTGGTCGAGTCACCATGGTTTAAAGTTGCAATAGAATAGACATGAGAAAGATTGGAGTTTTGTGTTGCATTGATGACAAGTTCTTCCTCATTAAAACGAAGGGTGATTTTTCGAGCATGAACATCGATAAGTGCTCTTGATGTATCCAAAAATGAACGACCCAAAATGAGAGGAACTTTTCGATCGATGGGAATGTCTACAACGATAAAGTCAACGGGATAGTAAAACTTTCCGACTTTAACGAAAACGTCCTCGGCTACTCCACATGCCATGATCGTAGAATGATCGGCCATCTCGATGGACATGTTCGAAGGAGTAAGAGCCGGTAGCGAAAGCGATTTGAAAATCTCGAGAGGCATCAAATTAATACTAGCGCCAAGATCGGCCAAGGCGTAGCATTCCTCCATATCTTGAATAGCACACAGAATCAAAAATTTACCGGGGTCACCGACTTTTTGTGGTATGCGGCTTAGAAAAACCGATGAACAACTAGACGATTGTTGTAACTTCTCTTTGTTGTTTAGCATACTTTTGAAGTTTGCGGCGAATCGAGGCATCATGATTAAAGCATCGGCAAAACTTATGTTAAAATGCAAGTCACGAAACATTTTCATAAATAGCTCAAAGTGATAATTGTTCCGTTCTTGTGCTTTTTCTTTGTTTCGTCTCGAAGGGTAAGGTAAAGGTGGTGTGGGTTGGTCATTAGGCAACGGCCTTGGAAACTCGGGTTCCACAATTGGTGTTGGTTCAACCGTAGGTGTGGTTTGAGCGGTACTTCGTGGGATTGTAATGTGCTCCTTTTCGACCATCACCTCGGGTTCTTTCTCGATTTCCTTCTACTTAGAAGTACTTGGACGAGAGATTGGTTACTTGAAAGTTTTACCACTTCGTGTAGCAACAACCTTCAATTCTCCCCTCGGGTTGTTAATGGTATCACTAGGAAGACCACCCGAAGAAGAGGGCTTACACATGATAGCTTCGAACATCTTAGCCATTCGGTCCTCAAATTTTGATTGCCTAGCATCCGCTTTCAATAAATCTTGCTTAATCTCATGTTGTCCTAATTCCATCTTTTGTTGGTTTTGTTGAAGACGTTGGACATTTCCTTCCATTTTGTTTGCATGAGTTTTAAGTTCATTAGCAAGTTCATTTTTTAGCTCGTTTTTCAACTCGGATCTTAAGCTAATCATCTCACGTTGCATATTATCAAATTTAGCATCATTTGCTTTTGCATAATCTAAAAATTCTCCTTGCAAATTTTTCGTGTGAGCATTTTGAAAACCTTGTGTAGTGTTTTGAAAATCACGGTTTTGATTTTGATTAGAGATTTGTCCATTCCCACTTTGATAATTCCCTTTGTTGTAATTGCGTGTGTTGCCTTGGTAATTACCTTGGTTGTTGTTTCGATAATTATTAGCATTTTGATTGGGTGGAGCTTGATTTGGACGAGAACCTTGGCCGTTTTGGTTATAAGTTCCCGTTGCTACATAAGCACTCGAAGTGTTACCATCCGCGGTAATGCACTCGGAAAGATCATGAGCTCCCCCACAAGATAAACAACTCTTAGCAACCGCTTTAACCGAAGCGGAATTGGAAGCTTCTTGAGCCTTCCAATGGGACATTAGATTAGCAAATCTATCAAAAAACCGATTTTCCTCATTAGCTTCATCATGTAAGGCGTTAATGCTACGAGACGATTGTGACGAAGATGACGAACCCATATTGGCAACACTCGGTGTGTTACGAGGGCTATAAACCTTAGATCGATTTTCAATGATTTGTAAAGCCTCATTTGTCGTCTTGCACAAAAAATTACCACCCGCGGCGGCATTCAAATAATCTCGTTCATGATCATTAAGCCCATTATAAAAAGTATCCACTTGATGTAATTCCGAAAAATCATGGTGAGGACATTCATGTAACATCTCTTTAAATCGTTCCCATGCCATTGAAAAACTTTCATTGTTACGTTGCACAAATCATGAAATCTCATTTTTTAAGTGTGTTGTTTTAGATGGTGGAAAAAACTTGTTCACAAACTTAGAAACGAGATCGGCCCATGTCAAAATCGAATTTGGCGGTTCTTTCTCGAGCCAAATTTTTGCGGGACCATCCAACGAGTATGGAAACAACATCATCTTAATGGCGTCGTGTGGAACATCTTTGAATTTGCTAGTAGCGGTGAGACGGTTGAAATTCCTAATGTGGTAATGCGGGTTGTCTTTTTCGTGTCCTCTAAACTTATTTTCTTGCAACATAGACATTAAACCCGTCTTAATCTCGAAATTCTCCGCAAGGATGGCGGGAATAACAATAGCCTCTCCAAAACCCTCGGTGGGTGCTTGTAGCAACTCCATCATAGTACGATTAGCCATGACGACTTCTTGTTCTACAATAAGTTCAACAATTGGAGGTTCTTCAACAATCAACGATCCTTGATTTGCTTGCTTTTGAAGACGTTTACGAGCTCGTTTTGCTTGATTACGAGTGATCATAAACTTCACGAAGAATGGGAGGTGAGCAAAGAAGATTCTTTTTGGGTGTTTTGTGAATTTTCAATTTTTTTGTGTTTTTGATGATATTTAATTTTTTTGGATTTTGGTGTATCTTCGTAGACAACAATCTACAAAATCTCTCCTCGAATCAAACTCTTGATTAAAGAAGCCTCAAAGGAATGAAAACGATCACGTGGAGTGAACGCCTTCGAATGACTTTAGAACTTTGGTGAAAACCAAATTGTTCACGAGGGTTTAATCACAAAGAAACCAAGCAAATATAGTATACGTATTAATACTTTGGGCGGCAAAACCCTCGATTAGCTTTCAATCTCAAAATACTCACAAGCAAGCGGGGAAACGAGGCGGCGCGAAGCACTTAAGAGCCTTTTTCCTTAGGGTTATTTTATAATACCCGCCTTATACCCACCTTATAGTTTGTATTTTTCAAAATCGAGCTTCTCGAAAGTATTTATCTATTTTTGCCTTTTCTTTTTGTTTGAGATTCGAATACAATAATTAGGAGATCAAATCCCAATTAAGGTTGTGTTTTCACACTTTTGGAGATATTGTATTTTGATTGTGATACTTAATACAATATAGTAATATTTATACAAGAAAAACCAAGAAAACCGATAATACGTGTTAAGGGAGTTCCACTTAACACAAATACTTATTATGGATAATATCAAAAACAAAAGCTTCCAAATTAAAGCACAACACGCCTCCCCGGCAGCGGCGCCAAAATGATTGCAGTCCTTTTATGTATACTTTATTTTAGGAAAAACAAAGCAACACAAAATAGTGGAAAGTATTAAGTACGCCGGTTTAGGAAAACCGTGCACAAATGACCCTTAATGAAATAAAATGAGAGAAAGTTCGTTTCCCAAGGAGGTATATGTGTGTGAATTAACTTGTAATTATTTGAGATTAATATTTGGAAGAATGGGGATGAAAGGATGAAAAGACGGTTACGTTAAAATTAAACTATGACGAAAAAGACGTAAACGTAAAGTCGTGAAAAACTACCCAAATTAAAAATATTATACTAAAACCAAAAACAAAATAAATAAAAGATTAAAAAGAAGTCTTAAATAATATAAATAAAGATAAAAATCCAACAAAGATATTTTAAAACCTTTTATTAATTAAATATTTAATTTTAAATGCTAATTAAAGCCCTAAAATTAAATATAACTAATTCAAATGTCTAAAATATGATTTTATTGAATAATCACTTAACTTATATTATTAGAAGACTAAAAAGTAATTTTCTAAAAATTAAAAGCTATTAAAACTATTTTTAAAACTCTAAAAATGATTTAAAATGATTAAAAACTAATTAAACTTAAAATAATTATAAAAATAAATCTAAAAGCTATAAAAATATTCTAAAAATGGAAAAGGTCCTAATTATTGCTAGAGAATCTAGCAAAAATGAAAAATAAAGAAAAATAAAACTTTGAAATTTTAATAATAAAATAATATTAAAATAATGCTAAAAATAAAAAGTTCTCAAATTAATTCTAAAAAATTCTCAAAAATCCTAAATATTCTAACTAAGAAGAAAATGTAAATTATAGTTTCTAAAACCTCTTAATTAATTTTATATTAATTATTAAAGTTGCTAAAAAATCCTAAAATCTTATAAAATTAAAAATAAGCCAAAATGAAAACCTAATAAGCTGTAAACCTCAAAATGTTATTTTTAAAAGCTAAAAATTATTTTTCCTAAAAATTAAAACTCTTTTTTCTATTTTTTATTGATTTAATAAAATACGGCTATTAAATAAATTGTAGAAAATAAATAAATAAAGGGAAAATTTTTAAACCAAGCTAGAAAAATCACAAAACCTAATAAGACTCTAGGAAAATTCAAAAGAAGTAAAATAGCTTAACAAATAAGCTGAAAAGAAGGAATTAAGCTACGGCTTATATTAATAAGCTAAAAAGAAAACGTGGTTAAATAGAAATGGAAATCAAACACTAACGTAGAAAACCATCTAGATTAGCGGTAGGACACTTAACCCTCCAGCGAGAGGTCTAGTGTTCGAGTCCTGCTACGGGTGAGTTTTTGCTATTTTTTTTCTTTTTTATTTTTTTCTTTGCAAAACCAATTAATGCACTTATATGACTTGTAAACTCAATCCAATCCTCTTTTTTATGCCAGATTCAACAAGTTATGATCCAAAATGTTTCCAGATATAAACTTGAAACACAAGCAGGTTTGCTTGTTTTCAGAGTTTCCTTTACAAGTGACAAAAGCACCAAGAGGAGCTTGGGTGCCTTGTTTTGGTGGTGATTTTGGACAAGAGGGGGCACCCTTGTGCTTATTGAAGCACAAGGAGTCAATACAAGCAAGGATTAAGCACACTAGCAAGCAAAATAATCAACAAACCAAGCACATAGGGCAATTTCAAGTTGCTGTGATACAATGAGCAGGTCTGGTGGACTTTAGGCTTAGAACTAGCACAAATTTGAGTTTCAAACTCCAAGCTCATGCACACAACTCCACAAACTGATGCACAAACAATCTGCAAACCTATATCAGCCTAAGCCTTAACAGATTACAAGATCTAGCACCAAAATTCATGGAAAATAAGCAGAAATATTGATATGCAGGTTTTGCTATATATTTTTACTTTTTACTCACCAAACTAGCTTCAAATCTATTCAAATATACTTACCAACTAATTCAAAACCTATCTTAACTTATTCCAATAACTCTTAACACTTTTTCAAAGCTCAACTCAAAATTTTTGCCCTGCTTAAACCTATTTCCAAACACCCTTTTAAAATTCTCTAAGCAACTTTTAACACACCAAAACACTTTAAAACCTAATCAAATTGTTTCCCTTAGCATCTAGCATGCATATGACACCACATAAACACAAATCAAGCAGCTATAACAAAACAAGAACAATTAATCATGAAAATCACATAAACTCAATATTTCTGAAATATTAAAAAGGAAACAAGTGTTTTTCCCTCAGGACCCTACATCCAGGGCCCTAGTGGATGTAAAATCCACCTCCCTACCAACTAGGGTTGGTGCAGATCCTTTAACAGCAACAACTTCCACCTGTTTAAAACAAATCAAAGAAACAAGCACAAATTCAAGCAATATGATACTAATCTGTTTACTTTTTCTTTCTTTCTTTAATTCTTTCCAAAACCTTTAAACCTTCTTAAAACGTTTTTAAAACACTAGATAACCAATTAAACTTAAACCTCTCAACACTTAAACCCTGAAACAGATTACACCAAATAACCTTAATTTCAGAAACCTTCAACTAAATTTTGAAAAACAAAATCAGTTTACCAAATGACAAATGGAACTCAGAATCAAGCTTTTACACAATACACAACTTTTAAAAACAATAAAAAGGAATTACACTTGATTAAATCAAACACCAAACTTTTATATTCTTAAAAAGGGATTACAAGTGAAAAGCTTGAAAACTGGAACAAAGGGTCATCACAGGTTGATGCCTCTATTTATACTACTCAAATGAACAATCTAGAATCTTAAAATCAAAACCCTAATCACTAGAAAATCCCAACTTTGCCCTTGACGTTTTTGAGTGGTGAGCTGTCCAAATTTGATCCTGGACGTTTGTTTTTGCGTTGTGAGTAAGCAATAAACATTAGCCTTTGATTTGGGACACGTCACATGCCTTGGAGGCCAAGGTGTGCTCTGATTGGTGGAATGGGGAATTGGGGGTAGGGTCCACAATGAGTGGGTTCAGGGTTTTAGGTGTGGGAAAGGTTCCTGCGTGTGTGAATCACACGTGGGCAAAGTTAATTGGGTTTTACCCAAGTATTAAGTTGGGTAAATACTGGAGGTGTAAAAGATGCACAGTAACTTGTTTGATCCGTATTTGGGGGAAAGTGTTTTGTTAGGCGCGTTTTTGGTTTGAATCTTCCAAGGTGTGCAACTTTGGTCCTTATGTTTTGATATTTTTGGCAAACAAAGGTTTCCAGCCCTAAAACCCGTTTTGCTTTGTTAATATCTTTCCCCTTTTGACATTTTTGGCACCAAACTTAGGAAAAGGCTTATCAAGGGTTGTTTTTGCCATTTTTGAATAATTCAAGGGCTGATCTTGGACAATGTTGATCTTCAAAGGTCTTCTTTGTGTCTTTAACTTCATGAGGGACCATAATTGACAAATTGATTTTGTTGAGGGACCAATCTTGTCATTTCTTCAAAGTTGAAGGACCTTTTTGCAATTTTGACAAACTTAAGGGACCAAACTTGTAATTATTAATATACAAGGGTTTTAAGTGTTATTTCTTCATTAATGGAGGATCAATCTTGTATGTCTTCAAGTCTTCAAGGGTATTTGTTGAAAATTCCATGATTAGGGCCCGGTTCTTTGTACGGCTTCGTTTCTCGTGTCCGTTTTTCCTTGATTCTTGTGATCTTTTGTCTTTTTCACGATATCCATACCTAAAATACACAAGTAAACAAACACAAGCATATATATGGTATTTTATGACATTTTAGTGCATTAAAAGCCCGAAAAGAACGATGAGATCATGTATAAATGCCATCTCATCACCCCCCTACACTTAGGGGATTAAAACATACAAGGATAGATACTCGGGCTGCCTCCCGAGGAGCGCTTGTTTTTGATAACCGAGTCACGAGCCTGACTCGACCCAAAATTAGTTCATGGGGAACGTGGTGAGGGATGGAATCACCTCCTTAGAGGTGTCCTCACCAAAGTACAACTTCACTCGTTGGCCATTCACCTTAAAATTTGGTCCATTAGGTTGAGCGAGCTCGAGAGTACCATATGGAAAAATTTGGGCAATGGTGAATGGGCCGGACCAACGAGATTTGAGCTTTCCCGAGAAGATTTTCAACCGAGAGTTAAAAAGTAAGACTTTGTCTCCAACATGGAACTCTCGGTTTTTGATCTTAGAGTCGTGAATGAGCTTAGTCCTTTCCTTATAGATCAAAGAATTTTCATAAGCCTCATTCCGAAGTTCATTCAGCTCATTGAGTTGGATCTTACGTAGGTCACCGGCTTTGTTTATATCAAAATTAGCCCACTTCAAGGCCCAATAAGCCTTATGCTCCAACTCAATGGGGAGGTGGCACGCTTTCCCGTACACAAGACGATAAGGCGTACAGCCGATCGGGGTCTTGTAAGCAGTACGGAAAGCCCACAAAGCATCATCCAATTTATCAGCCCATGAGGCACGATGCTCTCCCACGGTCCTTTCAAGAATTCGCTTCAGCCCTCGGTTGGATATTTCAGCCTGGCCATTAGTTTGTGGGTGGTAGGCTGTGGAAAGACGATGATTTACACCGTACTTAGCCATGACTCGAGCAAATTGGTCATTGCAGAAATGAGTCCCACGATCACTAATAATGGCTCGAGGCACACCGAATCTAGCGAATAGAGCCTTCAAAAAGTTACAAACCACCCTTGCGTCATTAGTAGGCAAAGCTTTGGCTTCAACCCACTTTGAAACATAGTCAACGGCTACAAGGATGTATTTGTTTCCTTTAGACGAAGGGAATGGCCCCATAAAGTCGATACCCCAAACATCAAAAATTTCACACTCTTGAATAAAATTCTGAGGCATCTCGTCTTTATGTGTGATTTTGCCTTGCTTTTGGCAAACATCACATCGTTTGACCATATCGTGAGCGTCACGGTATATGGAGGGCCAATAAAATCCCGAATCAAACAATTTTTTAGCGGTGTAGTTGGGACCAAAGTGACCACCGGTGGGTCCTTTGTGGCAAGCATCAAGGATGTCCGACGCTGCCGGTCCATCAACACATCGGCGAATTATCAGATCAGCACATTGTTTGAATAGGTAAGGGTCGTCCCAAAAGTAAGTCTTGATGTCGGTAAAGAACTTCTTCTTTTGCTGGGACGTCAACCCTTCCTTGAGAATTCCACCCGCCAAGTAGTTTGCAAAGTCCGCAAACCACGGGGTTTCATTCGGCTTCGAATTTATAGACATTAAGGTCTCCAAGGGAAAAGAATCATTGATTTCTTTGGTCGGATGATCCCCTTGGTAAGGATCCTCAAGTCTACTAAGATGGTCCGCGGCTAGGTTTTCTGCTCCTTTTTTATCGCGGATGTCGATTTTAAATTCCTAGAGCAGCAAAACCCAGCGAAGAAGTCTTGGTTTGGAATCTTGCTTTGTCAACAAGTACTTCAACGCGGAATGATCGGTGTACACAATGGTGGTGGAAAGGACAAGATAGTGGCAGAATTTTTCAAAAGCATAGACAACAGCTAAAAGCTCTTTTTCGGTTGTCGTATAATGCAATTGTGCCCCAGTCATTGTCTTGCTAGCGTAATGGATCGGTTGGAAGTGTTTGTTCACTCTTTGTCCAAGAACCGCTCCAATAGCAAAATCGCTAGCATCGCACATCAACTCAAAAGGAAGCTCCCAATTAGGGGTAACCAAGACGGGTGCCTTAGTTAGCTTATCCTTAAGCGAGTTGAAGGCTTCAAGGCACTCTTTGGAGAAGATAAAAGGGGTATCTTTTTCCAAGAGATGGGTCATTGGGCGAGCGATTTGAGAAAAATCTTTGATAAATCGACGGTAGAAGCCCGCATGACCCAAGAAACTTCGCACACCCTTCACAGTTGAAGGTGGAGGCAACTTTGCGATAACATCGACTTTAGCACGGTCAACTTCAAGACCGGATTTCGAGATCTTATGTCCAAGCACGACGCCTTCTTTTACCATAAAATGGCATTTTTCCCAATTTAGAACAAGGCGAGTGTCTTCGCACCGCTTTAGCATACGTTCTAAATTGGCAAGGCAAGATGAGAATGAATCCCCGAAGACCGAGAAATCATCCATGAAGACTTCCATGGTTTGTTCAACCATGTCATGGAAGATAGCTAACATGCACCTTTGGAAAGTCCCGGGCGCATTACATAAGCCAAAAGGCATTCTTTTGTAAGCGAAAGTGCCATAGGGACAAGTGAATGTAGTCTTCTCTTGATCTTGGGGATCGATGGGTATTTGAAAATAACCCGAGAAACCATCAAGAAAGCAGTAATATTCATTACCGGCTAATCGTTCAAGCATTTGGTCCATGAAAGGTAGAGGGAAATGATCCTTTCTCGTGGCATCATTGAGTTTGCGGTAGTCTATACAAACTCTCCACCCAGTAACGAGACGAGTGGGAATCAACTCGTTGTGTTCATTGGGAACAACGGTTATTCCGCCCTTCTTGGGCACACAATGGATTGGACTAACCCACGGTGAATCCGAAATAGGGTAAATCATACCCGCATCAAGAAGTTTGATAACCTCCGTTTTGATGACTTCATGTATTTTTGGATTCACCCTTCGTTGGCTTTGAATAGTGGGCTTGAAGTCGTCCTCCATGAGAATTTTGTGTGTGCAGAAGTGAGGATCAATTCCACGAATATCCGAGATTTTCCACGCAATAGCCTTCTTATGAGCTTTCAACACAGCAACGAGGCGAGTCTTCTCTTCATCTTTCAAATCCGTTGCAATAATGACGGGCGACTTCTTGTTGTCGTCAAGGAACACGTACTCGAGATGTGGTGGCAACTCCTTAAGTTCCAAATCCGGAGGATTTTCGACGGGAGGCGTTTTCAAAGTCGGAGTATCGATAGCAATGACCGTGGGAGATGGAGGCGAAGGAGTGGCTTCGGTGAGAAGATTGTCAAAGAAACTCATATCTTCATCCCCCTCGGTAGGAGAATCATTAGTAGCTAAATTCACATCTCCCATGGTATCTTCAAGATTGTTCCAGAATAAATCACTATCTCCAAATAGAGACAACGATGAATCAATAGAGGACACGGTCTCAACAGTGGGAAGAGAGGTAGGAATACTTTTGCAAGCATCATTAAAGTGTTCTTCACAAGCCTCATCAAGAACGTCAATACAATTAACGCTCTCATATGAATAAGGTTGTTTAGACAACTTTACCATGTTGAAGACTACTTTGTCGTCACCCACTCTCATGATAAGCTCTCCGGCTTCAACATCAATAAGAGTGCGACCGGTCCTAAGGAATGGACGACCAACAATCAGTGGTACACGAGGGTCCATCTCGTAGTCGACGACAACAAAATCAGCAGGGAAGGTGAATTTGTCGACTCCTACAATGACATCTTCGGCTATCCCCACTGGATAAGCAACCGTACGGTTGGCCAATTCCAAAGTCATTTTAGTGGGGACTAGCTCTAGGAGAGATAATTGCTTCCAAACACTTAGAGGCATGAGATTAATACTGGCACCTAGATCGGCTAGGGCCATGCAATTCTCTACTCCCGGGAAATTGCAAGGGATAAGAAAACGACCCGGATCACCAAGCTTGGTTGGTAATTTCTTTAAGAGCACTGCAGAGCAGTTCTCATTAAGTTGGGTGTTGGCAATGTCGAGGAGCTTTTCCTTGTCGCTCAGAAGGTCTTTAAACATTTTGGCGTATTTGGGCATGTGAGCGAGAGCCTCAGCGAAGGAGATATTGAAATTCAGTTGTTTAAACATTTTAAGGAAATTCGAAACCTGAATATCATCCTTGCTCTTTTGCTTCTCTTTCCTCAACCTTGAAGGATAAGGTATATTGGAAGAAGAGGAAGGCTTTGGGAGTATAGGATCACTCACAACCACGGGTGGAGGAGGGGTAGAAAGAAGAGGTGGAGAAATTTGGGAAGGAGAAGGAGGAGGAATAGGAGCAGGCGACTCGTTCTCCTTAGTCACAACCACCGGTGGGGGTATAGGAAGCTCGGGTTCCTTGGTACCTTTACCACTTCGAGTAGTGATTGCTTTCATCTCCCCTCTTGGGTTCGCAACGGTGTTACTCGGAAGAGTACCCGAAGAAGAGGGTTGACTACTTTGGAAAAAACTAGCCATCATGTTCCTCAGATCATTAGTCTGGCTATCCAACGTGTTTCTCATGTCAACTCTCAAATCATTTCCTTGCTTGACCAAGTCTGCCTTCAAATTGCGCACTTCCTCTTGGAGATTTCCCACAATCACATCATTGGTTCTCATGTAGGTGGCGACCTCTTGGTGTAATGCAGTGTTGGTTTGGGTAGGAGGAGCATTGTATGCAGGTGGTTGGTAAGCAGGTTGTTGGTAGACTTGATTGTTACGTTGAGGTGGTTGTTGTTGCTTGTGAGGTGGGATGTATGGTTGTCGAGGTTGTTGTTATTGAGGAGGAAGATTAAGGTTTTGTTGTTGGTTTGGGTTGGTAGGAGGGAAACCAGGTGGTGAAAGATAGTTGTTTGATCGATAGCTAAGCAAGTTACGGTCACCTTGAGGTCTAGCTTGATAAGCAGGTTGTTGGTAGGTGCCATATGCCACATTCACATTCTCAGCAGGGTAATCTTGGGTGGCGGTACAAGTTGTGTAAGAGTGGGGACCACCGCATATCTCACAAGGTTGGCTGACAGCGTTCACTTGTGCATTTTTGGCGTTGTTGCTGTTGTTGTTGCTGACGGTGTGGGTGACAAGCGATTCAAGAAGCGTGGTGATTTTGTCAAGTCGCTTGTCGTTGTCATTAGTGCTAGCACTAGCAACATTGGTCCTAACACTCTTGGTTTGCACACGAGATTTGTTCTCAATGATGTCCCAAGCAGCATTGGAAGTCTTAGCCAATAAATTACCCCCCGAGGCACTATTCAGTGAATCTTGGTCACTCATGCTTAAACCATTGTAAAAAGTATTTATTTGATGTACTTTGGTAAAACCATGTTGTGGGCATTTCCTTAAAAGATCTTTAAAACGATCCCAAGATTCACTGAATGACTCATCGTACTTTTGTTCAAAGTTTATAATCTCATTCCGCAATGCGGTAGTACGAGAGGGTGGAAAAAAGTAGTTGATAAACTTTGTTTCCAAATCCGTCCACGAGAGAATACTCTGTGGCGGTTCCTTAGCAAGCCAATGTCGGGCTTGTCCCTCTAAAGAAAAGGGAAAAAGTTGTAACCTTATCACTTCCTGTGAAACACCATTGAACTTGACCGTGTTAGTGAGTTGTAGAAATCTCTTGATGTGGTCGTGTGGATCATCAATGGTTCGTCCCAAGAATGGTTGAGCTGAGACCATCTGGATAAAGCCTGACTTGAGCTCGAAATTGTTGGCGGCAATTGGAGGGATGACAATTGGATCCGTGTTGCCATCTACATGAGCTTGGAGCATTTCAATCATGGGGCGGTTATCCGGAAGTGGCTCATTGTTGTTGTTATTCATGTTGTTGAAAGGTGGGTTGTTGTTGTTATTATTGTTGTTCGGAGGTGGTATGTTATTGTTGTTTTGGACACCAGCCATGTCTAAGTTATCGAGAGGCTCGGGCTCTTGATAAGACGTGGATCGAGTGCGCATACACCTGCAAAAGAACGAACAAAGAAAAACAAAGCAAAAATATTTTTGGTTTTTATGTTTTTTACTTTTTAGGATTTTTGAAAATTTTATATTTTTTTTTAGCATTTTTGAAAATTGTTAGGAAAAAGTAACGTTCACGGGGAACGGATCCCAAAATCCAAGTTCTCACAAAAAACTTTTGATCTTAACGAGAAGAGCCGGCAGCGGCGCCATTTGATATTCGGATTTTGCTAGGTTCAATTTTCTCTCTCGATATCCTCTCGAATTGATCTCGGTCTTAAGTGGACTGATTGTTCTTGGTTACTAAATAAAGGGGTTTGGTTTTCTAGTCTAATAAGAAGTGGAAATGAAAAGTTAAATCAAAGAAAATTACTTTAATTATGATTAACAAAAACTTGTATTAAACTTCAAGATTAAAATTGGAATTAAAGTTCAATAAGCATAAAGGAACAGTAAAGCAACAAACAGTAACCTAAAAGAAAGCTTGATTCGGAACTTTAACCTTGATTCGGAACTTTTGAAAGACAACTCATCCGGAACTTACTATTCATTCATCCGGAACTTTCTCATCCGGAACTTATCCGGAACTTTCTGGCTGATTCGGAACCTTCCGAATGAAGGTTGATTCGGAACTTGCTGGTTCGGAAATAACTGGTTCGGAACTTTCTGGCTGATTCGGAATCTTCCGGATGAAGAGGTTGATTCGGAACTTCTTCTTGATTCGGAAGTTTGAGACTTCCGAATGAAGGTGTCTTGATTCGGAACTTAAAGACTTATTCGGAACTTTCCGAATGAAAGCTTCATTCGGAACTTTTAGCTGATTCGGAAGTCTGGGAACCCAGATACAGTAACAGTTTAACGAAGAAAACGGAACACAAATTTAATCAAAATCAAATCAAATACTTAAAACGGATTTACCAATTTAAACACAAATCATTTAGACACCATAAGCAACGAATCCCACTAATAAAAACACAAATCCAAACAACTTTTGAAGATCAAATCAAGAAAATAAAAACTTAAAAACTTGAAGATAGAGATGATGATGAACAAGGTGAAATTGAAGATTAAACAAGAACTTGTATTGATTGATTAATGTTTTGACAAGATGAAACAAAGATTAAAATTACAAGATTAAAGAACTAAAGATGAAAATCACCAATCACCTTAGTGGTGATGGTGAAGCTACGAACCAGGAAGAAAAGTGGGGAGGAAGAAAGAATGAAAAAAACTAGTCTAAAATGTGTGAGGGGAAGGCTATTTATAGCCTTGTCTTTTGGTTGGTGAGTGGGCTTTCTCCCGTTCTTCTTGTCTTTTCGTCTTTTCAGAAAAGTTTCCGTTTTCGATTCTGATTCGGGATTTGTCGTCGATTAAATTCAACTCGTCTTTTAATTTCTTCGTTTAAAGGAATTGAGTTTCTTCGACTTATATAAATCATCCATCTTTGGTCCTTTTCTTTGATAAATCTTCGAATAGGCCCAGTGACTTCAAATCTTTTGCATCTCTTGGACAATAGACTTTATCTTGAGTCTTTTTCTTCAGTAAAACCCGTACAATCCCATGTTTTCTTCAATATTCATCCGGTTGGCTCTGAAAACATAATAAACACAAAAACCACGCATAATTCCAAACAAATGATATTAAATACGTGTTTTGGTCTCGTTTTAACCCGAATTAAGTGGTAAAAGGATGGGTGTTTACACACCTATCAATCGTCCCCAAATATACTATCATATGCATAAGCGTCTACCAAATCTCGGTAGTTCACAATTCATGCTAATGTGACTTTAAGTGACATAACCTAATACTAATAATCCTTTTTATCTCGTTTATAGGGTCATAGCATCATTCGGGTCCATATCATTAAGCATACCATCGGGACTACTTGTGTTCTATTTTTATCAAAATCTAGCATGTTATCTCCCTCTCGGGTTTACAAATCATTTTATAAAACATTTAAAAGAGTGCGAGGCTATGAACTCACGTTGATAATGAAAGGCGGATTATCGGCTACGGGCGTGCTTCGGTCACGGAAACCTATATAAATAATAATCGGTCTTAGACTTTTGTCCAATGACTTTATCAAAATAACAATATACATATGATGATTTTTTTGTACATATGATGATGATCAAGTGGGTTTATATATCCTTGTTTACTCATTTTAGTGTTTATGTATTGGTAACTTTTTACTAGTTTACTAATTTTACATATTTACATGTTTTAAGTCCAATAAGCTTATTATAAGTTCTTTAACTTGTTTTAATCCATTTTATACTTATATTATCAGTATTTACACTTTACATGTTGGGCTCAAATGGGTTAAGCCCAATAAGTACGTTTTATAAGTGTTTAACTTATTTAGTCCAATTATTAGTCCAATATGCTTACTTAGCTCGTTAATGTCCTTATGTCCTATAGTTCGGGTTTTATCGGTTTTTACTTGTATTAGATACTTATATATCAGTATATGACTTTTAAAAACTTTACATTAGACGGGTTTGATCGTCTAAGTTTTAATTGGCGAAAAACGTTAATTTTACGGTAATAGCCAAAAAAGTTGTAAACATCATGTCTATAGTTTTTATAACATATAAATATTATTCAACTACCATTTTTATAAATTGTCCATTTATTTAACCTTATACATATTTATATAAATGAAATTCATAAGTTAGTGGGTTTTAATTTGACATTTTATACTATATAATTTGAGTGCTTATATACTAGTATTAAACATTAATTCTTCAAAATCTGATTTTTAGTTTCATCTTCACCATTTTTATCATATCTAGAGTTCTACAATGAATTAGAAGCTCATTTTTGGATGGCATGAACTTCATATTATTTTCTACAATTAAGTTAGATATAGCTACTGCTCATTTTAAGTTTAACTATCCTTAACAGTCCCTACAAAACAGACTATCCAGATTAGCACACTCATCTTGTTTTGATCATATCTCACTCATTTTAAGGATTCTATTGCATGGCCAACTCTCACATGTGCATGATATACTGTTTTTATACAGCCAACAAATTAAGCATGATTTTAGCCATGTTTCTTATGGTTATTAATCTTTTTAAGCATATTTATCAACACTTGATCCCCACACAACATTTTTATCATCATATATTCATCATATACATATACAACAAGAAAGAAAATACATTTTATCTTTACAAAAATAACAAGAGAAAACGGAGAGGATGATCTTCTTTACCAACCAAGAGTATATCTTGTTTTTGGAAGACAAGAACTTGATGAACACCAAAAGTAACTCCAAGATCATCAAACACCAAGAAAATAAGTTGAGAAATCAGCCCTAGGACACAAGCAATTCATCTCCTTTGTTGTTAAAATGGCCACCAAATGATCAAGGCTTCAAGGTAACTCCATGATAGAGCTAGATAACAAGTATCTTGTGGCTAGAAAAGATCAAGAAGGGGTGTTTGTTCTTTAAAAGTGGACAGCAATGGTGGTGATGTTGAGAGGATTTTTGGTTGATTTTGCATGTGTAAATGGTGGTATGTGAAATGGTTAATGGTTTTAGCTAGTTTGGTATCTTAAAGTGTAAGCTTAACTTACACTTGTAAGTTATAAGCTAACATGATGCCACATCCTTGATGTGGTGTCATGTGTGCCGTCCTGTGTGTGTAGTGGGGTGGGATAATGTATTTTGTCCCACCTCACTAACTTACGGGTACTCCTCGATTCTAGTTTTCTCGATTTACGTGCCCTCGGGTCGTTTCACGAAAAATGTTTTTATAAATTATGAATCAACGTCACAAAACGAATCCAATAAAAATTGTCTCATCAAAAACGGAGTTCAAAAACGTAAATACGTAATCCTAAGGCTTCCGGTTTAATCGTAAAGGACGCTAAATTATGCACGTAAGCCCAAATTTAAATCCGTAAATTGTGAGTTCATCAACCAACACAAAAATAAGTTTCAAAATATTATCCGAGAAAATAATTCACTACCTGAAAATGTTAGATTGTCACATCAATTTTACCATAAGAATTCATCCCCTTAATCATATACCTCTTCTAAGAAAAACATCCGAGCCATAAATATCATAACGATATTCTGAATAAAAACAAAGATTTCATGTACCTTCGTATGTAAATACTTCATTTTGTGTTCCAAAACCGAGTCAAATTACCAAACAGCAGCCTTTCCTCATTTATTCAACATACTTCTTTGGCTTCTGTCAGCGCCTATGTCAGCGCCCATTTAATTAGCATCAGCGTCTACATTATATGCTATCCGCGTTGAACATACTAACGTCAACGTTAACTTTATTCTTTTCACACGAACAGTAGATGCTAGGGACCATCAAACATATTAGTACTTTCAATTCATCATGCTTTGTATTACTTATGAATTGAATCCTTCACGTAGTACTTTTGTTTGAACATCAAGCGCATACAACTTTTGACCATTAATACTACACGTCTTCTTTATTCTTTAGCATTCTCACGTGATATAGGCAACATCATATATCCAAAAGTTACACAAGAAACAATAGAATAATAATCAGAAAACTCACGTGGAGACCTCCTTTTCTTTTGCTCAGATCTGCTCCTGTTCAGTACCACATATTAGTACAAAACATCCCTACACATCTGCTCCTGTGATGTACTTCCTGTTTGCTATCTGCTCTTCAATTCGTTTTCTTTATAAACGTGGACCACTGACTTTCTTTATTTGGACTGCTGGACCCATATTGCTAGCTGCTACCTTTTTATAAGGTCGAACAAAATACATATCACACATTAGCTTTGTACCAAACAGCTGGCCTCACGATCATCAGCTTTTCACTTTAATCTCACGTCTCTTTTTCTCTTGGATGGACCATAAAAGCACTTAGTACCATATTCTGCGGCTGCATTCTTGTACTTTTCCTGATTGGATCATTGTAACAAATCGACATAACTGTCACAATCCCTCACGTGATCACTGAATCCCTGCTACTTGTGCTTAATTATGATCATATGTGCTCCTTCTTATGAAAAGTACATACGTACAGTACTAGTTCTTAACATGCATCTCAAGTGGACCACAATGCTAAGTATATACCTGTGCTCAAATATTATAAACTCCCCATGATTCCGGATAAAACAAACTCTTACGTCCTTCTACTTTAATCAAGAACCTGCTCTTGGTCAGAACCACATTCGATCTGCTGCATATTTTCTCTATAGCATCACCAATATACAAACCCCGAAAACCATGATCGTATGAACATGCAGATAGAAACCCTAATTGGGGTTATGAGAAAATCGAGCTAGGTTCCCTACTGTTGATACCTACACCATCTTTTATGTTTATAATGATATAGGGTTTGGAAGAAACCCTAGATTTAACTTGAATATAAAAAAACGAAAATAGAAAAATCACCTTCTGCAGCAAACTTCGACTACCTGTATCTTTTTATTGGAGCCACATCTGGACAATCCCTCCAGTGAGATTCTAGACATACGTGTCAAGAGCCTACAGCTAAATTTTAGCGACGATCCAACGGTTAACGAATGAGATATGCCCTTACGAATACTACTGCGCACACAAAACTGCATATAAACCCTAGACGGGTTTTTCATCTTTTTCCCCACGAACGAACACCTCGTTGATCCTAGCATCGAGAGCGACCCGATCTGATACCAATTGATGAATCCTATTGATTCGGATCTTTAAGCTGCTAGGCATGATTATCATTCATATAATTTAACATAGCGGAATTAGAACAATAATCATGAACAAGGTGTTGTGGACAAGATGAATTTTCCCAAACGTTACTTGTATTATTAAACACAAATAACATCTAGACGTGTATACATTGAATCCCACCTCTAGACACATCAATTGCTTGTAGTTTACATTGTGAATAGTTGTTATGAATAAAACCTACGTAGGGTATGTGTTTATATACTACACATAAACCCTTGTTACAAGGAAACTAAATAAGATATTTAGTAAATAAGATATTTAGTAAATAAGATATTCACTAAATAATATATTCACTAAATAATATATTCACTAAATCTTTTATCTTCTTGCAATATATCTTCTACAAGTTTGTCCACCGGCTTGTAGAATCTTCTCTTGTCAGATTTAGTCCTTGTCTTTTAGTTTTGACACATCAACTCATAATACTTTATAATTTCGACCCAACATTAATTCATTTGGGGATATAAAGGGTGGGAGTTGATTGTGTTTGGAAAGGATTGCGATCTGCTTATTTTCTTTAGGCGAGATGAGATGGAGTTTCAGAGATGTAGATGGGAGAGAGTAAAAAGAGGCGGAGTACACTATGTGTGGGATTAGGGTTATCTGTCCTAAACTTTAGGGTTAATGGTATTTTATATCATACTTTACTTGGACCAGGTATAACCTAAGAGGTGTTGGGCTGATCGTTGTAATAGGACAACTAGATACCCAAGTTGATCTAATGGACGTGGACTTCTCTTTAATTTCTTTTGGCTGGACCGATTTTGTATGTGGGCTGGATTTAGAACACAAATCATGGAACGATAAGGAGTCGGATATGATATGAATTTGGATCGAATATCCGTTATATTTCAAATGAAAGTGCTTAAACGACAAAGAAAAATTTAGGTCGATCCGCGCATCAGTGGGGCATATGACTGACGTTGGGGCTTAAACGACAAGTTATCTAGAAAAATTTTGTTCTTTAATGACAACTCATTACATAATTTGTTCTAGTTAACGACATTCACAACACACAACACCAAAGCAATCAAAACACTTAATGTTAAAACGATCCGATATAAGATTCACTTAAACGACAACGGCTAGTTTTGAATCTACAAAGACAAGTGATCACGAAGTGGATTTGGTATTCTTTATTTGAAGTTGAAGTGGGATTTCATGAAGGCTTCTACTTATTTCATCATCGATCCTTCCTTATATTTTTCTACCACTTTTCTTCAAACCCAGTCTATCGATTGATGACTTGCTTGGGCGATAAAATTTTTGATTGAGACTTGAATTATCTAGTTTCCACTGTCAAGGGGTGGATGGCCGACGACATGGATAACTATCATTTTTGGGTGTCACACGTAGTTGCTCGTGTGGATAACTTCAAGAGGTATACGAGACTTGTTTCCGCACCGTTCTTCAATCGACATAAGTGCAAGCTTAAGTAACAAATTTGGGGGATTGTACTTCAGTTTCAAGTTTGGAATATCGGGTTTACTTCACATGTGGTCATGACAAATAGCCGAAAGAATACGAGGTTGGTAAGTTAGACATAGAGAGATGGAATCAACAATCAATTCTCACGGGATATTTTTTAGCTACACAACGACAATGGTACTTTATAGTCTAAGCTAAATTTTTCAAAGTTTCTCAATGACTTTCAAAACATTTCAAGACATTTGCTTAAGACTAAGAACTTCTCGAGTATATGAACGTCCACGATAATGATGCTTCTGAGAGTTTGAAATCATCATGGGGGAAGATCGTGTACTTTGAAGTAATCGGATCAACTTCTAAGGGGAAGTAGTGTACATGGAATGGTATCTACTTAATTTATATGATTTTTATGAAGTATTCTGCAGGCGTGAGAAGAATTGTTGCTGATTTCCTGCATGTTACCCCAAACGGATTATCACCAAAACCTAAACGACATGAAACAGTGTAGAAGCAGTGTTATTTGGTGTGGTTCTTTTAAAAATTTCCGCTGTGCACTTAAACCAATGAGCTATAAGATTGTTCAAACTACATCAAAGTGTCAAAATCTGCTTAAGATACAGATATTGGTTTGGGGGGAAGCTGATTCGGAAACTTCGTCAAAAAGAATTCTATGAAAAAAGTTTTTAATACATGCTGCATGAATTGGGGGGAAGTTAATCCAAATCATGCATATTACAATTGTTCCACAACAAGCAAAGACAAAGAGGATTCAAGCTGAGGTACAAGTTATAAAGACAAGAAGACTTGGAAGACATCCTCAGCATTAGAAGCGCCTTGGAAGACTTTATTTTGTTGTATTTTTACTTGTTAGGAACATTGTAAGTAATCTTGTATGTCTCCACATTGGGGGAAGATTGTTAGCCTTAAAATGTGAGCGCCATTTACGGAATTACATTAGATTCAGATAGGCAAAACGTGGGGGGACTACTATTAAAAAGTTGTCAAAGTTACTCCTTGTTTAGCCTATATATACCCCTCCATACTTCCATGGAGGGGTGAGGATTTCCCATTGTTTATTTCACTTCTCTCTCTAAAATAAACACACACATTTCACCTTGTTATCTTTCTCTCTCTAAAATGTCTAAATACTTGTTTTATCCTACCCGACCTCCGGATCACCCCTAAATAGCTTTAAATCTTATAATTAACAGCTATCAACATATGTTGATTATAGATTATGTTGTACGTTAAATTTTGATGATAATGGTGGTGTGATGGTGGTGATGGACGGCCAAAGAGGGAGAGGGAGAGAGATTTGTGACAACTTTCTTGTTAAGATTGCATGTTGTGTGTGTGTGTGTGTGTGAGATGGAAGGCTTTTTTATCTAGTGAGCTTATAAGACAAGTGTCTCAAGTAAGCTATAAAATTGACAACAAAGAGTGTTATGCCCTTGTTCTGTCCGCCCATAGTGGGGGTGGGACAAGTGTAAACTTGTTTCATCCCTATTATTTTACGGGTACTCCTCGATTCTAGTTATCTCGATTTACGTGCCCTCGGGTCGATTTACGAAAAACGTTTTTGCAAATTATGAAACTACGGCACAAAACGATTCTAATAAAAATTGTCTCATCAAAAACGGAGCACAAAAGCATAAATACGTAAACCTAGGGTAACCGGTTTAAACGTAAAAGACGTTAAATTATGCGCGTAAGCCCTAATTTCATCCCGTAAATTTGTGAGTTCATGAACCAACACAAAAATAAAATATAAAAATAATTTACGAGAATAAATTTACTACCTAAAATGTCGGACTGTCACAAAAACGGAGTACGTAAACGTAAACACGTAACGTAGAGCTTTCCGGTTTAGACGTAGACGATGCTAATTTAAGAGTAAACCCTAATTTCTTCCCAAAAGTGAGTGAGTTCATAAACTAACAATAAAATAATGATTATAAGTAATACTTGAGAATAAAATAACGACCTCAGATTGACGGATTGTCACACAAACCATTCAGGAAAGGCAAAATTCATATGGACCTCCTACAAGGACTTTGAACGCTCAAGCTATGAATTCTCAAGCTAGTGGAAATGGAAGCACTATTGGTCCTCAAAAGGTTGTGACATGCTACAATTTCCGAGGACAAGGTCATATGGCTAGGGAATGCACTCAGTCGAAAAAGAGAAGGGATGCAACATGGTTTCGTGAGAAGATGTATTTGGTCGATGCTCAATCTAAGGGAATCATCTTAGATTCAGAGGAATTAGCATTTCTTGCAGACCCAGGGGTAGCAAATAATGAAGGCATTGCAGTCGTCTCTACTTCTAATGCAGCATATCAAGCAGATGATCTTGATGAATATGATTCAGATTGTGATGATATTCACTCAACCCAAGCTGCACTGGTTGCTAATCTCTCTCACTACAGTTCTGATGTTGTCAGTGAGGTAGCAACCACATCTAATAACGTTCATGATAATCCACATCATGTTGAGCATGAAAATGACAACCTCGAACAACATTCGGGAACTAGTAACCCAAATGATGTGGTATCCAATGCAACACATTTGAGAGAACCTCAACCAAATGCTACGACGGGTATGGAATCTTATGATCAACGTGATTTGGTAGCGGTGCCTAAACATATTATTGATAACATGAATGTGGCTGTTCGAAAAACCGTAGATATGAATGCCAATCTAACCGCTGAGCTTACGCTGTATCCTGAAAAGTTCAAAACTTTTGAAATGGCCCCTCAAGCAGAAAAAATAACTTATTCTGAATTTGACCAATTTCGTTTGGAAAAGATTGAACACTTAAAAGAAATAGAATCATTAAAAGCTAATCTTTCCAATGAATTAAACGAAAAAGAGTCGGTTCTAAATGATTTTCAGAAATTAAAATGGATTTCGAAACTCTCGATTCTAAAAAGTTTGAATCGAAAATTAATGCCACCAAACTTCTTAAATTCAAGAACAACAGATCTTAAAACAATACGCTTCCGTAGAAAAGGTTCATCTTTTAACTAAATCGTTTAAAGAATCGAACTTAAGCGTCTTCAATATTTACCACCTAATCCCGGTTATGCAAAACAAGCTCAGGAATACATTCCTTGTCTTTATGATGTGACCCTAATTGGCAAATCGAAGGAAGCACCTTATGTTCGTAGTACTGAGGAGACAATGTCACTTGCGGAAGAAACTCGATCTAAAATGCTTTCAAAATTCAAAAAGCTTAATTATGATAAATATAGTAAAGATCAATTTTATAAAAAGACCCGTGTTCGCTTTCAAAAGGAATTAGCTCAATTATCAGCTTTTGTGCCCCAAAGTTTGTCAAAGGAAAAGCTTCCTAGTACGTCTCCTACACTTGTCAAAAAGGATTTAACTAAGTTAATTCCACCGGTAAGTAAGGTGTCAGATAGCTTAGATGAGGTGCACCAACACTTTGCGGATTTTGACAAGGTCATTACGAAACGTATGACGGCCACGGCCATAACGGAAGGTGAATGGAATTTTGAGCACACTAGAGCTGCGTTTCGAGACGAAATTGTTCCGTTTGTAAACAATGTTAGAGCCTGTCTTAGCAATATTGATCAAGATTTGCTTTTGGAAATAGAATAAGTTAGACGCGTTTTCAATGAAATGGACGATGCTTATGAAAACAGTTTAATTGAAATAGAACGATTTTCATTCCAAAATGATCAGCTTCTGAAGCAAGTGATGTCTCATGATATTGTTTCCGTCTGTGTGAATAAAAGTGTTGATAATGATTCTATTGTGCAATGTTGAATCTGTGGATAATGTGGTAGATAGTACTTGTCACAAATCTGACGCTGAATTGTTAAAGCTTCAAGATTTTTATTCTTCGCTTTCAAAACGTTTTGATGAGATTCAAAAACATTGTATTTCGCTTGAATGTACACATCAATTTCTTCAAGAGCTTTTTGAAACGTCATTCGAAGGTGTTAATATAGATGATTCAAATTTTCAATAGAATTTTCGATTAAATTTACCATCAAAACAGCGTCAGCCAAGTGACAAGGTTGCTAAATCTTTACCGATAGACATAGTGCAATCTAAGGAGATTAACTATGTGAACGTACTTGAGGCTGCTGAGAATTTTAAACTTGATCTAGATAATCGAGTTTCCAAGATTTTATCCAAAGTTTATAACTTAAAACAGAAAAATACACAAATCTTCGATTCAGTAAAGCCCCCATGTGCTAATACCACTACACAGAATCAATCATTGATTGAACGATAGAATCGAAAGTCGGTGGAAATATCTTATTTGATGGAACAAATGTCCGATAAAAATCTGGCTTTGGCTGAGTTAAAGGAAACACTTCGTACCCTAAAAGGTAAGAATGTTGTGGATAACGCAGCCACTGTCTCAGCATCGTCCTCTACTGAAATCAAAAGGAACCTCATCGCCATCACTCCACTTAACAAGGGCCCTAGGACTAAACCATCTCAAACATTGGTCAGTAAAGATAAGGAAAAATCAAAACCAGCTTCTAATATTCTCGTGTTGCCTTCTAAAAGAGTAAGCATCACTACTAAGGCTCAAAGATCTAAGCTTAAAAGAAACAAGAAGAATTATAGGATCTTGCCCCCATCTAGTAGAAATGTGAAGAAGAAAGTAGAAGCCCACCCTAGGAATGTTATTTCTGTTTTGAATAAAAAGAATCATGTAGCTAAACCTAAAGGCTCTGCGGTTGTGCAGCGTTCTAAGTCTACTATGAGTTCTAATTTGAAATGTTGGAATTCCAATGAATGTATGTTTTCTAGTCGTCATGATTCTTGACTTATTGACCATGTGAATAAGATGAATGCCCGAAAAAATGGTTTAGAATGGATACCGATTGGGAAAGTGTTAACCTAAGTTGGTTGGATGTGGCGCCCAACTGGTAGAAATTTCACTATAGTAGGAATTGCGTGCCCTTTAACTAGGATCACTCCCACTAAAGCATAGAAAACGTGCCCTTTAACTAGGAGTACCAAGGCTACCAAAACACAAGCGTGTCCTTTAACTAGGAACACTGACACTACTATAGGAACCAAGTGCCCTTTAAATAGGTATACTCCCACTGTAGTGCCCGCTAATACTCCAAAACCTCATAAAGTTGGAACAATAAAACCTATTTGTTGTAAAACTCACATTAGAAAACGCCGGAAATCTAAGGATAACAAAAATGTAAGCAATTATGATAATTTTATATTTGTATCTGCTAATACTCCAAAACCAATAGTTTCCAATGCATTTCTACTGTTTTTGTTGAAAACAGGTGGTCCAAATTGTTCTCTGGTATTTGGACTCTGGTTGCTCCAAGCATATGACCGGAGATCGCTCTCAGCTAAGAAATTTCATCAACAAGTTTCTTGGTACGGTTAGATTTGGAAATGATCATATTGCAAAGATATTGGGTTACGGTGAATATCATATTGGGAATGTTATAATTTCAAGAGTGTATTATGTGGAAGGTCTCGGTCACAACTTATTTTCTGTGGGACAATTTTGTGATTCAAAACTTAAAATTACTTTTCGTGAGCATACCTGGTTCATACGTAATTTGGAAGGGGTTGATTTATTGAAAGGTACTCGAGGGAATAATTTGTACACTTTGTCTCTACAAGATATGATGGCCGCTTCTCCCGTATGTCTTTTCTCCAAAGCACCAAAGACTAAGTCATGGTTATTGCATCGAAGGTTATCTCATCTTAACTTTGACGCTATTAATCATTTGGTGAAAATCGAACTTGTTCGTGGTCTTCCTAAACTTACATTTCACAAGGATCAGTTGTGTTCCGCGTGTACAATGAGAAAAAGCACTAAGAAATCATACAAACCCAAGATTGAAGAGACCAACCAAGTGAAACTTTATTTGTTGCACATGGATCTTTGTGGGCCAATGCGTGTTGAAAGTCTTGGTGGTAAAAAGTACATCCTTGTCATGGTGGATGATTACTCTCGGTTTACACGGGCGAAATTTCTTGCAACAAAAGACGAGGCACCTAAAGTCATCATCGATTTTCTCAAGATGATTCAAGTGCGACTCAACACTACTGTCTGACGCATTCGTACAAATAATGGAACCGAATTTGTGAATCAAACTTTGCGTAAGTATTATGAAGAAGTTGGCATATCTCATGAAACATCCATTGCTCGTACTCCACAACAAAACATTGTCGTTGAAAGGCGAAATCGCACACTTATGGAAGCAAGTCGAACGATGTTAATTTACGCAAAGGCTCTATTGTTTTTATGGGCAGAAGCAGTATCTACAACAATGTACACCCAAAACCGGTCACTAATTCAAAAACGCCATGGTAAAATGATACAAGTGTTTGCAATGGGTTCAGATTACACTCGATATCCTCTCGAATTGATCTCAGTTTAAAGTGGAATGATTTGTTCTTGGTATCCAAAAATGGGTTTTGTTTTCTATTCTATTAAAAAGTAAAGTTAGACTTAAAGAGTTAAATTAAACAGCAAATGAAAAATACCCAAACAGAAAATTTCCTATTCGGAATGTATGTCTATGCGGAATATATTGCTATTCGGAAAAATAAACATCTATGCGGAAAAACATACTATGCGGAAAGAATGATGTTATTCGGAAAAATACCCTATGCGGAAAAATATGTCTATGCGGAAAAACAAGCTTATGCGGAAAAATACCTTATGCGGAAAACTGAGCCTATTCGGAATAAAATTCAGGCTATGCGGAAAGTGATGCTCTATGCGGAAAACTTGCCTTATTCGGAAAATTATGTCTGTTCGGAATACATACCCTATGCGGAAAGTAAGACCTATACGGAATATCTGAGGTATTCCGAGTAAGAGAAAATTAACACCCCTATTCGGAATAACCAATATTCCGAATAAGGGAAATGATAAATTGTCTATGCGGAAAATATGCTCTGTTCGGAAAGATCTGGTAACAAAGAACAGTAACCGTAACACCAAAACAGGGGAAACGATTTAAACCCAAAATCAAATCAAAAACTTAAAAAGATTTTACCAAATCAAACACAAATCATTTAGATACCGTAAGAAACAAATCCCACCAATAAAAACACTAAATCAACAACTTTTTAAAATCAAACTTGAATCAAATAAGAACTTAAAAACTTGCAATAAAAATGGAGATGAACAAGATGAATGAAAAGATGGAATTGATAGGTTAATGGAAGAGTAACAAAGGTAATGATTAAGGATTACAAGATTGAAAAAGAAAATGAAAAATCACCAAACACCCTAATGGTGTTTGTGATGCTACGAACCAAAGAACTGGAAAAAGGAAAAATGAAGCTCACTCCCCAAAATGTGAAGGAGGAATCTATTTATACTCCTAGTGGTTGGTTGGTGAGTGGGCTTTCTCCCTTTCTTCTTGTCTTCTCGTCTTTTCAGAAAAGTTGACGTTTTTGATTCCGATTCGGGATTTGTTGTCGATTAAATTCAACTCGTCTTTTAATTTCTTCGTTTAATAGACTTGAGTTTCTTCGACATATGAAAATCTTCCATCTTTGGTCCTTTTCTTCGATAAATCTTCAAATAGGCCCATTGACTTCAAATCTTTTGCATCTCTTGGGCAATAGACTTCGTCTTGAGTCTTTTTCCTTGATAAAACCCGTGCAATCCCATGTTTTCTTTAATATTCATCCGGTTAGCTCTGAAAACACAATAAACACAAAAACCACGCATAATTCCAAACAAATGATATTAAATACGTGTTTTGGTCTTGTTTTAGCCAGAATTAAGTGGTAAAAGGATGGGTGTTTACACACCTATCAAATCCCCTACACTTAACCATTGCCATGCCCTCATGCAATGCTTAGTGATAAAGCAATTTTACATTTTTATCATAATCAATCAACCTTGGCCTTATTTAAATTCTACTAAACAACAATTAAAATACTAAGAGAACTTAAAACTTTAAAATAAACAAAAGGATGGAAATAACTTGTAAAGAAATCAAGGACTTACATTAGGGCTTTGGTGTTGCGAAGATTTATCACCCTCAAGTTTCACGTTCCCCAAACTAAGCTTAAAAACGAGATCATTGTTATTATAAGTTAGCAAATCAAACACTTACACACATGACTTAATTAAATGCTTAAACTCCCTTATTCCTAACTGTATCTCTTATATTCTATTTTTGTCTTAGAATGATCATGAAGATGCATTTTTGGACTTATTTCGATAGTTTATTTAGGCTGAAAGCAAAGTAGGACGATTTGATCAATAGTTAGCTAAAGGACAAAATCTCTTAAAACTGCTTCTCGGGATATCAAAAAGTTCATATCTTGGCATAACTTGGTTCACGATTTGAGACCTTTCTCGGGCTGATATTTGGCATGTACTTCATACTTCATATCTTCGAGAGACGTTCTTGAGATAATGGTCTTCTCATCATAATAGAGTTTCTTCACTTGGAGACTTTTGAGGGGTACTCCAACTTTGTTGACCACGACTTCATGATTATTTCTTCAATCTCTAATTGGGATTTTGAGATACAACGATCCGCCTCCTTTTCGGACTTGGATCTATTTATCCTCATACCTTGTTAGGGTCTTTTTGGATAGACTTCTCCATGATCTTTATGGGAGTTGATTGCTTTTCGTCGTGAGTCTTGATCCTTCATATTGACTTTAGGAATAATGCTTTTCACATCACTTTGGATCTTTAGCAATAAAATTGAATCCTCATGCCTTGTTAGGGCCTTTTCGGACTCGCCAATCTTCGCGCCCCGCTTCATAAGTTATGCCTTGGCTATGAACTCTTATCATTACCGAGCAACTTTTAAACGATCTTGGGCTAGAAGCTAAGTAACTTTTCAAATCGTAAGACCTTACTTATTGCAGATAAATTATTAGCAAGTGATGGGAGAATAGGCAAATAATTACACCAAGTGAGCTTGCGCAAGAATACCGACTTATAATTGACTCTATCATTTCTCGTCCTCCACAATTTAAAATTTCAAATAATGAGACTCGTGGACACTTATCCTAATAAACCGATTAAGGTCTACATGGTTAAGGATACTAGCTAGAATAAACTTGGATAAGTCTATTCGGGTTGAGTCAAAATAAACGCAACGGGCCTAATATGTCAAAGATATCTAAACTAGCTACAACACTTTATTAAAATTTTGACTTTATTGCGGGATATATACATATGAAAGCAACGATAAAAATTTAAAAATTACGACTAAATGGCCAAAGTTAAAAAATTTGAAAAATGTTGAAAAATAGGATTTTCCGGTTAAATGAAGGCATTTTCATGGAAAAGTCCACTTAAAACTTCGATAGAAGTCTCCCCTACACTTAAGATAAACATTGTCCTCAATGTTTAAGCATGTGGGAAAAGTCTCCCCTACACTTATGACATTGTGCACGTTGGTTAACTCGAGTTAAGGAAGAGACGACTAAAGTGATCAATTTCAAATGTGAGTATGAAGAAAATTAAATCACGATAGTTGAGAGATAGAACCGGATTTCGGATAACACGGGAGCACGGTTCTTCAAAGATTCCAAGATTGCAGTAATCCCTGTAATCACATCACCATACAAACACAAATGACCAAAATAGGTCCTCCCCTACACTTAGGGGGTTAAAGGGATAGATACTCGGGCTGCCTCCCGAGGAGCGCTTGTTTTTGATAACCGAGTCACGAGCCTGACTCGACCCAATTTAGTTCATGGGGAACGTGGTGAGGGATGGAATCACCTCCTGAGAGGTGTCCTCACCAAAGTATAACTTCACTCGTTGGCCATTCACCTTAAAATTTGGTCCATTAGGTTGAGCGAGCTCGAGAGTACCATATGGAAAAATTTGGGCGATGGTGAATGGGCCGGACCAACGAGATTTGAGCTTGCCCGAAAAGATTTTCAACCGAGAGTTAAAAAGTAAGACTTTGTCTCCAACATGGAACTCTCGGTTTTTGATCTTGGAGTCGTGAATGAGCTTAGTTCGTTTCTTATAGATCAAAGAATTTTCATAAGCCTCATTACGGAGTTCATTCAGCTCATTGAGTTGGATCTTGCGTAGGTCACCGGCTTTGTTAATATCAAAATTAGCCCACTTCAAGGCCCAATAAGCCTTGTGCTCCAACTCAATCGGGAGGTGGTACGCTTTCCCGTACACAAGACGATATGGTGTACAACCAATCGGAGTCTTGTATGCAGTACGGAAAGCCCACAAAGCATCATCGAGTTTATCAGCCCATGCGGCACGATGCTCTCCCACGGTTCTTTCCAGAATTCGCTTCAGTCCTCGGTTGGATATTTCAGCCTGGCCATTAGTTTGTGGGTGGTAGGCTGTGGAAAGACGATGGTTTACACCGTACTTAGCCATGACTCTTGCGAATTGGTCATTGCAGAAATGAGTCCCACGATCACTAATAATGGCGCGAGGCACACCGAATCTAGCGAATAGAGCTTTCAAAAAGTTACAAACCACCCTTGCATCATTAGTGGGTAAAGCTTTGGCTTCAACCCACTTTGAAACGTAGTCAACGGCAACAAGGATGTATTTGTTTCCTTTAGAAGAAGGGAATGGTCCCATAAAGTCGATACCCCAAACATCAAAGATTTCACATTCTTGTATGAATTTTTGAGGCATCTCATCTTTATGTGTGATTTTGCCTTGCTTTTGGCAAACATCACATCGTTTAACCATATTGTGAGCGTCACGATATATGGAGGGCCAATAAAATCCCGAATCAAACACTTTCTTTGCGGTGTAGTTGGGACCAAAGTGACCACCGGTGGGTCCTTTGTGGCAAGCATCAAGGATTGCAGACGCTTCCGGTCCATCAACATATCGGCGGATAATCAGGTCAGCACATTGTTTGAATAGGTAAGGGTCGTCCCAGAAGTAAGTCTTAATGTCGGTGAAGAACTTTTTCTTTTGCTGAGACGTCAACCCTTCCTTGAGAATTCCACCCGCTAAGTAGTTTGCAAAGTCCGCAAACCACGGGGTTTCATTCGGCTTCGAGTTTATAGACATTAAGGTCTCCAAGGGAAAAGAATCATTGATTTCTTTGGTCGGATGATCCCCTTGGTAAGGATCCTCAAGTCTGCTGAGATGATCCGCGGCTAAGTTTTCTGCTCCTTTTTTATCGCGAATTTCGATTTTAAATTCCTGGAGCAGCAAAACCCAGCGAAGAAGTCTTGGTTTGGAATCTTGCTTTGTCAACAAGTACTTCAGCGCGGAATGATCGGTATACACGATGGTGGTGGAAAGGAAAAGATAGGGGCAAAACTTTTCAAAAGCATAGACAACAGCTAAAAGCTCTTCTTCGGTTGTCGTATAATGCAATTGTTCCCCCGTCATTGTCTTGCTAGCGTAATGGATCGGTTGGAAGTGTTTGTTCACTCTTTGTCCAAGAACCGCTCCAATAGCAAAATCACTAGCATCGCACATCAACTCAAAGGGAAGTTCCCAATTAGGGGTGACCAAGACGGGTGCCTTAGTTAGCTTATCCTTATGTGAGTTGAAGGCTTCAAGACACTCTTTGGAGAAGATAAAAGGAGTATCTTTTTCCAAGAGGTGGGTCATCGGGCGAGCGATTTGAGAAAAATCTTTGATGAATCGACGATAGAAGCCTGCATGACCCAGAAAACTTCTCACACCCTTCACGGTTGAAGGTGGAGGAAACTTTGCGATAACATCGACTTTAGCACGGTCTACTTCAAGACCGGCTTTCGAGATCTTATGTCCAAGCACGATGCCTTCTTTTACCATAAAATGACATTTTTCCCAATTCAGAACAAGGCGAGTGTCTTCGCACCGCTTTAGCATACGTTCTAAATTGGCAAGGCAAGAAGAGAATGAATCCCCGAAGACCGAGAAATCATCCATGAAGACTTCCATGGTTTGTTCAACCATATCATGGAAGATAGCTAACATACACCTTTGGAAAGTCCCGGGCGCATTACATAAGCCAAAAGGCATTCTTTTGTAAGCGAATGTGCCATAGGTACAAGTGAATGTAGTCTTCTCTTGATCTTGGGGATCGATGGGTATTTGAAAATAACCCGAGAAACCATCAAGAAAGCAGTAATATTCATTTCCTGCTAAGCGTTCAAGCATTTGGTCCATAAAAGGTAGAGGGAAATGATCCTTTCTCGTGGCATCATTGAGTTTGCGGTAGTCTATACAAACTCTCCACCCAGTAATGAGACGAGTGGGAATCAACTCGTTGTGTTCATTGGGAACAACGGTTATTCCGCCCTTCTTGGGCACACAATGGATTGGACTAACCCATGGTGAATCCGAAATAGGGTAAATCATACCCGCATCAAGAAGTTTGAGAACCTCTGTTTTGATGACTTCATGGATTTTTGGATTCACCCTTCGTTGGCTTTGAATTGTGGGCTTAAAGTCGTCCTCCATGAGAATTTTGTGTGTGCAGAAGTGAGGATCAATTCCACGAATATCCGAAATCTTCCAAGCGATAGCCTTCTTATGATCCTTCAACACAGCGACAAGTCGAGCTTTCTCTTCATCCTTCAAATCCTTAGCAATGATGACTGGCGACTTCTTCTCTTCTTCGAGGAATACATACTCAAGATGGGGTGGCAACTCCTTAAGTTCCAAATCCGGAGGATTTTCGACGGGAGGCGTATTCGAAGTCGGAGTCTCGATATCAATAACAGTGGGAGATGGAGGGGAAGGATTGTCTTCTCTGAGGAGGTTTGCAATGAAACTGAGATCGTCATCCCAATTGGCAGTAGAATCGTCATTGTCTTGCTTCACATCTTCCAAGGTGGCTTCCAAATCTTTCCAAAGAAAATCACTTTCTCCAAATAGAGATAGTGATGAGTCGATAGAGGAAACGGTCTCAACATTGGGAAGAGAGGTAGGAATGTTTTTACAAGCATCCTTGAAGTGTTCTTCACAAGCCTCATCAAGAACGTCAATACAATTAACACTCTCGTAAGAATAAGGCTGTTTAGAAAGCTTTCCCATATTGAAGACTACTTTATCGTCACCCACTCTCATGATAAGCTCACCGGCTTCAACATCAATGAGAGTGCGACCGGTCCTCAAGAATGGACGACCAACAATGAGTGGCACACGGGGGTCCATCTCGTAGTCGACGACAACAAAATCAGCAGGGAAGGTGAATTTGTCGACTCTTACAATGACGTCTTCGGCTATCCCCACTGGATAAGCAACCGTACGGTTAGCTAATTCCAAAGTCATTTTGGTGGGGACTAGCTCTGGGAGAGATAATTTCTTCCAAACACTTAGAGGCATGAGATTAATACTGGCACCTAGATCGGCTAGGGCCATGCAATTCTCTACTCCCGGGAAATTGCAAGGGATAAGAAAATGACCCGGATCACCAAGCTTGGTTGGTAATTTCCTTAAGAGCACTGCAGAGCAGTTCTCATTAAGTTGGGTGTTGGCAATATCGAGGAGCTTTTCCTTGTCGCTCAGAAGATCTTTAAACATTTTGGCATACTTGGGCATGTGAGCGAGGGCCTCAGCGAAGGAGATATTGAAATTCAGTTTTTTGAACATTTTAAGGAAATTCGAAACCTGAATATCATCCTTGCTCTTTTGCTTCTCTTTCCTCAACCTTGAAGGATAAGGTATATTGGAAGAAGATGAAGGTTTTAGAGGAATAGGGTCACTCACAACCACGGGTGGAGGAGGGGTAGAAAGAAGAGGTGGAGAAATTGGGGAAGGAGAAGGAGGAGGAATAGGAGCAGGTGACTCGTTCTCCTTAGTCACAATCACCGGTGGAGGTATAGGAAGCTCGGGTTCCTTGGTACCTTTGCCACTTCAAGTGGTGATTGCTTTCATCTCCCCTCTTGGATTCGCAACGGTGTTACTCGGAAGAGTACCCGAAGAAGAGGGTTGACTACTTTGGAAAAAACTAGCCATCATGTTCCTTAAATCATTAGTTTGGCTATCCAACGTATTTCTCATATCTGCTCTCAAATCATTTCCTTGCTTGACCAAGTCGGCTTTCAGGTTGAGCACCTCTCTCTGAAGATTTCCCACTATCGCATCGTTAGTCCTCATATAAGTTTCCACTTCTTGGTGAAGAGCGGTGGGTTGGTTGGGAGGAGCATTGTATGCAGGTGGTTGGTAAGCAGGTTGTTGGTAGACTTGGTTGTTTCGTTGAGGTGGTTGTTGCTGCTTGTGAGGTGGGATGTATGGTTGTCGAGGTTGTTGTTGTTGTTGAGGAGGGCGATTGAGGTTTTGTTGTTGGTTTGGGTTGGCAGGAGGGAAACCAGGTGGTGAAAGATAGTTGTTGCTGCGGTAGCTAAGCAAGTTACGGTCACCTTGGGGTCTAGCTTGATAAGCAGGTTGTTGATAGGTGCCATATGCCGCATTCACATTCTCAGCAGGGTAATCGTGGGTGGCGGTACAAGTTGTGTAAGAGTGTGGACCACCGCATATCTCACAAGGTTGGCTGACAGCGTTCACTTGAGCGTTTTTGGCGTTGTTGCTGTTGTTGTTGCTGACGGTGTGGGTGACAAGCGATTCAAGAAGCGTAGTGATTTTGTCTAATCGCTTGTCGCTGTCATTAGTGCTAGCACTAGCAACATTGGTCCGAACACTCTTGGTTTGCACACGAGATTTATTCTCAATGATATCCCAAGCAGCATTGGAAGTCTTAGCTAGTAGATTACCCCCTGAGGCACTGTTCAGTGAATCTTGGTCACTCATGCTTAAACCATTGTAAAAAGTATTAATTTGATGTACTTTGGTAAAACCATGTTGTGGGCATTTTCTTAAAAGATCTTTAAAACGATCCCAAGATTCACTGAATGACTCATCGTACTTTTGTTCAAAATTTATGATCTCATTCCACAAAGCGGTAGTACGAGAGGGTGGAAAAAAGTAGTTGATAAACTTTGTTTCCAAATCCGTCCACGAGAGAATACTCTGTGGCGGTTCCTTAGCAAGCCAATGCCGGGCTTGTCCCTCTAAAGAAAAGGGAAAAAGTTGTAACCTTATAACCTCTTGTGGAACACCATTGAACTTGACCATGTTGGTAAGTTGTAGAAATCTATTGATGTGGTCGTGTGGATCATCAATGGTGCGTCCCAAGAATGGTTGAGCGGAGACCATCTGGATAAAGCCTGACTTGAGCTCGAAGTTGTTGGCGGCAATTGGAGGTATGACAATTGGATCCGTGTTGCCATCGACATGAGCTTGCAGCAGTTCAATCATTGGGCGATTATCCGGAAGGGGCTCATTGTTGTTGTTATTGTTCATGTTGTTGAAAGGTGGGTTGTTGTTGTTATTATTGTTGTTCGGAGGTGGTATGTTATTGTTGTTTTGTACACCAGCCATGTCTAAGTTATCGAGAGGCTCGGGCTCTTGATAAGACGTGGATCGAGTGCGCATACACCTGCAAAAGAACGAACAAAGAAAAACAAAGCAAAAATATTTTTAGTTTTTATGTTTTTTTTACTTTTTAGGATTTTTGAAAATTTTATATTTTTTAGGATTTTTGAAAATTTTTTTTGTGAAAAAGGTAACGTTCACGGGGAACGGATCCCAAAATCCAAGTTCTCACAAAAAACTTTTGATCTTAACGAGAAGAGCCGGCAGCGGCGCCATTTGATACAAGTGTTTGCAATGGGTTCAGATTACACTCGATATCCTCTCGAATTGATCTCAGTTTAAAGTGGAATGATTTGTTCTTGGTATCCAAAAATGGGTTTTGTTTTCTATTCTATTAAAAAGTAAAGTTAGACTTAAAGAGTTAAATTAAACAGCAAATGAAAAATACCCAAACAGAAAATTTCCTATTCGGAATGTATGTCTATGCGGAATATATTGCTATTCGGAAAAATAAACATCTATGCGGAAAAACATACTATGCGGAAAGAATGATGTTATTCGGAAAAATACCCTATGCGGAAAAATATGTCTATGCGGAAAAACAAGCTTATGCGGAAAAATACCTTATGCGGAAAACTGAGCCTATTCGGAATAAAATTCAGGCTATGCGGAAAGTGATGCTCTATGCGGAAAACTTGCCTTATTCGGAAAATTATGTCTGTTCGGAATACATACCCTATGCGGAAAGTAAGACCTATACGGAATATCTGAGGTATTCCGAGTAAGATAAAATTAACACCCCTATTCGGAATAACCAATATTCCGAATAAGGGAAATGATAAATTGTCTATGCGGAAAATATGCTCTGTTCGGAAAGATCTGGTAACAAAGAACAGTAACCGTAACACCAAAACAGGGGAAACGATTTAAACCCAAAATCAAATCAAAAACTTAAAAAGATTTTACCAAATCAAACACAAATCATTTAGATACCGTAAGAAACAAATCCCACCAATAAAAACACTAAATCAACAACTTTTTAAAATCAAACTTGAATCAAATAAGAACTTAAAAACTTGCAATAAAAATGGAGATGAACAAGATGAATGAAAAGATGGAATTGATAGGTTAATGGAAGAGTAACAAAGGTAATGATTAAGGATTACAAGATTGAAAAAGAAAATGAAAAATCACCAAACACCCTAATGGTGTTTGTGATGCTACGAACCTAAGAACTGGAAAAAGGAAAAATGAAGCTCACTCCCCAAAATGTGAAGGAGGAATCTATTTATACTCCTAGTGGTTGGTTGGTGAGTGGGCTTTCTCCCTTTCTTCTTGTCTTCTCGTCTTTTCAGAAAAGTTGACGTTTTTTATTCCGATTCGGGATTTGTTGTCGATTAAATTCAACTCGTCTTTTAATTTCTTCGTTTAATAGACTTGAGTTTCTTCGACATATGAAAATCTTCCATCTTTGGTCCTTTTCTTCGATAAATCTTCAAATAGGCCCATTGACTTCAAATCTTTTGCATCTCTTGGGCAATAGACTTCGTCTTGAGTCTTTTTCCTTGATAAAACCCGTGAAATCCCATGTTTTCTTTAATATTCATCCGGTTAGCTCTGAAAACACAATAAACACAAAAACCACGCATAATTCCAAACAAATGATATTAAATACGTGTTTTGGTCTTGTTTTAGCCAGAATTAAGTGGTAAAAGGATGGGTGTTTACACACCTATCATAAAACACCTTATGACCTTCTACATGGAAAAGTACTAGATTTATCATATCTTCAGGTATTTGGTTCTCTTTGCTATCCAAATAATGATGGTGCCAATTTGGGAAAACTTAAACCAAAAGCTGATATTGTTATTTTCATTGGTTATGCACCCGCAAAGAAAGCATATCGAATCTACAATCGTAATTCTTATTAGATCCTCGAATCTCCAACCGAATTTGTGAATCAAACTTTGCGTAAGTATTATGAAGAAGTTGGCATATGTCATGAAACATCCGTTGCTCGTACTCCACAAAAAAACATTGTCGTTGAAAGGCAAAATCGCACACTTATGGAAGCAAGTCGAACGATGTTAATTTACACAAAGGCTCCATTGTTTTTATGGGCAGAAGCAGTATCTACAGCAATGTACATCTAAAACCGGTCACTAATTCAAAAACGCCATGGTAAAACACCTATGACCTTCTACATGGAAAAGTACCAGATTTATCATATCTTCAGGTATTTGGTTCTCTTTGCTATCCAAATAATGATGGTGCCAATTTGGGAAAACTTCAACCAAAAGCTGATATTGGTATTTTCATTGGTTATGCACCCGCAAAGAAAGCATATCGAATCTACAATCGTAATTCTCGTAAGATCCTCGAAACTATGAATGTTGACTTTGATGAGTTGAAGGCAATGGCTTCTGAGCAAAGCAGCTCTGAACCCGCACTTCACGAAATGGGACACAGTAACATTAGCTCTGGTCTTGTCCCAAACAACCCCACTTCATCATCATTTACACCACTTTCTAGGAATGAATGGGATATGTTGTTTCAACCGTTCTTTGATGAATTCTTTACTCCTCCAAGTATTGTTGCTCCAGAACCTGAGGTAATAGCTCCGGTTACCGAAGTTGTCGCTCTAGCAACCGAAGCACAATCAGATACGTCTACACCTACAATTGATCAAGATATACCTTCAACGAGTAATTCTAAACCAACACCCGAATCAACTACCCATGTTATGCCTGTTGATGATGAAGAGGATGATGATGATCACGACTTGGAATTTGCCCAAATGCGTGAACTTCCATTCTTTGGTGTACCAATTCCTGACCCTAATTAAGCTGGGTCGTCCACCTTAGACGAAGCTCCTACTACGGTCTACTCCAATCCACGGATTTGTGAACATGACAGCAAGTGTACAAAGGATCATCCTATAGATTCTATTATTGGTGACCCTAATCGTCCGGTATACACACGAAGTCAGTTACAAGAAAGTGCAATGTTTTGTCATTTTGATGCTTTTCTCAGTGAAGTTGAACCTAAGACGTGGCAACAAGCATTTACCCAATCTTGTTGTATAGAAGCTATACAATAAGAACTTAATGAATTTATACGTCTTGATGTAATGGAACTTGTCTCATGCCCGGGTCAAGTGCAATTACTCACTTTGAAATGGGTTTACAAGGTGAAACTCGATGAGTTAGGCGGAATTTTGAAGAACAAAGCTCGGCTATTAGCTCGTGGATACAAGCAATTATTGGGCATCGACTTTATGGAATCCTTTGCACCTGTTGCTTGTTTTGAAGCTATTATACAATTCCTTTCTTATGCAGCCCTCATGAATATGATCGTCTATCAGATGGATGTGAAAACGGCATTTCTTAACTGTGAAATCAAGGAAGAAGTCTATGTTCAACAGCCGGATGGTTTTGTGAATTCTAAATATCCTAATCATGTGTACAAGCTTAAGAAGGCTCTCTACGGGTTGAAGCAAGCTCCACGCGCATGGTATGATCTATTGTCACAATTCCTCATTACGCAAGGCTTCGCTAAAGGCAAGGTGGATCCCAAGAGGTTCATTCAATAACGAGGTAAAGATATGATTATGGTACACATATATGTTGATGATATTATATTTGCTGACCGACCCAAACCTTATCCGATGAGTTTGGGACACTCATGTCTTCCAAGTTTAAGATGTCAATGATGGGCAAGGTATCATTCTTCTTAGGATTTCTGATATCTCAAAGTCCCAGAGGCATCTTTATGAATCAATCCAACTATGCCCTTGAATCTCTTAAGAAATATAAGATGGAATCTTGCGACCCCGTGGATACTCCAATGGTGGAATGAACTAAGATTGATGCAGATCCACATGGAGTTTCCGTTGATCCGACACTTTATCGTGGAATGATCGGTACCCTTCTGTATATCACAGCTAGTCGACCTGATCTTCAATTTTCTATATGTATGTGTGCTCGGTATCAAACTAGGCCTACTGAGTTACACTTAGCAACTGTTAAACGGATCTTTCGGTATCTTAAAGGAACCATTAATCAGGGACTTTGGTATTAGAAGGACTCTTCGATTGTACTTATGGCATATGCAGATGCGGATCACGCGGGTTGTTAAGATACAAGACGTAGCACGAGTGGAACTTTGCAACTACTAGGATATCGACTAATCAGTTGGGCATCGACAAGGCAGAAAAGCACTACAATTTCAAGTACGGAAGCATAATACATAGCTATGTCTGGTTGGTGTGCTCAAATTCTTTGGATCAGATCGCAATTAACCGACTATGGTCTATGTTTGAACAAAATTCCGATGTACTGTGACATCAAAAGTGCAATTGCCTTATGCTGCACCAATGTTCAATTCTCCCGGTCGAAGCATATTGACATTCGCTACCACTTCATCAAGGAGAAAGTGGAAAATGGAGGAATCGAGCTTTACTTTGTCCGATCTGAGTATTAATTGGCGGATATTTTCACAAAGGCTTTAGATCTCGCTCGAATGGAATTTTTGGCCGACAAGCTAGGTTTGAGAACATTCTCTCCCGAGACTCTAAAGGAATTGGCAGATGAAGCGAAAGAATAGTGGTGGTAAACTATTGTCCGTATCCTTGGTGATCATCTGTATATATTGTTTATATTTTTATCCACAAAAGCAAAATACAAAAATATAAAACCATATAAAAACCATAAAAATTGAAAAATGTAGAAAATCCAAAAACATTTTTACTTTATTTTTCAAAGGTACGTCTTTTGGTGCGATAATATTTACGGCCTTAGAAATGTCAATTAATATTGACACGGCGCCATAAATAGAGTTCGTACAACATTTGTAAATATTTCATAAAACATGCCTATATGGCTTGTAGTTATTTCAGACTGCAACCCGGTTTTCAAATTAAAGTCAAGTATTTCTTATAAAAGCTTTGTCTAACAACGGGAATTAATTTTCTCGGGCATGGTTTACTTCATAACCATGTAAGGGATTGTGTTTATGTTATAACACAATCTAACACGGATATATGTACGCATCAGTGAATTTATTTGTTAAAACAAGAGAAATCTTGTTTTTATGAAGCTATATCTCTAAAAACCGAAGCAATATGCAATTGGTATCTACATACTCAACGATGCAAATACTCAAACGACGACTACAACTCTTTTAATAGAGCACGGGTCAACAATTGAGGGGGAGCAATTGTCAAGAATTTAGAATCTTTGATGCCGACAGTGCCAAGTTCACTAATTGGTGTCAAGACAGCAATACCAATCGTACATGTGGTGTCAAGAGATGACTACAAACGTGACGAGGCGACCAACACTTGGATACAAGAACCATTTGATCTCATCATATGATGTTCTCATCAATCAGGTCCAGCCTTGTCAAATCATTCTTATATGGTGAATATGTGATCATGTTACAAATCGGTATCATATCTCACAAATTGGTCCCATGAAGATTAAAAGGACTTGCATTTTTCTTCCTAAACCTTTGTTAAAACTTCATTAAATCAATTGATATTAAAAACAGCGATTGGGTTAATATTATTAATATGGGGGAGAAAATATGATTTAATATGGGAAATGATTAATCAAAAATGGTTTGACTTAACGTGATGGCTCATCCCGACATGTGCAAAATGTTTTCGAATATCGTGGCACATGTTAAGGGAGAGCAGAACGGATTTTCTTATTAAAATGGATTTCATGGTGACATATACATACCCTAAACCAAGTTATTTCATGAAGATGAAGATTGTGGTGACATAAGGATGGTAGGATAGGTTAAGTCCAATGATTCTTCCAAAACCAAAGGAATTTCCCAAGGACATTCCATAGCTAGAAATAGTAGTCCTTAGGAAAGATGGAGAAAGATTGTGAACGTAGCTGAATGCCAACCAAGTACTTAAGTTAGCACTGTGACAATCACAACAAGGTGCTAGTTATGACGTATTGGTAAGCATTGAAGGGGTTGAAGAATAAAAAAGAATTGTAAAGATAAAGGGTGTAAAGAAACAAGCCCTCCTTACAACCATAGGCAGAAACTGGGTCAACACATATGCTATTGAGATCATTTTAATGATGCTCGATATTGAAGATAGACATCATGGGTCAACACAACGCAATGCACAACCCATCCCAGCTAACTCAGATATCTCTCAAAAGGTATTTGTTTTATTCACACGGAGACAACGCATTATCTATCGATTTATTCACTCCGAATATATTGATATTGAAAAGGTGGCACTCCTCTCCAGCCTCCGATCACTAAAATTCAAAATGCCTGATCGAGTCTAGAGCCATTTGAGATCATCAAATATCTCATTAGGACACACTTTCATACTCCCTTGCTTCTTCACACACTATGAAAAGTAAGAAATATATGAAGAGTCCTACGCAAAATCTTCATGATCTTGCCTGAACATCCGAGTAATACGCAAGTATTTACAATGAAGATGGAAATCCTTCTTGAGCGAACATTCAAAAGCTCATGGTAGGTGACTTGTGCGATTCTTTATGAATCAAACTTGTGATAACTGGAAAGCAACAGTTGTTTAATTCTTAACTGATTTTAAACACGTTCCAGGCCTCTACGCAATATCTTAGTGATCTTGCCAGAACACTCAGAGTGACATCCTAGTATTCACAATGATGAGTGGAAATCCTTCTAGTGTTAACCTCAAACAGCACTTGGTAGGTAACTTGCAAGATTCTATATGAATCAAGCTCGTGACAACTGGAAAGCAACGATGGTGCAATTCTTTAATTATTAAAACTTGTTCCAAGAATTGAAATTGACGGCTTCAATCATGCGGATAATTTTATCCAAATGATTCACTCTTTACGTTCGCAGTCAGCTTTGGCCGGTCGAGTAAAGAGAACGGCTTTACCCGCGAAATCTTGTCAAGGAGATTTTTAATTAAATCTACCTACCACAAGTATGATATTTTATACCGTCCAACGGTCATCACTGACCGGAGGTAAAATGCTACCAAATTAGAATGAAATGTTCAAATCCATTTCGTTCGTGTCGACTTATGTTGCGGCTTTTGAAGACGCTGGCGTTGCGGAATCCGAGAAGAAGTCTTCCCCGCATGCTTATACTTTATGCACATAATACTTCATCTAATTCTAGAAAGCCTAAAAGTCAAGTCTTCCGCTGTATCTGTAACACCCCAGAAATTGACGTCACTATTTAATCCTATTTTATTTATATTTTTAAGATTTTTAGAATTTTTGTTGATAATATGTTTGACGGTTTAAGTTGAAACCAATGTTGGAGGTCTTAATTTTAACGTTTTACGATTCAAGAGGAACCGATGACGATTACGATACCGACGGATGCCCAAAATTTAGCTTTTATTATCGATTGATAGATTATTGGATTTTTCGAAGGTTTTATTTTTATTTCGTGTTAAGTCGAGTCGGAACGGTTTTTATTCCATTTTGGGTGCGTGATGGTTGTAAAAATACACTTGTATAGGAAAACAAAGCGTAATTAGGGTAAGTACGGCGATTTAGGAAAATCGTGCACAAATGACCCAAAGTGTGGGATCGTGCTAAAGGAGGCAAGTGCGTTGTGTTAAGAGATGATTAATGGTTTGTGATTATATTTGTGAGAGAAGAGAAAGAATAAGACGAATTACACTAAAAATTACCCTAAAACGTAAAAAACATAAAATCGAAAAACTCGACGAAAAATGGAAGTACTCTAAAAATTACCAAAAAATTATCAAAAATCAAGAAAAATGTAACTAAGACAAAAATGCAAGACAAAATTTCCAAAACCTTTTTAATAATTTATATTAATTTTTAAAGTTGATTAAAAACCCTAAAATCAAATAAAATAAAAAATAAGTTAATTTGAAAACTTTAATTGATGTAAACCTCAAAAATACTATTAAAAACTTAAAAACTATTTTTTAGATTTTTAAAACACTTTTTCCTATTTTTTATTTACTTTCTAAAATTAAAACTAAAAATAATGATATAAAATTTAATACAAACGTGAAAAATAAACTTTTTATGCCAAAAATTCTTAAACCTAACAAAGAACAAAGGAAAAATGTAAAATGGTAAAAAGCTATAAAAAATAAGTTGAAATCAGCTTCTTATTAAGCTGTTTGTTTAAATAAGCTAAAACCACAATTACCTTAAGTATTAAGGAAACCAAGTGATAACCAGTCAAAGACCCTAGGGCAACTGGTTATCACGTTGGTGCGTGGGAGAGATGGTGCATGTTCGAGTCCTGGCCAGTCTCTTTTTGTTAAAACTTTTTTTTAAGCAAAAACTTAAAACCAGTACTCAACTTAACTCAAAAAACAAAAAAATGTTTAAAATCAAACAAGGTTATTAGCTAGAAAAAACAAAAACGTGCCCAGTTAAACAAATCTAGCTATAGTAACAACACAACCCAAAACCAGTCTTATCCGATATCTGATGAAACAAAAAAAAACTCAAAAACAAGGGACGTTCTCTGATGGACCAGAGAAGTGAATTTGCTATTGGTAGCCTTTTTGGCTAGTTTTTGATGGTTTGTTGGGTATTATGGCAAGACAAGGCACCCCCACAACCAGTTGGGTTGTGGGGAGTCACAATGAGCAATAAAAACCAAGTTAACACATCAAATCAAGCACTCAAAGGCATCAATCCAGTCACTGATGTGAACTGGTGATTAGAGGGTGTGTATGCTGGTCTGTTTGACCACTTAGGTTAATTTTGGTTGGCCAAAATTTGCCCAAGGAACCCTCTTAACTCAATAAAACAACCAGTTACCCTAGTTAAACAGATTTTCAAACAAGTTCAAGGATATGGACTAAATTCTTGCAAAATAAAATCTTAAACAGACAATTGTATATCTTAGATAAGTTTCACCATTTTAGAACATGCAAACCTTTTTTTATCCCACAATGTCTAAAACCAAATAGCAAATATCAATAAACCAATTATGTGGAAGGTGTTCAACTGATTCTAATCAACCTTGTGTCACTCAAAGCATGTTCAAATCACCAAACCAAACACCCCTTATAATCAGTTAACCAAAGTTTAAACAACCAAATCCTATCAAATCTAATCCTAACTGATTTTAATTAACCTAAATCAACATAAACAACCTAAGTGAACATAAATCAAGCCCTAAATCAGAATGTTAACAGCTAGTTCACAAAATCATATCACCATATGCAATTCACATAAAATGCTCAAAAACTGAAAAGAGGTTCAAGCCTTTTTACCCTAAGCTGGTGCCTCCTATTTGTGATTTTGAGAGCTTATGGTAGCTTATGAAGTGTAGAGAATGCCTGCTGGTGGAATCGAAGTGGTACCCAAGGCACAGATATCTTTGAAGATGAAAAGTAATGAAGAAAATGATGGAATTTGGGGGTCTTGTTTGATCCTTTTTGTTCCTGCACACACACCACAAGACCAAATAAAGCTTCAAATATTAGAAGCTACAAGCTTTTGGCTTGTAGCTTTTGATAAAGTAAGAGTGAACAATCAAACGGGTCAAAATAACAAAAAGGTTTTCACCTCACAACACTTCTTACCTAAGTACTATACCCATTGAATCTTGATATCTCCCAGATATCAAGGTTCTATGGTCATATAAGAGCCCAAGTAAGTAGCTTATGTGGCCTTTGAACCTTCTTTCTAGACTTGAAAATGGATTTTAAAACTTGAGAGTGCCTTTTTGAAAACTCATACAACAAAGTACTTAACAAATGGATTTGGAACACAGTTCTTTCACATAAGCCAATAAAATTTTAACTATAACTGAAAAGGAATTATATTTTCTCCTAAAAACACCAACTTCCATTAAGAAAAACAGATTACAAGGGCTTTGTAAAAAGAAACTGGAACAAAAACTTAAAGGGTCACAAGTCGACCCTTTAATACTACTGAATGGATGCTTCTAGATACTGAATAAAATATACAAATGCTAAAACCCTAGCTAAGGGAATTCCTAATCTGCCCTTGGTCTTTAGTTTGAATTTCAGTCAAATTGGCCTCTTGTGAAGATGGTGATGTGCAAGTTATCTTAAATCAATCTTGGTCGTCCCTTTGTGCTTTGAGAACAAGCAATCACATGAGCCATTTATCTTGTCTTCATTTGGGAAAAAGAGGGAAAGTGATGGGTGCAGGGGAGGTCCCATATAACACATGGGTGTGTCTGGGGATAATTTGGGGTATGGGTTTTGATTATGTTTAGGTTAATTAAGGATCTGGAGGTGATGGGTTAAAAATCCTTTGTTTTTGGGTAAATTGAATATGCGTTGTTTAGGGTTTATGAGGGGATTAAGGGGGGGGGGGGGGGAGGGGGGGGTTTAATCTATTTTGGGGGTGGTTAATTTTAAATTAAGTGTTATAGAGGGAAGGTTTATAAATGATTAAATAAATCAGTTATTTATGTTGGGTGGGGTGTGACGTGGATGGGGAGAGTGAGGTGGAGGAGTGAGATTGGGTGGGTGATGAGGTGTCGGCTGGGGAGTGGTGGTTTTAAGTTTGTGTGTCTGCCAAAATTACCCCTTGATGTTCCATATTCATGCCATTTAACTTCAATCAGCTCTTAAACCAATATTCCTTTGTTATGAAACTTTCTAGTTTCATACTTTGGCCACAATAACTTTTGAAAAGTTATTCCAAGGACTAGTTTTGCCAATTCATGATATTTTAAGGACTGATTTTGGCATTTTCTTCATTCTTCAAGGTCTTGACTTGTTTGTTGGAGGACTAATATTGAAAATTTAGTTTTGTTGAGGGACTAAATTTTCCAATTCTTCAAAGTTAAGGGTCCTTTTTGTAATATTGACAAACTTTAGGGACCAATCTTGTAATTATGAATATACAAGGGATTAAAGTGTCAATTCTTCAATATTGGAGGACCCTTCTTGTTCAATCTTCAATTCTTCAAGGGTCTTTCTTGGAAAATCAATACTACGGCCTGGTTCATTGTGCGACGTCGTTTTCCGTGTTCGTTTTTGATTGATTCTTGTGATCTTTTTGTCATTTCCTCAATATCCGTACCTAAAATACACAAGCAACAAACACAAGCATATATTTGGCATTTTTAATGATATTTAATGCATTTTAAGCCCAATTTGGATGATGAGACTATGTATGAAAGCAGTCTCATCACTCCCCCATACTAAACCATTGACGTGCCCTCACGCAATGCTAGAATAAAGTATCATAGCATCTCAAAAATTCATTTTTATTCAACGATAAACTATCTATACTACTACTATTACTTCTACTACTTGCGTTTTAGACATAATGTATGATTTTCATCGCAAAATGGGACGTTTAGGTTCATAGAATAAGAACACGTGAATGTTTCGTTAGAAATAATTTCATCGTCCTCGATTTTCACCCCAATTCCACGCCAAGCGTGCAACGAGATCATTGTCATTATAAGTTAGTAATGCTAACACTACTCATATGCCCTAATCACGTACATATCCTCCCAATTTCCTAAGTTGTATCTCTTATATTTTATTATGTCTTGAATGTTTCACGAGGATACATTGTTTGACTTATGCTATAATAGAGATTAAGGTCTAAAAATAGAGTCCCAACGGTGTAACCAAGACCATCATATCAATAACCCCTCCTAATAGAAAAGGATGTCAAAAAATTAAGTCAACAAGAAGGATCGATAAACACAGTTTTAAAACGGTTTTGAACATGAGACTTATTACCAAGACTTTTATACGCCCCCTAACGGAAGGGCCTTATTATCTTTGGTTTACCTCCATCTTTTATTCAACTTCGCCATGAAGCTTTTATTATGACTTCGGTCTTGCCTTGCCTTTTATTATCCCCCTCATCGGTGGTTTTATTAGCCAAAGACGTATATCCTCACGCTAAGGCGAATTTTGGATCTTTAAAGCTTCAAAGATTAAGGCTTGATTCACTTTCAATTTTGCATAGATTTTTCGGCCTTATGGGGCTTCAAATTGTTTGCTTGATTTAGGTGAGCACTTGAAATATTATTATTGGGTGAAGCTTTCGATTATTCGGGTGCCAATACATCAAAACCGTGACGCTGGCGATACCTTAATGCCTTCCCAATTTAATTACACGGAAGCTACTAGAAATGACTAGAAACCCAACAATCAAGATTAAACCGCTAAGTCAATATTTATTAAGCAATAAATATTTACATGCGAAGGGAGAATAAGCAAACAACGAGAACACATGAGTTTTTAAAAGAATACGAGTACTCTACGTTTAGCATAGTAACTTATAATTAACCCTATCATTTCTCGTCCTCATTTAAGAGACTTAGCCTAATGTGAAGTTAAGGAATTAAAGCTAAGTGCTCAACACGCACGGTCGAGTCAAAAATTACTCTTATTCTCGCCATCGGAAAATCTACATTCGTGTCTTCAAACACTAATAAAACATGAGAAAAATTTTAAAATTTGGCCATTTTTAGCCTTATTTTGCAACAAAACGATAAACAAAAAGATAAACTTTGGAAAGCGTGAAGGTTTGGCAAGGAAAGTATCTATTCACCCCCCATACTAAAGTTAAACATTGTCCTCAATGTTTCGAGTCTAGGGGTGCAAACACCCCCATACTAGAGACGTAGTCGAATGCCTAATCTAGTATGGATAGGGTGTAACCGTTAAATTTAAGGCCGTTTATGAAGTGTGCTATAAACCTAAGGTTAGAACATCAAAGGATATATCATGGATATTGAGAAAGTCTTCAAAGCAAACGATCGTGTGCTCCCATAAAACGAACACGAGAGGCTCCAATCGTGAAGATCATGATCTAAAAACCACAATTCACAAACAACCACGGAACAAAGGTTGGAAGGGAACAAATCCCCTCACATTAAACTAATTAGAATGCAAGAATATTTACATGGATAAGCATGGGACTCCCCCACGAGGCACCTTGTTTTTTATAACTGAGTTAAAAGCTCGACTCGAATCCCCCATAAATGTGATCATTTAGGGATAATCATGGTATGGTCAATTTTTGGTGGGGCTTACATGATAAAAAAGACCCAAAAACAACCGGTATTAAGGGCTAAGTCCTTTGATGGTGCAAAATACCGGGATCGAAGATGGCGTTCTTGTTTTAATTGGAAAAACAAATCAACGCCACTTCATCATGTGTTAACACAAACCCAAAGGGTTTAAAGAAAACAGATGAGAAGAAATAGAAGGGTGGGACAATGGGTAAGTCACAAAAACCATGAGCTACTCGAGGTAGACTCGCACCAATCAAATATAAATATTTTCCATTTATTGCATCAGTGGAAGACCGAGATTTCCCTTTATAAGCAATTCCGGGATCAAATATCTCGTCCTCGGTGGAGAAAGGGGAGGGAACATAAGGGGCTTCCCCCATACTAGGTCCACACAAAGCATCGTCAAAAGGAGAAGACGAGCTTGTAGCACTCAAAACACGAGGTGATGACGGAGTTAGCATTGTAGAAATATCTTTTAAATCCAATTTAAATTTTTTTCCTTTTTCATCTTTTAAACTCTCCTTATGAAATCCCGACTTGATTATGTCAAAAATATTTGGTGTTTCTAAAACAATGTTAGTCACACTAAAAATTCTCACATTTGAAAACCGTTTTGGTTTTGGTGGTGGTAAGTTCTCAAAACGTTTGTCAACAAAGAAAACTTCCCCATCGGGGTCAACATATTCATCATCTGAAGAATCATTCGTGATTGGAAACGTAGGCTTAACATTCTTAACCTCCACCGGCGGAGGGGACGGAAAATCGTTTTTATTATCAACTCCTAAAACTCTTTTTGAAATCTTTTTGCAAATGTTTTTGATGAGATTAACATTGTTCAAAGACGTGATAGAATACACATGAGAAAGTGTAGAGTTTTGAGTTGCATTTATGACGAGTTCTTCCTCATTGAAACGTAGAGTGATCTTCCTAGCATGCACATCGATAAGTGCTCTCGAGGTATCCAAAAATGATCGACCTAAAATTAGAGGAACTTTAGGATCGATGGGAATGTCAACAACGACAAAGTCCATGGGATAGTAGAACTTTCCAACTTTCACGAAGACGTCCTCGGCTACTCCACAAGATAGAATCGTAGAATGATCGGCCATCTCGATTGACATTCTTGAAGGAGTGAGATTAGGAAGATTGAGCGACTTGAAAATCTCAAGAGGCATCAAATTTATACTAGCACCATGATCGGCCAAGGCGTAGCATTCCTCCATATCTTGTATTGCACATGGGAATAAAAATTTACAGGGATCACCGACTTTTTGAGGTATGCGGCTAAGAAAAACCGAAGAACAACTAGACGACTTTTGCAATTTCTCTTTGTTATTCAACATACTTTTGAAGTTTGCAGCAAATCGAGGCATCATGACCAAGGCGTCGGCAAAACTTATATTAAAATGCAAGTCACGAAATATTTTCATAAAAAGTTCAAATTGATAATTATTTCGTTCTTGTGCCTTTTCCTTGTTTTGTCTTGAAGGGTAAGGTAAGGGTGGTGTGGGTTGGGGCATAGGCAACAGCCTTGGAATCTCGGGTTCCACTATTGGTATTGGTTCAACCGTAGGTGTGGTTTGAGTGGTACTTCGTGGGCTTGGAATTTGCTGCTTTTCTACCACCACCTCGGGTTCTTTCTCTTTTTCCTTCTCCGTAGAAGTACGTGGACGAGAAATTGGTTCTTTGAAAGTTTTACCACTACGAGTAGTAATAACCTTCAATTTTTTTTCGGGTTTACGATGGTATCACTAGGAAGACCACCCGAAGAAGAAGGTTTACAGATGATAGCTTCAAACATTTTTCCCATTCGGTCTTCAAACTTAGATTGCCTAGCATCCGCTTTTAACAATTCTTGCTTAATCTCATGTTGACCTAGCTTCATTTTTTGTTGGTTTTGTTGGTGATGTTGAACATTTCGTTCCATTTTATTTGCATGAGTCTTAAGTTCATTAGCTAGTTCGTTCTTAAGCTCGTTTTTCAACTCGGATCTTAAGCTAACCATTTCACGTTGCATATTATCAAACTTAGCATCGTTTGCTTTAGCATAATTCAAAAATTCTCCTTGAAGATTTTTGATGTGATCATTTTGAAAACCTTGTGTGGTAGTTTGAAAATAACGGTTTTGGTTTTGGTTTGAAATTTGCCCATTTCCACTTTGATAATTACCCTTGTTGTAGTTACGTTGATTTCCTTGATAAGCACCATTTTGATTGTTTCGCTAGTTGTTAGCATTTTGATTTTCTGGAGCTTGATTTTGGCGGGAACCTTGACTGTTTTGGTTATAAGTTCCCATGGCTACATAAGCATTCGAAGTGTTAGCATCCGCGGTAATGCACTCGGAAAAATCATGAGCTCCACCACACGAAATACAACTCTTGGCAACCGCCTTAACCGATGCGGAATTCAAAGCATCTTATGCTTTCCAATGAGTCATAAGAGTCAAAAACCTATCGAAAAACCGATTCTCCTCATTTGCTTCATCTTGCAAGGCACTCATGTTACGAGACGAAGATGAACCCATAGTGGCAACACTCGGTGTGTTACGAAGGCTATGAACTTTAGACCTATTCTCAATGATTTTCAAAGCCTCATCGGTCGTTTTGCACAAAAAATTACCACCCGCGGCGGCATTTAAGTAATCTCGTTCATGATCATTAAGCCCATTATAAAAGGTGTCAATTTGATGCAATTCGGAAAAATCATGGTGTGTACATTCATGTAACATTTCTTTAAACCTTTCCCAAGCAATTGAAAAACTTTCATTAGACCTTTGAGTAAATCGTGAAATCTCGTTTTTCAAATGTGTTGTTTTAGATGGTGGAAAAAATTGATTCACAAATTTAGAAACGAGATCACCCCACGTCAAAATCGAATTTGGGGGTTCTTTCTCGAGCCATATCTTGGCGGGTCCATCTAACGAATATGGAAACAACATCATCTTATTGGCATCGTGTGGTACATCCTTAAACTTGCTTGTCGCGGTGAGACGATTAAATTGCCTAATGTGATAATGTGGGTTGTCTTTTTCGTGTCCGTGAAACTTGTTGGCTTGAAGCATAGATATTAAACCCGTCTTGATCTCGAAGTTCTCCGCAAGGATGGCGGGAATCACAATGGCCTCTCCAAAACCCTCGGTGGGTGCTTGAAGCAACTCATCATAGTACGATTAGCCATGATAGCTCCTTGTTCTACAATAGGTTCCTCACTTGGAGTCTCTTCACTAGAAAGATTAGGAGTAGGTGTTGACTCCTTTCGGTTTCTACGTCTACATGCACGTCTTGCTAGATTGCGAGTTTCCATAAACGTCACGTACAACGTGGGGATGAGCAAAGAAGATTCTTTTTGGTGTTTTTAACCTTTTCAATTTTTCTTTTGGATTTTTGATTGTTTTTACTTTTTTTGGATTTTTGAATTGTATTAAGTAGACAAAAATCTATAAATCTCCTCCATAATCAAATCTCTTGATTAAAGAAGCCTCAAGGAATGAAAATGATCACGTGAAGTGAACGCTTTCGATGACTTAAGAACGTTGGTGGAACACCAAAACGTTCAAGAGGGTTTAATCAAATGAAACCAAGAAAGTATACATGATACTTAATAATACTTTGGGCGGAAAAACCCTCGATTAGCTCTCAAAATCAAATACTCACAAGCAAGCGGGGAAACGAGGCAGCGCGAAGCACTTAAGAGCCTTTTTCCTTAGGATATATTTTATAATATCCGCCTTATACCCACCTTATAGTTTGTATTTTTCAAAATCGAGCTTCACGAAAGTATTTATCTATTTTTGCCTTTTCTTTCTTGTTTGAGATTCGAATACAATGATTGGGTAATGACCTCCCAACTCAAGGTTGTGATTTCTCACTTTTGGAGTACTTGTGAATTTATTGTTCTACGTATACAATATAGTAATAGTATTCACACAAAAAACAAAAAACCGATAATACGTATTAGTAAAGTGCTACTAATACAACAGATATTATGGCTACATATAAAAACAAAAATTTCCAAATCAAAACACAACACGCCTCCCCGGCAGCGGCGCCAAAATGATGGTTGTAAAAATACACTTGTTTGGGAAAACAAAGCGTAATTAGGGTAAGTACGACGATTTAGGAAAATCGTGCACAAATGACCCAAAGTGTAGGATCGTTCTCAAGGAGGCAAGTGCGTTGTGTTAAGAGATGATTAATGGCTTGTGATTATATTTGTGAGAAAAGAGAAAGAATAAGACGAATTACACTAAAAATTACCCTAAAACGTAAAAAACGTAAAATCGAAAAACTCGACGAAAAATGAAAGTACTCTAAAAATTACCAAAAAATTACCAAAAATCAAGAAAAATGTAACTAAGACAAAAATGCAAGCCAAAATTTCAAAAACCTTTTTAATAATTTTATATTAATTTTTAAATTTGATTAAAAACCCTAAAATCAAATAAAATCAAAAATAAGTTAATTTAAAAACGTTAATTGATGTAAACCTCAAAAATACTATTAAAAACTTAAAAACTATTTTTTTAGATTTTTAAAACACTTTTTCCTATTTTTTATTTACTTTCTAAAATTAAAACTAAAAATAATCATATAAAATTTAATACAAACGTGAAAAATAAACTTTTTATGCCAAAAAGTCTTAAACCTAACAAAGAACAAAGGAAAAATGTAAAATGGTAAAAAGCTATAACAAATAAGCTGAAATCAGCTTATTATTAAGCTGTTTGTTTAAATAAGCTAAAACTACAATTACCTTAAGTATTAAGGAAACCAAGTGATAACCAGTCAAAGACCCTAGGACAACTGGTCATCACATTGGTGCGTGGGAGAGATGGCGCTGGTTTGAGTCCTGGCCAGTCTCTTTTTGTTAAAACTTTTTTTTAAGCAAAAACTTAAAACCAGTACTCAACTTAACTCAAAAAACACAAAAATGTTTAAAATAAAACAAGGTTATTAGCTAGAAAACACGTAAACGTGCCCAGTTAAACAAATCTAGCTACAGTAACAACACAACCCAAAACCAGTCTTATCCGATATCTGATGAAACAAAAAAAACTCAAAAACAAGAGACGTTCTCTGATGGACCGGAGAAGTAAATTTTCTATTGGTAGCCTTTTTGGTTAGTTTTTGTTGGTTTGTTAGGTATTATGGCAAGACAAGGCACCCCACAACCAGTTGGGTTGTGGGGAGTCACAATGAGCAATAAAAACCAAGTTAACACATCAAATCAAGCACTAAAAGGCATCAATCCAGTTACTGATGTGAACTGGTGTTTAGAGGGTATGTATGCTGGTCTGTTTTACCAATTGGGTTAATTTTGGTTGGCCAAAATTTTCCCAAGGCACCCTCTTAACTCAATAAAACAACCAATTACCCTAGTTAAACAGATTTTCAAACCAGTTCAAAGATATGGACTAAATTCTTGCAAAATAAAAGCTTAAACAGACAACTGTATATCTTAGACAAGTTTCACCATTTTAGAACATGCAAACCTTTTTTTATCACACAATGTCTAAAACCAAATAGCAAATACCAATAAACCAACTATGTGGAAGGTGTTCAACTGATTCTAATCAACCTTGTGTCACTCAAAGCATGTTCAAATCACCAAACCAAACACCCCTTATAATCAGTTAACCAAAGTTTAAAAAACCAAATCCTATCAAATCTAATCTCAACTGATTTTAATTAACCTAAATCAACATAAACAACCTAAGTGAACATAAATCATGCCCTAAATCAGCATGTTAACAGCTAGTTCACAAAATCATATCACCATATGCAATTCACATAAAATGCTCAAAAACTGAAAAGAGGTTCAAGCCTTTTTACCCTAAGCTGGTGCCTCCTATTTTTGATTTTGAGAGCTTATGGTAGCTTATGAAGTGTAGAGAATGCATGTAACACCCCACTTGGATAAATGGACCGTTACGTGTATTTATGGCGTGTCATCAAAGCGTAAGGTAAATGTCCTAAAACATTAACTGACCATAAAGGAAATACCGGAATCAAACATCGGCAATCCAAACATAAGCCCAAAACATGAAAAATAAAATACTGAATGAAAGGACTAAATGTTGTCCAAGTAAGCGGAAAATGTAATAAATGCATAAAGTACGAAGTCTGGATAGCTTCCATCCAAATGCACATGCTCTTAGAATCCTAAAAGCGTCCTGGTGTACCTGCCGTTAGAACATGAAAGGAACTACGGCTGAGCATAATGCTCAGTGAACGGATATAAAGCATGATAAGGAAATACTGAAATGGAACAGATGATGAAATACTGGAACTATAAGACTGTTAAGTAAAGTTGCAGCGGAAATCTGTGTGTAATCTATAAAGTCTGGTTTGTAAAATAATAAAGCTGAATCGTTATCTGGTAAATCTAAAAACATGCATTTACTTTATTTTAATTGCCAAGAGCTTATATAGGTCATGTGCTGTAACAACTGCTGCATGAATACATAGAGGGGTGACCTCGTCATGCTATAGAGGGGTGACCTCTAAATAACTGTGCTGGGTGGAGGGATCAGCTCCAATGTGAAGGATGTAGAGCACACACCACATTCACCTGCTAAACTGTAAACTGTAGCCTAGGATGCATCCATACGCCCCACTAATAATACTAATAAATGGCCAAGCTGAGCTGAGTGGGACGATGCAGGATATCACTCTCCTGCATGTGAATCACGACACCGGTGCCTCTAGTGTCGTGGTTACGGTACCTCCGTAACTAGTACATAAACTAATCATGCTTGTATATAATGCTCAGGCAATTTATTTAATTCTTAACATGATTACAGATAAGTTTAAACATATACTGGGGAAAAACATTTGGCTGAAGATGGGGAATCCTAATCATGCATAGAAAGGAAAGTCCTTACTGAAAGGACGGAAAATCCGTACCTCGTGTCCAGTACTAAAATAAGACTGAAAGCTGACGGATCGAATCTGACTTCACGGATACTACATAAATAATGGACGCGAAAATAAGCTGACTGATATCCATTTTTTTTTATTTATGATTTTAACTATTCTTGGCTTGATTTATTTTATACTTATACTTCTGTAGGTATATAATCTGATAATTCTGACAGTTCAAATGTTACTGATAAGTGTATTTCCTGTATTGTTGATTTCTGATAATAGGTCTTCTGAATTTATGATATTACTAAAAATAGAAATATGTTATAAATAGAAAGTTTCCTGAATTAGAAAGATTCCTAAATTTAGTTTATTTGAAATAAGTCATTAATTAAATCATCAATTAAATTCGATTTTTAAGTAGTTAAAATGACAAGGTTCATATCAATTTAGTCTTACTAATTAAATACTAAAAACAATATATTTAACTTTATTTCTAAAACTTACTTATAAAATGATTTAACCAACTTAAATAATTTCCCCCTGTTAGTATTATATTCCCACTGTTTTTATTATATTCCCACTGCTAGTCTTTTATTTCCACTGTTAGTCTTAGTTTCCCCCCGTTTGATTTACTTTCCCACTGCTTTTGTTAAGGTTTCCACTGCTAGCTATATGATTCCCCCTGCTAGTATAATTCCCACTGTTAAAGTAATCCCAAACACCCCCTTATTGCAGTTTAGTTCCAAACACTCCTGCTGAGTCATTTTTACCCACTGTATTTAAGAAAACATCCATGTGTTGTGTTCTGGCTGTGTTTGATCGAGCAACAGCACCACCGAGACTTTAAGTCTTGGCTGGCCAGCCTACTAACACCACCACGCACCCCTTATGTTCTGCTATGAAAACAACACCCCCGATGGTATAAGGCTGCGGCCTGTATCAACAAAACCACCGAGACTTTAAGAAGTCTCGACTGTAAAATCCAAGCAACCACCATACCAAGACCTTTGTGTCTCGGTATACGCGAATCCCACCAAGACCCGACACCCTGATCTGATTTTATATTATTATTATTTTTTATTTATTTGTTCTAATATTAATTCGTGATTCAAAGAAGAATAGGAAAGGGTGATTACCTTTGTGTTTAGGAAGAACGAATCATTGCTCTTGATTCTAGTCGGCACCCTTTTTTTTGAAACCGGCGGCACAACTCCCCAACCCTAATATTTAAATAAAACTGAGCGCGTAATTTACTGTTAACGTTTAATTATCTCTGTAAAATAATAATTCGTCTGTAATATTTCTGAGACTAAATAATTCTTATCTAAATAAACTGTAATATTTATAGTATTTAAATAAACTGAGATAGCGTATTTAATTTTTGCGTTTAAATCTCTGTCTAATAATTAATACTTCTATATTTTATTAAAATTAAACTGCGTATTTAAATATTCTGATTTTTAAATACGGGTTTTACAATTCTTCCCCTATAAAAACAATAATTCGTCCCCGAATTAAGGATACGACCATACTGGGTTTTACAATTCTTCCCCTCTAAAACGGGGAAATTCGTCCTCGAATTAAAGGTAATAAGCTGAGGAATTATAAGAACTGAAAGAACACGTACTGAAAAGACAATTAAGCTGAAGGATGAATTGTCTTCTAATTAAGACATAATGATGCTGATAGGTATAAACCTGACATGACTGAAATTATCATGTAACGTGACATGGCTGAAGAGGACATGGAACGTGACATGACTGAAAGAACATAACTGAATTTATTGAAGAAACAATGAGAGGTCCGGATGGACTCCTCCGTTTCGAGTGGCCTCCCGCTCGAAACGATTCCTTCAAAGGTTTAACATAATAAATAAAATCTTGGTCCTGATGATGCTGAATAGTTTCTGGTTCCATATTTAAGGTGGATTTTCTGAATCTGATAGACTGAATAATTATAGCATGTATGATACATGAAACGATACGTGTAATATTCTGAAAAGATAACATTTATATCTCTGAGCAAGCTACTGAGAATATATATAGGGACGAACTACGTGAACAATCGGAAACATGCTAAATGAGCAATTGTGAACGTGGTTCATAATTATATGAGGAGCGCTGGCATGGAATTAGAATATGATAAGTGAATCATACTGTGAACGTGATACTAGAACATATCATGAACGTATGCTGACTGAGGAATGAATGCCAAATGATACGGCCTGATATGTGAAACGTCTGCCTGGTTATGGAATAGTTGTGCTAAACTTGAGTCTGGTCTCTCAAGCTTTCTGTAACCGTGTTCGGTAATAGACTGAGAAACGTGTATCGTGAAATGGCACACGAACTTGAATGTGAGCAATGTTATGAACACAAACGTGAGCTTAAATCATGAGATAGCATAAAAGATGAACTGAAACAGCATCATACTGCGAATGAGACGTAAACGTGAAAGTGAAAATAAACATGAACTTAAAGTGGGCGTAAACATACACTTGATCGTGAACATGAATTCTTTCTGATATGATGGTCGCCGGAATACTTGAAATCGTACGATTTACTGCTAAATTTTCTGTAGGTCCACTACTGCGTAATCCTTCCGGATGAGAGGAAACGCGTAGGTTGATTACCTGGTCGACAATCACTTAGATAGTGTTATACTTTCTCTGAGCCTGTGGTAGCTGATAACAATTTCATGGGATTTCGTCTCATTTCTGTTCAAAAATTTCTAAGGGTTGTAGTAGCTCACTAACATGACGACGTTCTATCTTGAACCTGCAGTAGGTCAGGCATCTAGATATGAACATAGCTGCATTAGTGTGTGATGCGGATTCTATCAAAGTTTTGCCTAGAATTATGGAACATTCTGGTGGAATTTCGTTACTAGGCGTCAGTTGGGACCATCAGGTGATGGCCTTCACCTTTGCAGGGTTGTCTGAAATTTCTTTCTGCTGAAATAGGATAGTTCAGAAATGTCACTCCGTTCAACTAGAATTCACATCTGAAAAGTTGCTTATACAATTTCTCCTATCGGAGATTCTGTTCAACAAAAAAAAAAAATGATTCTCTTGTACTTCTCTTCGAATTTAGCAGATCAGAATGTTACCAATGAATATACGGATAATTTTGTCTGAGGAGCCATGGAAAAATTTTATTCATAAATTTCATACTATAGCTGGAGTATTAGGGAGCTCAGACGTATAATTCGAAATTTTAGAGAGACTATAACATGTTCAACAGCAATCTGGAATACATCATGTTCTTCTCACACCATTGTTGGTGGCATGATCGCGAATTGTTCTGGAAAATAATTAAGATATCGTAGTAGATCAGGTAACCTCCTATTCGTGGAATGAGTATCGTTCTATGAATGGCGATCTCGTAAATTTTCGATGATCGATACATGATCTCATGGTACAGGTCTTCTTTCTGATAGACAAAAACGATACATTTCCTGGTGGTGCGCTAGGTGAATAAGGCCTCGTTCCGGTAACTATTGCAGCAAATGCTGCAAATCTTTAACTTAGCTTAAGCCTTGCAATAAAGAGTTTTGAAGACAGGTTCCATTCTTGAGACTAACTCGATGTTGAATTATGTCTTGTAGTCAGGAATGAATTTCTGGAAAACCTTCTGGAATTACTTCTGGAAATGCTTAAAGAAATCTGTTGATCATAATTTTAATGGCTCTAGAAGTAGATTATAACTGGTGGCTAGAAAGTCTTCGTAGCTATGGACTAATAAGTCACGCAATTGTAAGGCAGAAATAATTTGTACTGACTTTTCCTGGCAGGAAATATAATGAATATATTTTGAATATAGTAAGACGGATCTCGTCGTTAACTGAAAGGAAAACCTTAATAAATATGAGTGATACTATGGAGTCCTTTCTGGCTGAGAGGCAGGTAACTACTTGATTTAAGATATAGCTGGCATATGAATACTTGAAGTAAACGTGGCAGCTTTCACTGATTGTGTTCGTCTGTAACCTCACAGAATGATTACCGTGTGTTTAATCTGAATAATACTCTAGTGGTGGTGACTGAATTTTAATGATCTGATTCATGCGTGCATAATAGAACGGGTATACCCCTTTCTGATGGGTACCCTGAATTTCTGAGGGCCTGGTTTAGAAACATACTGGAGTTATGAGTTCTGACTCATATTTTGAGGAAAGATTCGTATGACGTGTACCATGACTAGTGTCCTAATATGTGTCTTCCGAAAAGATACCTGAGGCCTATGCCTTGACTGATATCTTGACACGTGTTTTAGTAGATGAATCTGAACAAGGTTAAAATTTTTGGTAACTGCTAGGATTGGCGGACCGATTAGACTACTGACCTCTGTATCTCTGGTCACGTCCGTACTAGAGTTCCGATGGTTACTGACTGGTTAATTATAAGCACGGTGGTTGTCATTACCATCTTGTCTGTCAGTTTCCTGACGGTCGTTATCATGACCGTGATTCATGTAACTACTTCTGCTGAGTGGCCGGCTGGTTGCCGGTTCTCACTCTTTTGACTGAAAGTTTAGCTGAGTGAATTGTGACACCTAACTGAGAAAGTATAAGCATGGAATAGAATGGTAGTGTCTGATGATTGAAATTTATTCTTGTCAGAAATTTCAAGTTATAGTTTTCGTCCTTATTCTGCAGAGTCTTCGAAGTATAAACGGCATCAGCATCTTGAGAAATCTCGAAAGTATCAGCAGCATCAGCAATTGTGAGGTCTTCAAAATGTTAGCAGTATCAGCATCTGGTAAAATCTTCAACTCACGAGCAGCATCAGCACCTGGTAGAATATCGACAAGTGGAAACGCCCGCGATGATTAAGGAACAATCAACAATATCCATAGAGTAGGGTACCTAGAGTACACCTGGACTACTATACATGAAGTATAAAATGAATACTGCACATGGTGCATATCTGAGACACAGTACGTGGAGTACACATGAAGTACTGTAAGTGGAGTATAACTGAGACACTGTACATGGGGTACATATGGAATACTATACATGGAGCTGGTGGAAATTTTACGGAATGATCGATATTGGTATCGCTTGTCTGACATTATCAAAGAAATAAATTGATTTAAACGGTAGTAAACTGAACTGAAACGGTTAACATGATAGGCTGATAATTTCTGCGTAGACTTAATGCTGGTTGTATAGAGGCTAATGGAGTTCCATCAACGTTCAGTATAAAGACATAATTGATATAGGCCAGAACATGAATTATCATGAAATAGTATTTCATTGTAACCCTTATGTATCTTAGCATGAAACATTATCATTCTGTTGAAAACATAATCCTTGTAAGGAATCATGAAACTGAATCATCATGTAGATGACATCAACGTGAGGGTATAAAAAAAAATTTGACTGTTACAAGGAACATAAAAGTCAAATCAACTGAGGCGTAATATCAACTGATGTGGACGGCTATGGCTCAATCCACAGAATTTAGCGAAGAAAACATGAGGCTAAGTATGGGCCATTCTGGTTCGATCCATACTGGTCAAAATTTTCTGAGAACTGTCATGTATAGAAATTTATAATCTCAGACTAAATATGGATGGCTGTAGTCCAATCCCTACTTGTCAAAATTTATGAAATGTCCTGATATGACAAAGGTGAACAACTGTGGATCGGTTCACAAAACATCATTCGACTAAAAAGCATGAAATTTGACTTGAGAAATGGTGGACATTTATGGCTGGTTCACCAAGTAATATTTGACTGAAAACATGAATCTGTCATGAGCAAGGGTAAACGCCTATGGTCAGTTCACCAAAACGAAAGCTCGCTAAAAAGCACATGCGACTAAATATGGCCAGTTCTGTACCAACCTTTTACTTAGTCAAAACTTTGAGAAAACTGACTGGTAAATGAAGAAAACTGACTGAATAATTCATGAGAAACATGAATGATAACAACGCCGAATTCTGAGAAGTCCCTGGTGACTACCCACTAGTCACATGTCAAGTTTTAGAGCCTACAGGTCGAACCTATAGCTCTGATACCATAATTGTAACACCCCACTTGGATAAATGGACCGTTACGTGTATTTATGGCGTGTCATCAAAGCATAAGGTAAATGTCCTAAAACATTAACTGACCATAAAGGAAATACCGGAATCAAACATCGGCAATCCAAACATAAGCCCAAAACATGAAAAATAAAATACTGAATGAAAGGACTAAACGTTGTCCAAGTAAGCGGAAAATGTAATAAATGCATAAAGTACGAAGTCTGGATAGCTTCCATCCAAATGCACATGCTCTTAGTATCCTAAAAGCGTCCTGGTGTACCTGCCGTTAGAACATGAAAGGAACTACGGCTGAGCATAACGCTCAGTGAACGGATATAAAGCATGATAAGGAAATTCTGAAATGGAACAGATGATGAAATACTGGAACTATAAGACTGTTAAGTAAAGTTGCAGCGGAAATCTGTGTGTAATCTGTAAAGTCTGGTTTGTAAAATAATAAAGCTGAATCGTTATCTGGTAAATCTGAAAACATGCATTTACTTTATTTTAATTGCCAAGAGCTTATATAGGTCATGTGCTGTAACAACTACTGCATGAATACATAGAGGGGTGACCTCGTCATGCTATAGAGGGGTGACCTCTAAATAACTGTGCTGGGTGGAGGGATCAGCTCCAATGTGAAGGATGTAGAGCACACACCACATTCACCTGCTAAACTGTAAACTGTAGCCTAGGATGCATCCATACGCCCCACTAATAATACTGATAAAATGGCCAAGCTAAGCTGAGTGGGACGATGCAGGATATCACTCTCCTGCATGTGAGTCACGACACCGGTGCCTCTAGTGTCGTGGTTACGGTACCTCCGTAACTAGTACATAAACTAATCATGCTTGTATATAATGCTCAGGCAATTTATTTAATTCTTAACATGATTACTGATAAGTTTAAACATATACTGGGGAAAAACATTTGGCTGAAGATGGGGAATCCTAATCATGCATAGAAAGGAAAGTCCTTACTGAAAGGACGGAAAATCCGTACCTCGTGTCCAGTACTGAAATAAGACTGAAAGCTGACGGATTGAATCTGACTTCACGGATACTACATAAATAATGGACGCGAAAATAAGCTGACTGATATCCATTTTTTTTATTTATGATTTTAACTATTCTTGGCTTGATTTATTTTATACTTATACTTCTGTAGGTATATAATCTGATAATTCTGACAGTTCAAATGTTACTGATAAGTGTATTTCCTCTATTGTTGATTTCTGATAATAGGTCTTTTGAATTTATGATATTACTAAAAATAGAAATCTATTATAAATAGAAAGTTTCTTGAATTAGAAAGATTCCTAAATTTAGTTTATTTGAAATAAGTCATTAATTAAATTATCAATTAAATTCGATTTTTAAGTAGTTAAAATGACAAGGTTCATATCAATTTAGTCTTACTAATTAAATAATAAAAACAATATATTTAACTTTATTTCTAAAACTTACTTATAAAATGATTTAACCAACTTAAATAATTTCCCCCTGTTAGTATTATATTCCCACTGTTTTTATTATATTCCCACTGCTAATCTTTTATTTCCACTGTTAGTCTTAGTTTCCCCCCGTTTGATTTACTTTCCCACTGCTTTTGTTAAGGTTTCCACTGCTAGCTATATGGTTCCCCCTGCTAGTATAATTCCCACTGTTAATGTAATCCCAAACGCCCCCTTATTGCAGGTTAGTTCCAAACACTCCTGCTGAGTCATTTTTACCCACTGTATTTAAGAAAACATTCATGTGTTGTGTTTTGGCTGTGTCTGATCGAGCAACAGCACCACCGAGACTTGAAGTCTTGGCTGGCCAGCCTACTAACACCACCACGCACCCCTTATGTTCTGCTATGAAAACAACACCGCCGATGGTATAAGGCTGCGGCCTGTATCAACAAAACCACCGAGACTTTAAGAAGTCTCGGCTGTAAAATCCAAGCAACCACCATACCGAGACCTTTGTGTCTCGGTATACGCGAATCCCACCAAGACCCGACACCCTGATCTGATTTTTATATTATTATTATTATTTTTTTATTTGTTCTAATATTAATTCGTGATTCAAAGAAGAATAGGAAAGGGTGATTACCTTTGTGTTTAGGAAGAACGAATCATTGCTCTTGATTCTAGTCGGCACCCTTTTTTTTTTTAAACCGGCGGCACAACTCCCCAACCCTAATCTGTTTCTTTTTTTTTTTGTCGTTGTGAGAGGGAAAGGGGAAACCCCGTCTTTCTTTCTTTATGCCAAAACCGGGCCTAGATGCCCATTACTTCTTTCCTCTCTCTTTTTTTTAAAACAAAACCGGGCCTAAAGCCCTTTTACACTTTCTTCTCTTTTTTTTTTTAAACGCAGCCCACCAAAAGATTACATACTCTTTTATTTCACGACGTGTTTTAATATGCGTGTACGTGTTCGTGTTTCGTGTTTTAATTCCTGAAAACGTAATACTCTTTCTATAACTAAAGTAATACATTCGATAATATTTATTTTCCTGAATAATTTATTTGTAATATTTAAATAAAACTGAGCGCGTAATTTACTGTTAACGTTTAATTATCTCTGTAAAATAATAATTCGTCTGTAATATTTCTGAGACTAAATAATTCTTATCTGAATAAACTGTAATATTTATAGTATTTAAATAAACTGAGATAGCGTATTTAATTTTTGCGTTTAAATCTCTGTCTAATAATTAATACTTATATATTTTATTAAAATTAAACTACGTATTTAAATATTCTGATTTTTAAATAAGGGTTTTACAATGCCTGCTGGTGGAATCCAACTAGGACCCAAGGCACAAATATCTTTAAAGATGAAAAGTAATGAAGAAAATTATGGAATTTGGGGGTCTTGTTTGATCCTTTTCGTTCTGCACACACACCACAAGACCAAATAAAGCTTCAAATATCAGAAGCTACAAGCTTTTGGCTTGTAGCTTTTGATACAGTAAGAGTGAACAATCAAATGGGTCAAAATAACAAAAAGGTTTTCACCTCACAACACTTCTTACCCAAGTACTATACCCACTGAATCTTGATATCTCCCAGATATCAAGGTTCTATGGTCATATAAGAGCCCAAGTAAGTAGCTTATGTGGCCTTTGAATCTTCTTGCTAGACTGGAAAACGGATTTTAAAACTTGAGAGTGCCTTTTTGAAAACACATACAACAAAGTACTTAACAAATGGATTTGGAACAAAGTTCTTTCACACAAGCCAATAGAATTTTAACTATAACTGAAAAGGAATTATATTTTCTCCTAAAAACACCAACTTTCATTAAGAAAAACAGATTACTAGGGCTTTGTAAAAAACCGGAACAACAACTTAAAGGGTCACAAGTCGACACTTTAAATACTACTGAAAGGATGCTTCTAGATACTGAATAAAATATACGAATGCTAAAACCCTAGATAAGGGAATTCCCAATCTGCCCTTGGTCTTCAGTTTGATTTTCAGTCAAATTGGCCTCTTGTGAAGATGGTGATGTGCAAGCTGTCTTAAATCAATCTTGGCCGTCCCTTTATGCTTTAAGAACAAGCAATCACATGAGTCGTTTATCTTGTCTTCATTTGGGAAAAAGGGAGAAATTGATGGGTGCAGGGGAGGTCCCATATAACACATTGGTGTGTCTGGGGATAATTTGGGGTATGGGTTTTGATTATGTTTAGGTTAATTAAGGATCTGGAGGTGATGGGTTAAAAACCCTTTGTTTTTAGGTAAATTGAATCTGGGTTGTTTAGGGTTTATGAGGGGATTAAAGGGGGGTTTAGTCTATTTTGGGAGTGGGTTAATTTTAAATTAAGTGTTATGGACGGAAGGTTTATAACTGATTAAATAAATTAGTTATTTAAGTTGGGTGGGGTGTGACGTGGATGGGGAGAGTGAGGTGGAGGAGTTAGAGTGGGTGGGTGATGAGGTTTCGGTTTGGGAGTGGTGGTTTTAAATTTGTGTGTCTTCCAAAATTACCCCCCGAAGTTCCATATTCATGCCATTTAACTTCAATCAGCTCTTAAACCAAAATTCCTTTGTTATAAAACTTTCTAGTTTCATACTTTGGCCACAATAACTTTTGAAAAGTTATTCCAAGGACTAGTTTTGCCAATTCATGATATTTTAAGGACTGATTTTGGCATTTTCTTCATTCTTCAAGGTCTTGACTTGTTTGTTGGAGGACTATTATTGACAATTTATTTTTGTTGAGGGACTAAATTTGCCAATTCTTTAAAGTTAAGGGTCCTTTTTGTAATATTGACAAACTTTAGGGACCATCTTGTAATTATGAATATACAAGGGTTTAAAGTGTCAATTGTTCAATATTGGAGGACCCTTCTTGTTCAATATTCAATTCTTCAAGGGTCTTTCTTGGAAAATCAATACTAGGGCCTGGTTCATTGTGCGGCGTCGTTTCCCGTGTTCGTTTTTTATTGCTCTTTTTGTCATTTCCTCAATATCCGTACCTAAAATACACAAGCAACAAACACAAGCATATATTTGGCATTTTCAATGATATTTAATGCATTTTAAGCCCAATTTTGATGATGAGACTATGTATGAAAGCAGTCTCATCAGTGCGTTTGAACTATTTAAAATCATTCTGGAGTAGCCGGGATGAACCCCGACTCCCGCAAAAATTCAAAACCGACACTTGGGTTGAATTCCCGCTCTTTAAATACTTGTTTGCCAATAAGGAAAAAAAAGACAAAATTGCATAAAGGTCCCTCCTAATTTTACAAAATAGGCTAAACAAACACACACAAACACATTTTCACAAAAAAAAATTCACCACCTCTTCCCTCTCTCTCTAGTCGACGGCTACACCACAACCACCATCACACCACCTCTTTTTCTAGGTTTTTGGAAAAACTAATCATAGACCAACCTTTCTTTCATCATTGTAAGTGATTTTATCCACTCATATCATACATGTATTATCATTAATTTTTCAAAAATTATTTTTCATAATTATGTGGGTTTTGATCTAAAAATCTTATGTTTATGTTTATGAAAAGTGTTTATAAACATGGAGTGTAAACTAAAAAGGCTAGAAAAACATTTTTTTGTGTTTTTGTTCTTTAAACCCCACGGAAGGGGGGAGGGTGTTTGTTTGATTTTGATTTTTGATTTATTTTACTTATTTGGATGTGTTTAAATCCTTGTTTAGATGGTTTAAAACTTTGTTGGTTAGATTGCATGTACTTTTTACAAAATAGGTTTTGTGTGAATGAATCATTCAAGTGATTTAGGATGTTGTTGAGGTGTTAGGGTAGTTTATATATGATTTTAGGATCATAGGAGTAGTTTGAATGGGTTGAAAATGGGTAGAAATGCGATTTGCAAAGTGTCATTTTTAATCAGATTTTTCAAGGCTATTTTTCATAGATTTAAGTTTGAGTCCAGAATTTTTATTATGGGATAGAGTTGTGGAGTTTCTTTTTAGCTTCGTTTTGATATAAGATGGAGCTTGTAGCTCCAAACGAGTCAAAAGTTACGTTAGTTTAAAGTTTTGTGTACCGGGAGATGAAGGTCGACATAATCCGAATTTATGTTCGATTTTAGGTCAAATCTCGGGGACTATAAGTAGAGTTTTAAAAATGGTTGAGGGCTGCTCTTTAGCTCAAAAATTGAGTTTGTGACTGTATTTTCAAACTTAGGAATTGGTTTTGCAAATGGAAACGGTAAGTGAGTCAAATTGGTTTTACAATGTAAGGGTGCAAATCTGCCCGGATTTTCAAGATTGGAAATGTGTTGGCCAGCGTGACTAAAAAGTGATATCTTTTTATGAAAATATTTATGAGCTTTCTACATGATGTAAATGAAGTTTACAGCGAGTTTCGTAAAAATTCGTGATGTTTAGTTATGAGAATTCAGTCCGTACATTAGGTATGTACCGGCAGAATTGTAAATCGAGTAATAGCTTTAACTACGTATAACAATGAATGTTTCTAGTAAATATCACTTGTTTGGGATTTTGGCGTGAGTTTATATGAACATCTAGTGTTCTTAATTTTGTATATACCGTACTTGAAGCTACTTTAAAGTGTTTATTCATTACGCGATTTGTTTGTTAGGTGTTGTAATTGAATTCAAGGGGCGTCCTCATCGTCGGTGATTGTTTTCCGTCTACGTCTTCGTTAATACAACTACTACTATTTAAGGTGAGTCTATAGCCTCGCTGTTTACTGTGTTTTAAATGATTTTACCCGCGAGGGGGATACATTCTATTTAAATGAAATGGAACATAAGTCATGAATGATTGTTGGACCCGAAAGATGTTTTTAATTACGTTGAGTAGCTAGTTGCCAAAGACCCTAAATTCATGAACCGTTAACTGTTGTTTAATCCTAGTATGGATTGGAAATAGCCGCTTGAACAATTGGTAGTACTATTGGGTTGACGAACATATCCTAGACGAGAGCTAGTACGTTGAGTACCCTCTGCGGTTGGATAACTTGTGTCAAGAAAAAGGTATGATGGCAACGAATACCTAAGAGGGGCAATGGTTTCACTTAAATAACGCCGGCATTTGGCGCGGTGATTAGTTTATGGGGTCGGTGTCATGAGCTTAAACATAATTAAATAGCCTATGCTATATTGAGTAATACCCAATAACAGTTTGTAATGATCTACATACTATTGAATGATCATGAATGAATTTTATACTTATATTCAACTGTGATTTTGAAAACCTATAGATCTCGCTCAACATTATTTGTTGACGATTTTAAGCATGTGTTTCAGGTAATTGAGGATGATAGAGGCGGAGCATGCAATGGATGTTGTTGTAGCTTGTGGATGGTCTAACTTGTTTTCCTTCCTTTTAACAAAGACAATTTGTATTTTCTTGTATATTTTGTAAACAATGGGGTTGGTTTTTAACAGGTTGAGATTTATTGGGACCTAACGCTACTCTGTTGCATTTTGGGTTGGAAAATTTTAGACAATTATGTTGTTGTTGTAATTTAACATGTTTTTAAATTACTTATTCTTAAAACGTCTCTTTTGAGTCGTTCAATATGGCTTGTGTGGGATGATTCTTTGACTAACACCCAATTGTGATATTCCGTTGCGCAAGGTAAATTGGGGGTGTTAGAGATTGGTAATCAGAGCCACAAGTTATAGAGAACAAGATCGTTTTTGAAAAATGTCCTAAACTATAACTTTGGTGTCATAAGTATTTTGTTCCCAAAGCACACAACTATCCCGCATGGCTCTGGTAAGATTTCTTTTAGCATTTTTTATTTTGAGATGTATCCCTTTTGTGACAATCTAACATTTTCAGGTAGAGAATTATTTTCTCGTATAATATTTTGAAACTTATTTTTGTGTTGGTTGATGAACTCACAATTTACGAATTTAAATTTGGGCTTACGTGCATAATTTAGCGTCTTTACGATTAAACCGGAAACCTTAGGATTACGTATTTACGTTTTTGAACTCCGTTTTTGATGAGACAATTTATATTAGATTCGTTTTGTGCCATTGATTCATAATTTATAAAAACGTTTTTCGTGAAACGACCCGAGGGAACGCAAATCGAGGAAACTAGAATCGAGGAATACCCGTAAATTAGTGAGGTGGGACAAAATAAATCATCCCACCTCACTACACAAAAGGGACGGCCAAACATGACACCACGTCAAAGATGTGGCATCATGTAAACACTTAGCTTAACAAGTGTAAGTTAGCCTTACACTTAAGCTACCACTAACACAAAAACCATCAACCTTCTCACATACTACCATTCACTCATGCAAAAACAACTCAAACTCTCTCAACTCCATCACCATTGCCGTCCCATATTCAAGAACAAACACCCCTTTTGATCTTTTCTAGCCACAAAATACTTGTTATCTAGCTATATTATGGAGTTACCTTGAAGCCTTGATTACTTGGTGGCCATTTTAACAACAAAGGAGGTGATTTGCTTGTGTCCTAGGGCTGATTTCTCAACATACTTTCTTGGTGTTTGATGATCTTGGGGATAAATTTGGTGTTCATCAAGTTCTTGTCTTCCAAAAACAAGATATACTCTTGGTTGGTAAAGAAGATCATTCTTTCCATTTTCTCTTGTTATTTTTGTAAAGATCAAATATATTTTCTTTCTTGTTGTATATGTATATGATGAATATATGATGATAAAAGTGTTGATAAATATGCTTAAAAAGATTAATAACCATAAGAAACAAGGCTAAAATCATGCTTAATTTGTTGTCTGTATAAAAACAGTATGTAACCAAAACTTGAACTGATAAATTTGTATGGTGGAATCCATTTACAGTAAGTACAAGATGTCATACACATGTGAGAGTTGGCCATGCAATGGAATCATTAAAATGAGTGAGATATGATCAAAACAAGATAAGTGTGCTAATCTGGATAGACTGTTTTGTATGGACTGTTAAGGATAGTTAAACTTAAAATGAGCAGTAGCTATAACTAAGTTAATTGTAGCACATAATATAAAGTTCATGCCATCCAAAAATGAGCTTGTAATTCATTGTAGAACTCTAGATATGATAAAAATTGTGAAGATGAAAATAAAAATCAGATTTTGAAGAATTAATGTTTAATACTATTATATAAGCACTCAAATTATATAGTATAAAATGTGAAATTAAAACTCACTAACTTATGAATTTCATTTATATAAATATGTATAAGGTTAAATAAATGGACAATTTATAAAAATGGTAGTTGAATAATAGTTATAAGTTATAAAAACTATAAACATGATTTTTACGACTTTTTCGACTATTACCGTAAAATTAACGTTTTTCGCCAATTAAAATTTAGACGATCAAACCCGTCTAATGTAAAGTTTTTAAAAGTCATATACTGATATATAAGTATCTAATACAAGTAAAAACCGATAAAACCCGAAATATAGGACATACGGATATTAACGAGCTAAATAAGCATATTGGACTAATAATTGGACTAAATAAGTTAAACACTTATAAAAAGTACTTATTGTGCTTAACCCATTTGGGACCAACATGTAAAGTGTAAATACTGATAATATAAGTATAAAATGGATTAAAACAAGTTAAAGAACTTATGATAAGCTTATTGGACTTAAAATATGTAAATAGGTAAAACTAGTAAACTAGTAAAAAGTTACCAATACATAAACACTAAAATGAGTAAACAAGGATATATAAACCCACTTGATCATCATCATATGTACAAAAATCATCATATGTATATTGTTATTTTGATAAAAGTCATTGGACAAAAGTCTAAGACCGATTATTATTTATATAGGTTTCCGTGACCGAAGCACGCCCGTAGCCGATAATCCGCCTTTCATTATCAACGTGAGTTCATAGCCTCGCACTCTTTTAAATATTTTATAAAATGATTTGTAAACCCGCGAGGGAGATAACATGCTACATTTTGATAAAAATAGAACACAAGTAGTCCCGATGGTATGCTTAATTATATGGACCCGAATGATGCTATGACCCTACAAACGAGATAAAAAGGATTATTAGTAGTTAGGTTATGTCACTTAAAGTCCCATTAGCATGAATTGTGAACTACCGGGATTTGGTAGACGCTTATGCATATGATAGTACTATTTGGGGACGATCACCCCAGTTCGCGCCTTGACGATTGATCCCCGTCGTACCACATTGATTGGTAAGCGAATTTATGTATGAGAAGATTACATAGCGTGATTTTTGTGACGACACGCTAACTTAGATGGGTAAATTGTTTGTAGGGTTCGCGGCCTGTTGTATTCATAGTAAGGTAACAATGTCATGCGGCTAATAATAATCCAATATACAATACGATAACGATGCTAATAACGATGATAATATTACCTATAATGGTAATATTGAGGCTACGGTCTCATGGACGGTTTAAGATGTATGCTTGATTTATATATTTCCTGACTAGCAATACGAGGACTTACTTCTGATATTATACTTGTGTTCTGATTTCAACGATTGTTTTATATAACGGTTTTATTAAACTCTATGAATTCACTCGGCATTCGCTGATATGATTTTTGCATGTTTTTATCTCAGGTGCTTGAAGGTAATCCGGATGGAGATCGACTCTGATGGCCCACATAATATTAAAAATGTTCATTCAATCTATGTTTTGTAAACTTAATGACCTGTATAATTTTGGACCTGTTGTACGCTTTAAAAGTTTTTATCGAATGAATGTATGTTGAACCTTGTACAACCATTTTTATGTGTTGTCTATGATTGGAGTTATTGTACTATCCCGTAACACTCTAAAAGACCCTTCCGCTGTACCGATACGAAAATTGAGAGTGTTACAGTTTGGTACCAGAGCTATCGTTATAGAGGACAAAAGATTTTAAAAAACCAAGGTTTTGAACGAAACTTTTCAAAATCTTTTGACAATGAACATTTGAGAAAATATTTGAAAAATCTTTTGACTATAACGGTGCAAGAGATCTTCGACGTTACCAACAAGCCCTATTGAGAAGATATATATTTTGATATATATAATTTAATTTATATATATGTATATATCGTGATTTCAGTATGTAATTGTTTAAATAGTATGTTATCCTAATACGAGATATATATAAATGCAGATTGTCATGGCTGACCCTAATATTCCTGTAGAGAACCATGCTATTCCCGAACCTAATGTAGATGATGATCCTTATTTAGACTTAGTAGATTATGATATGGATGATGAGGAGGAACCATTTGAGGATCCCGAGCCCGAGATAGGACTAGGAGATCAGATTGCCCCTCAGGTTGATATGGTAGAGAATGAGATTGATAATGTTGATATTGAGAATGATGATGTGATTGGGTTAGATAATTTAGATGATGAGATTGACGACGAGGATGTCGAGGAGGATATAGGTATAGACGATGAGGTTGATGATGATGAGGAAGCTGAGCTTATTTACCCTTATGATGTTCCAGAGGGCGAGCCTTTACCCCCACCAGATTATTTGTCTGATTCTGAGGTTGAGCTACCTACGGATGAAATGTCTGAATCGTCTGAATCTGATTCTGAATCAGAGGAGGATGAGGATGATAATGCACCTGACGGTACTGATGGTATTGCTACTCGTAGACGTGTGATAGGAGAGTCGTCTAGTACTTGAGAGGCTACTCATATTGATGGTCTTGCACCATGGGCCTTGAGACGTGATCTAGATGCTTCCCGTGTTAAGAGTAGTATGACACAGATTGGATTAGGTGTTGTTCAGACTCATGTTTCTTATTTGGAGTCGAAGACGAAGGTTGGTGAGAAAGAGCGGGAATTGCTTAGTTTGGATTTGACTGATGTAGAGCGTGGTTTAAATGACGCTTTTAGGAGGTTATCGGTGTTAGAAAGTGGTGAGTTTGCTGCTATGAAGAAAAAGGTGAATTCTATGGAGATTCAGTTGAATGTAGCTCGTGCGATGCGTGAGAAAGATGAGAAGGAGTTGAATATATCCGTGGGTTGGAATAGTAGATTTTATGCTGACATGGTTGAAAGAGGAGTGATCCGTAAGCGCCCAGCTGAAGATGTGTCTAGTGATCGTCCGACGAAGATACAGAAGACGATGGACGATGGACCATCTGGCGGTTCTCAGTAGACCAGTCTGTGTTTAGTAGTGACCTTTGTATCTTTTGTACTTTTGTAACTTTGACTGAACCGACTTGTTAGTAGTAGACTTGGCACGGATTTTGAGTATATATAGTGCTATAACTTTGATATGGGATGTAACTAAGACAATGCTTTTGTTTCAAATCGAATGAAATATGTATCTTGTCTTGAATTCCATATTGTGCCTTATTTGTATCTTGATTATGAATTAAATCCATATTATATTAATCCTTTGTTGGGTGAATGCTTAATACTTTGAAATTGTGAAATTATAGAACTATGCCGCCCAAGAAAGCTGTGACTGAGGATGATGTGCTTAGGATTATTACGGAGCAAGTTACCGCATCTATGACTGAATTTGTAAAACCCGCATGCTTTTACCATGAATAGTACCCTTAAGATCGTACGTACTAGATTAAAACTTTCCTTTTATAGTACGATTACGTTTACGTGTTAGGATATTACGTATTACGTACGTGTTAGTACACGATAAGTATTTACTACGCACGAACACGCAATAATTATTTGACAATAATTAATCACGAACATGCGATCATAAAATCATGAACGTAATTAAATCACGAACTATTATTAAGTATATATATATTTATTACGAGTGTAAATAAATATATTAGGTCACGGTAATTATTTAACGAGAACACACAAACGCGAACACAAATAAACACGAACAAACACGTAAAACACGAACACGGGAACACACTTATTAATTAGACACGGAAAACAATCGGGTTACCCCTTGTGGGCCCCATTACCACGAAATTAAGGGGGAGGATGGGCTTAGCCCATCAATTTTTACTAAAAGGGGGTTAAGGGGAAAAAGACTACTCATTTTTTTTTGCAGAAGATTTTATCAAAAACCCTAAAAGTTTTCTTCCTTCTTTCTTGGTTCCTCTTTTGGCCGCCACCCATAAAACACCATGGAGGGGTGTTTGTGTAATTTTGATCTTGGTTTTTGGTGCAAGTGTTCGTGTTTGTTCATCCTTGATCGATCCATGTATTCGGTATACCTTTTTAATCCTTTTTCTTTTGTTTTGGATTTATAAATTAAATAAGAACATGATGTTTTAAAAAAAAACCTAATTAAAAACATAGATCTAACATGTTTATGATTATGGGGTAGATCAAAACAAGGGTTTTTAGGGGTGTTTGTCTAGCCGACACCTAAACCGAACCCCAAAGGGGTCTCGGCTTGGCACATGGACCACCACCGAGACCTCAAGGTCTCGGTTTGGTGGTGTAGGTCCCACGGCAGTAGCAAACAAGGGATACCCCGACCTTGGTTCAGGGTATGGTGTGGATTACGGGTCCGGTTCATGGTTTCTAGTCATGATCCGGTTCACAGTTTATGTTAAGATAATTTTTTTTATAAATCATATGTTAAAATTAAATTAATAAATATGACATGATTAATTTAATAAACAAGACTTAGGTTATAATTTAATTATTGGAATCATGGAATTATTAACCTAAGTATTTTATACATTTAAGACTAATAATTAATTAATTATTTTAAAACCATGGATATAATTAATTAATTAACATGACTTAGGTTATATTATTAATATATAATAATACATATTTTAACCTAAGTATTTAACTTATTTAATTAAAAACATGTTACACATTAATTAAATATTTTAACCTATATCTTAATTAATTACATGAAATAATTATTAAACTATACCTTATATCATATGACTTAGAAAATAATCATGAAAATACTTAGACTTATATACTTAGCTTATTTAACCAGCTTATTTCTAATTATGGAAACTTTCTATTTTTAGGAACTTAATTAAAGAAGGCAGCTAATCTAATTATGGAAACCTTCTATTTTTAGAAACTTATTTATTTCAGGCAGCTAATCTATTTATGGAAACTTATTTAATTAAGGCAGCTAATCTATTTATGGAAACTTTCTATTTTTAGGAACTTATCTATTTTAAGCAGTAAATCTATTTTTGGAAACATTCTATTTTTGGAAACTTTCTATTTTTGGAAACTCTCTATTTTTGGAAACTTTCTATTTTTGGTAACTTTCTATTTTTTGAAAATTTCTATTTTTGGAAACTTTCTATTTTTGGAAACTTTCTATTTTTGGAAACTTTCTATTTTAGGAAACCTGATATTTTTGGAAAGTTACTTATTATTACACAGTAAGTATAATAATACATGAAATACCAGAAATACTTAATCAGATTAAACAGAATATAAGATAAACACAATGTAAGGCTTAAAAACAGTAAAACATGGCAAGAACATATAATATAAGCTAAGACATGACATAAAACCAGTTACGTATTTAGTAGGCAGATACTTATTCATGTATGTATTTATGTAGCATTAGTGATACGGAAGTAGGATTCCTCTCAGTTCATCTTCTTCGTTCACTGGACATAAGGTACGGATTCCCGTCCTTTCAGTATGGACAATCTTTCCTTATTAGGATTCCCCGTATGCAGCCAACTGTTTTCCCGTAGTATAAGTTACGTGTTTGATTGCTTATGTTTAATTAAGATTACCTATAGCCATATACATGCATGACCAGTTTCACCTAGTTATGGAGGTACCATAACCATAACATTATAGGCACTAATGTTATGACTTCACCACGGCGGAGTGATTGCTCATGGCGTCCCTTCAGCTTTTGGCCATTTATTTATATTTATCATGTGGGGCGTATGGGTGCATCCTAGTTACATGTTTTTATTCAGGATTTCATGGTGAATGTGGTGTTTGCCTTGCATCCTTCACAAGGAGCTGATCCCTCCTACCCAAAACCAGTATATTAAATTAGAGGCATCCCCTCTAATTTGTATGATGAGGTCACCCCTCCAAGTATTCATGCACGGTGGATTTTCATGACCTATATTGGCTAATGGTAAAATATGTTAAACAGTTTTTACAAGATAAACATAAGGCTTTTCAAACTATAAAACCAAATTTACCAAGACTTAACCGGGTTATCCAGGACTTAGTTTCTTCCGCTGTTTCATGCTGTTATGCTTATATTATTCATGCTATACTTGTATATCCGTGCACTGAGCGTTATGCTCAGCCGTTTTTCCTTTCATGTTCCCAAAACGGCAGGTACCCAGGACTCGAGCATTTGGAGGACCTGCATAGGATGGAAGCTGCCATAGACTTCTTTTCCTTTTTGACTTCATATACTTATGCTTGTTTAGTCTTTCATTCATTTCTTTTGCTTTATTATGTTTTGAGCTTATGTTTGGGAACCGATGTTTGATTCCGGTTTACCCTATGGTCATGTAATGTTTTAGACATTTATCCTTGTATGCTTTGATGACATGCCATAATTACGTGCGACATTCCATTATCAAAATGGGGTGTTACAATTATGGTATCAAAGCCAAGGCTTCGACCTGTAGGCTCTAAAACTCGACATGTGACTAGTGGGTAGTCACCAGGAGCTTCCTAAGCCAACGTTTGTTATTCCACGTATTGATGTTTTCAGCGTATTGTTGTTTTAACCATGATGTTTTCAGCACCTTGAGGTTTTAACCTTGATGTTTTCATCAATATTATTTTACTAATATGGATGGACAACCGACATTCATATTTAGTTATGTGTCATTGTTTCATGCATAATGTTCCACGTGAACTGTGACTATGTGGATGGTAGTTCATAATTAGTCACATAAAATTTTTTTTCTGATAAGTTTTTACAGATAAGTTTTATTTATTTATGTTTCATGTATCATTGTTGTAGGGATTATGACTAAGTAATGGTTGGTACAGGACTGACCCTATTTAGTCGCATGTGCTTTTAACGAAACTTTTAACTTTGGGACCGACCCATAGGCGTCCCCTCGCCATGTCTTTTGTTTTGGGACCGACCCATAGGCGTCCCCTCGCATATATAAAAGGTTTTTATAAACTAACATTACGCATTCATGCACTGTTTTCATGCATAAAATTTTTCTCATGATTTATTGGCATAAATTTTTTTTTTTCATGTTCCCTCATAAGTTACTATGTTTTATGTCAAGTATGTTTTCATACTGTCATGGTTAACTTCGGTTTCATACTGATTATGTTATACACTTCTTCGTAATAGATGGTTTCATGTTTCTTCATGATAATTCCGTCTTCATGTTGATTATGTTTTACGCCTCTTTTGTTATTTACGTTGTCCTGCAAGACATTGTTGGATTTCATTGAATTCTGATTTCATGATAGTCATGGTTGGTTTTCATTGATCATGCTGTCAGGCAAATCATCGTTGAATTTTGTGTAACCACACTTTAGCGTTTCTCTATGCAACCAGAATGAGGTATATACTGGCATTGCTAGGTTATCATATTGGTTTTCCTAACCGTTTAACCGATATACTTTTCTTAAATCATGATAAATGATCGACCCCATACCGATCATTTCCTGTGCATTCCACGTGTACTCCATGTACCGTATTCCATGTGTATTACATGTACCTTAATCCATGTGTATTCCACTTACAATACTTCACGAGTATTCGCTAGTCGATTCTGAATCATCTTAGGCGTATTTTCAATTGCTGATATTCTACAAGATTGCTGATGCCGCTCATAACTTGGAGATGTTACTAAAGGTTGATGCTGCTGATGTTTGAAGACGCTACGAGATGCGGATGTTGTTCACAACCTGAAGATCCTATGAGACGAAGACAAAGGCGTCAGAGCGAAGCTATCGGACGAGAAGATACTTCACCATCAGACGATTTTATCAATCATTGTCCCAAATTCTTAGTTACATGTCACACGTCATTCAGCTTTCATTTCAGCCATATGAGTGCAAACCGGTACCAGCCGGCCACTCAGCTGAATAGTTACATGAATCACGGTCATGAGAATGACCATCATGGAACTGACAGACAGGACGATTGTAACCACTACTATGACATCAACTATCCTAGAAATCACAACCGAGGCTTCGGCCGCGGAGGTGATCAAGACATACAAATGATCAGTAGTCCAATCGATCCGCCAATTCTGGCATAATAACCTAATATTGTAGTTCTATTGAATTACGTCTCGAGACACATGTCAAGACATCAGTCAAGACACATGTCTCACGTATACTTTCTGAAGGCACATGTCAAGACATCAGTCAAGACACGTGTCTCACGTATACTTTCTGAAGACACATGTCAAGACACCAGTCAAGACATATGTCATGCTTCTAGTTCCAAGAAACGAGTCAAGACACATGACTCACGTCCAACTTTGGAACATTTCTAAGAAATTCAGGGTACCCTCCAAGGGTATATCCATTTTGTTGTACCATGTATTAATCAGGCCACAAGAATTTCAATACCATTATCGGCGCATCAGTGAGAACTGTCACGTTGCCAATTTCATTTTCTTTTGTTTCACCATATTTCATATATTCATGACCATGAAGGACGCCTTCAGTATTCCTACGTATACGAAGGTTTTCCTTCAGCTTAATGATGAGATCCAAGCTGCAAACGCATTTCCTCGGACAGACACGAGTTGAATTTTATCCTAATTTTGGACTATGAACAGCACACCATGCTACGATTCATAATTATGTACAGTAATGTTCAGGCTCCTGAATACATTCAGCTTGATTTTCCATCAGGAAAATCTGTACAAATTATCTATGTTTACAGGCATGTGCGTTGTTAGCCATGGTCGCTAAAAAAATAAAAAAATTATATCTTTCAGTAAGACACGACTACTTAAGTCCTTTTACGCATAGCCAGTTGATTATTCCAAAATTTTCCCATATATTCCAGAAGAACCTTCAAGGAGAAGGATGGTACCATGAGATTTATGTGTCGACTACCGTTGACTTAAACAAATCACCATTCATGACCGTTATTCTCCTCCCCATATTGACGACATGTCAAATCACCATATAGTGTTAATCACTTTTCCAAGATCAGATTCATGATCATGGTGCCAGTAGTGACGAGTGAAAAAGCATGACATGTCCATGACTGCTATTCGTGCACGACTCGGTCATACTAGATTTATGATTTTTGAATTAATCTCATCAATGCTCCAACGACATAATAAATTGAGTTTCCATGAACTTATAAACAAATTCATCAGCGTTTTCATTGAGGATAACCATATCTGCACTATGTTGCAAATTATTGACAAGAGAAATTGTACCCTAGAAAATTCTTTTTCCAATATCAATTCTGTTTGATTACACTGACACGCTGAATCACTTTGGTTTCTACGGTAAATCTTACCATGACTCTGCTTATGCGTAATGGAGAGAACCCTACACTACATTAGGTGTTCAAGAAAATCCTACGCTAGGAGAAGTCTAGATTCAGAGACTCAGAGTTTCGCAAACTCCTATGTATCAAGTTCTAAGAAGCAAGATACAATTACGTTCATATCTAGGTACCTGACACACTAACAGGTTAAGATAGGACACCAATAAACTGGGATGTTTTCATCATCTGAAATTGTGAATTGAAATGTGACAAGATCTCCACGGATTTTGGTTACCAGTTTAACGCAAACTCAGAAGAAGCATGATGCTATCTGGGTTATTGCAAACAGTTTGATCAAGTCTGCAGAATCCTTACATCCGCAAGCATTGTAGAACCAACAGATTGATCGGACATGTTCCAGCCAAGGCTCATCCGACCACTTGGTATCCGACCACTTGGTAACCCCTCAGCTATCGGGTCAGACAAAGATTCGCGATTGTACTCCTAAATTACTTCACGTCTTCATTCTGATACCTCGACTTGCTTTTGTGCTCGCGTTAATGACACTATTCACATTCATGATCGTATCTGGGCTTACGATTTTACGTTCATTTCGTTCTGGGAAGTTTTGCAAGAACTTGAGAGACCAGACCCAAGATTAGTATAACTCTCCATCATCAGATAGACGTTTCTCGTCATATTCTATGTCTCACCCTGTAGCGTTTGGCGTTACCGCCATTATATTCTATGTTCACGATATGTTTCACATGTCATGTTCATTCCACGTTCCTCATATCATGATCAAGATATGTTACACGTATCATGGATCACGATATGTTTACTCACACTACACTCGCTATATCTCCACGTAGCACGTTCAAAAAATTTCACGTATCACGTTCAAAATTTTTCACGTACTACGTTTCTTTATGTCTCGCGCATCGTTTCTAGTTAACAGTTAAGTCATATTGTCTTGCATCGTAACGTTTCAGTTACCCTTGCACGTTAACTCTTATTTTCCTCGATCGAATTTAGGGGATCTACCTTCAGTTGATAACCAAGAATTTCTTCGGATTCCAAGTCAGGGTCAGGAGGACCAAGATTTATCTTTAGTGTCAAGATCTTCTGAAGGAACCGTTCCAAGAGGGAGGCCACTTGGAAATGGACAAGTTCATCCGAACTTTTATCCGTTTTTCTCTTATCAACTAGATATGTCCTTTCAGTCACGTCACGTTCCATGTCCTTTCAAGACATGTCACGTTCCGCGTTCCTTCTGCCAGGAAACCCGCACGTTCATTAATCTTACATACCCTTTCAGTTTGATTCGGGTATGTTTCTCTTTCAGTTACGTTATCTATAATTCGGGGACGAAATATTCTTTTTAGGGGGGAAGAGTTGTAAAACCCGCATGCTTTTACCATGATAGTACCCTTAAGATCGTACGTAGTAGATTAAAACTCTCCTTTTATAGTACGATTACGTTTACGTGTTAGGATATTACGTATTACGTTCGTGTTAGTACACGATAAGTATTTACTATGCACGAACACGCAATAATTATTTGACAATAATTAATCACGAACATGCGATCATGAAATCACGAACGTAATTAAATCACGAACTATTATTAAGTGTATATATATTTATTATGAGCGTAAATAAATATATTAGGTCACGGTAATTATTTAACGAGAACACACAAACGCGAACACAAATAAACACGAACAAACACGTAAAACACGAACACGGGAACACACTTATTAATTAGACACGGAAAACATTCGGGTTACCCCTTGTGGGCCCCATTACCACGAAATTAAGGGCGAGGATGGGCTTAGCCCATCAATTTTTACTAAAAGGGGGTTAAGGGGAAAAACACTATTCATTTTTTTTTATAGAAGATTTTATCAAAAACCCTAAAAGTTTTCTTCCTTCTTTCTTGGTTCCTCTTTTGGCCGCCACCCATAAAACACCATGGAGGGGTGTTTGTGTGATTTTGATCTTGGTTTTTGCTGCAAGTGTTCGTGTTTGTTCATCCTTGATCGATCCATGTATTCGGTATACCTTTTTAATCCTTTTTCTTTTGTTTTGGATTCATAAATTAAATAACAACATGATATTTTAAAAAAAAACCTAATTAAAAACATAGATCTAACATTTATGATTATGGGGTAGATCAAAACAAGGGTTTTTAGGGGTGTTTGTCTAGCCGACACCTAAACCGAACCCCTAAGGGGTCTCGGCTTGGCACATGGACCACCACCGAGACCTCAAGGTCTCGGTTTGGTGGTGTGGGTCTCACGGCAGCAGCAAACAAGGGATACCCCGACCTTGGTTCGGGGTATGGTGTTAATTACGGGTCCGGTTCATGGTTTCTAGTCAAGATCCAGTTCACGGTTTATGTTAAGATTATTTTTTTTTATAAAATCATATGTTAAAATTAAATTAATAAATATGACATGATTAATTTAATAAAAAAGACTTAGGTTATAATTTAATTATTGGAATCATGGAATTATTAACCTAAGTATTTTATACATTTAAGACTTATAATTAATTAATTATTTTAAAACCATGGATATAATTAATTAATTAACATGACTTAGGTTATATTATTAATATATAATAATACATATTTTAACCTAAGTATTTAACTTATTTAATTAAAAACATTTTATACTTTAATTAAATATTTTAACCTATAGTTTAATTTAATTTCATGAAATAATTATTAAACTATACCTTATATCATATGACTTAGAAAATAATCATGAAAATACTTAGACTTATATACTTAGCTTATTTAACCAGCTTATTTCTAATTATGGAAACTTTCTATTTTTAGGAACTTAATTAAATAAGGCAGCTAATCTAATTATGGAAACCTTCTATTTTTAGAAACTTATTTATTTCAGGCAGCTAATCTATTTATGGAAACTTATTTAATTAAGGCAGCTAATCTATTTATGGAAACTTTCTATTTTTAGAAACTTATCTATTTTAAGCAGTAAATCTATTTTTGGAAACTTTCTATTTTTGGAAACATTCTATTTTTGGAAATTCTCTATTTTTGGAAACTTTCTATTTTTGGTAACTTTCTATTTTTGGAAACTTTCTATTTTTGGAAACTTTCTATTTTTGGAAACTTTCTATTTTTGGAAACTTTCTATTTTAGGAAACTTGCTATTTTTGGAAAGTTACTTATTATTACACAGTAAGTATAATAATACATGAAATACCAGAAATACTTAATCAGATTAAACAGAATATAAGATAAACATAGTGTAAGGCTTAAAAACAGTAAAACATGGTAAGAACATATAATATAAGCTAAGACATGACATAAAACCAGTTATGTATTTAGTAAGCAGATACTTATTGATGTATGTATTTATGTAGCATTAGTGATACAGAAGTAGGATTCCTCTCAGTTCATCTTCTTCGTTCACTTGACATAAGGTACGGATTCCCGTCCTTTCAGTATGGACATTCTTTCCTTATTAGGATTCCCCGTATGCAGCGAACTGTTTTCCCGTAGTATAAGTTACGTGTTTGATTGCTTATGTTTAATTAAGATTACCTATAGCCATATACATGCATGACCAGTTTTACCTAGTTATGGAGGTACTATAACCATAACATTAGAGGCACTGATGTTATGACTTCACCATGGCGGAGTGATTGCTCGTGCCGTCCCTTCAGCTTTTGGCCATTTATTTATATTTATCATGTGGGGCGTATGGGTGCATCCTAGTTACATGTTTTTATTCAGGATTTCATGGTGAATGTGGTGTGTGCCTTGCATCCTTCACAAGGAGCTAATCCCTCCTACCCAAAACCAGTATATTAAATTAGAGGCAGCCACTCTAATTTGCATGATGAGGTCACCCCTCCAAGTATTCATGCACGGTGGATTTTCATGACCTATATTGGCTAATGGTAAAATATGTTAAACAGTTTTTACAAGATAAACATAAGGTTTTTCAAACTATAAAATCAAATTTACCAAGACTTAACCGGGTTATCCAGGACTTAGTTTCTTCCGCTGTTTCATGCTGTTATGCTTATATTATTCATGCTATACTTGTATATCCGTGCACTGAGCGTTATGCTCAGCCGTTTTTCCTTTCATGTTCCCAAAACGGCAGGTACCCAGGACTCGAGCATTTGGAGGATGTGCATAGGATGGAAGCTTCCATAGACTTCTTTTCCTTTTTGCCTTCATATACTTATGCTTGTTTAGTCTTTCATTCATTTCTTTTGCTTTATTATGTTTTGAGCTTATGTTTGGGAACCGATGTTTGATTCCGGTTTACCCTATGGTCATGTAATGTTTTAGACATTTATCCTTGTATTCTTTGATGACACGCCATAATTACGTGTGACATTCCATTATCAAAATGGGGTGTTACAGAATTTATGGCAAATGCTAGAAATGAAGCTGGCGGTAGTGGAGCTGGCGGTAGTGGAATTGGCGGTACTAATGTGAATGTGAATGCTAATAATGTGAATGCTAATGCTGGAGGAAATGTAGGAGGACTTGGAACTAATGCACCCGAAGTTGGTAGCTGTACTTATGTGACGTTCATGAAGTGTGAACCTCTACCTTTTTATGGAACTAAAGGTGTTGTAGGATTAAGCCAGTGGATTGAAAAGATTGAGTCGGTGTTTCGGATTAGAAAGTGTAAGGAGGAAGATAAGGTGACTTTTGCTATGGCTACTCTTAAAGGTCGTGCGTTGACTTGGTGGAACGGGAGAATTGCTTTCATGGGTATTGATGTTGCTAATGCTACTCCTTGGGCTGAAATTAAGAAGTGGATGACTTTGGAATTCTGTCCCCGTAGTGTGATCATTAGGTTAGAACAAGAGTTGATTCATCTGAGAATGAAAGGTGTGGACATTGATAGTTACACAAACCGATTCCATGAGTTGGCCTTGTTGTGTCCTCGATTGGTGGAACCCAAAGAGATCCAAATTGAACAATATATTAAAGGGTTGACCAAGAATATTCGGGGGGACGTGACATCATCTAAACCACTGACCATTGATGATGATGTTTGAATGGCTTACCAACTCATTGGACATATAATTCAGGATAGGGAAGATGAAGCCCGTGTTGGTGAGAAAAGAAAGGGAGACGGCGATCGTGTAGATAGAGGTGATAATAGGAAGAATTACAATCGCCGTCAGAACCAGAGAAAGGGGAATGCAAATTCTCTTACCAACAACACACCGCGCAACGATGATAGATGTCCTAAGTGTGGCAACAAGAGGCATGCTGGCGATTGCTGGAAGTGCCGAAATTGCGGAAAGCTTAGACACAAGGTTGAAAGGTGTAAGAAGGGAACCATTTGCTTCAACTGTAATGAAGGAGGTCATAGGAAATCGGAATACCCCAAGTTGAAAGCGATTGTACCTTGAAGAAACCCCCAGGGTGGTGTCTATCAACTTGGAACAATTGAGGTGAAGAAAGAGGATATGAATGTCGTTACCGGTACGTTTTTACTTAACAATCATTATGCTGTTGCTTTATTTGATTCGGGTGCTGATAGGAGCTTTGTATCCACTAAATTTAGTGCCCTTATTGACATTGAACCTGTTGAGATAAATACCAGTTACGAGGTGGAATTGGCTAATGGTAAATTAGTGAAAACTAATAAGCTATTAGAAGGATTCTCTCTAAATCTCTTAAACTATTCCTTTCCGATTGATTTGATGTTGATAGAATTAGGTAGTTTTGATATTATTATTGGTATGGATTGGTTGTCGTTGAATAATGCTACTATCTTATGTGGAGAGAAGAAGCTTAAGATTCCTCTTAGGAATAGGACGTTAGTTATTGATGGTAATCGAGGTGAATCCCGTTTGAAAATCGTTTCATGTATTAAAGTCCAAAAGTACATCAGGAACGGCTGTGAGTTATTCTTAGCTCAAGTGACCGGGAATGAGTCTAGGGAGAAACGATTGGAAGATGTACCTATTATTTGTGAATTTCCTGAGGTATTTCCTAAAGATTTACCCGGACATCCACCGATAAGGCAAGTAGAGATTCAAATCGATTTAATTCCTGGTGCTGCACCGGTGTCACGTGCGCCTTACCGATTAGCCCCTTCTGAATTAAAGGAGTTATCTGAGCAACTTAAAGATTTGTCTGATAAAGGTTTTATTCGACCGAGCTCGTCGCCTTGGGGAGCTCCAGTCTTGTTCGTTAAGAAGAAGGATGGATCTTTCCGTATGTGCATTGACTATAGGGAACTGAATAAGTTGACAATTAAAAATCGATATCCTTTACCTAGGATTGATGACTTGTTTGATCAACTACAAGGATCTAGTGTGTATTCTAAGATAGATTTGCGGTCAGGATATCACCAACTTCGCGTCCGTGAAGAAGATATTCCTATAACTGCATTTAGAACTCGTTATGGACACTATGAATTTCAAGTAATGCCATTTGGGTTAACTAACGCACCTGCGGTTTTCATGGATTTAAAGAATCGAGTGTGTAAGCCCTACTTGGATAAATTTGTGATTGTGTTTATTGACGATATTCTAATCTATTCTAATAATGAAGATGAACATAGAGAACATTTAAGGATTGTTTTGAATTTGTTGAAGGATGAAAAGTTGTATGCTAAGTTTTCGAAATGTGATTTCTGGTTAGATTCTGTGTAATTTCTTGGTCATGTGATTAACAAAGATGTAATTCATGTTGATCCTGCAAAGGTTGAAGCCATTAAGAATTGGTCTGCACCGACAACACCAACGGAAGTGCGACAGTTCTTAGGATTGGCTGGCTATTATAGGCGATTCATTAAAGAATTTTCTTTGATAGCTAAACCCTTGACTAAGCTTACCCAGAAGAATAAACCTTTCGTTTGGGGAAGTGGTGAAGATGGAGCATTTCAGACATTGAAGCAAAAATTATGTAGTGCGCTAATTTTATCATTACCCGACGGGAGTGAAGATTTTGTAGTGTATTGTGATGCATCTCTTAGAGGTTATGGAGCTGTTTTGATGCAGCGAGAGAAAGTGATAGCTTATGCTTCTAGGAAATTAAGGAAGAATGAGGAGAATTATACTACTCATGATCTTGAGTTAGGAGCTGTATTCTTTGCTCTTAGGTTGTGGAGACATTATCTGTATGGCACCAAGTGTACGGTATTCACCGATCATAAAAGCCTACAATATATTCTCGATCAAAAGTAATTGAATATGAGGCAACGAAGATGGATAGAGTTGTTAAGTGATTATGATTGTGATATAAAATATCACCCAGGAAAAGCCAATGTTGTTGCCGATGCGTTAAGCAGGAAAGATAGAGAGCCTATCAGGGTACGTTCTCTAGTCTTGACCGTGCACAATAATTTGCCTGAGCAAATTAGAAATGCACAAATAGAAGCTTGTAAGAAAGAAAACTTTGTTAATGAAGGGTTCCGAGGAGAAGGAGATCCTTTAGAGGTTAGAGCTGATGGAGTGAAATGCTTAAGAGGTCGTATGTGGACACCTAAGTTTGGAGGCTTAAGAGATTTGATTATGTTAGAATCCCATAAATCTAAGTATTCCATTCATCCGGGATCTGATAAGATGTACCATGATTTAAAGAAGTTGTACTGGTGGCCGAATATGAAAGCTGATATTGCTATGTATGTTCTTCAATGCTTGACTTGTGCTAGAGTCAAAGCTGAACATCAAAAGCCATCAGGACTACTTCAACAGCCGAAGATTCCTGAATGGAAGTGGGAGCGAATTACGATGGACTTTATCACCAAGCTTCCTAGAACATCATCTGGAAACAATTCGATTTGGGTTATTGTCGACAGACTGACCAAATCAGCACACTTCATTCCGGTTAAAGAGCAGTTCTCACTGGAGAAGCTGACTCGTATATACCTTGAGAATGTTGTATGCAAGCATGGAGTGTCTGTATCGATCATTTCAGATCGAGATCCTAGATTTGCATCGAAGTTTTGGAAATCTCTCCAAAGATCTTTGGGAACGAATCTCGACATGAGCACTGCTTATCACCCCCAGACTGATGGGCAGAGTGAAAGAACGATACAAACACTGGAAGATATGTTGAGAGCTTGTGTGTTAGATTTTGGTAAGAATTGGGATAAACATTTGCCGTTAGCAGAGTTTTCGTATAACAATAGTTACCATTCTAGTATTAAGGCTGCACCGTTTGAAGCTTTGTATGGTAGGAAGTGTAGATCTCTTGTATGTTGGAGTGAAGTTGGGGATACCCAGCTCACGGGACCGTAATTGATCCGGGAGACTACGGAGATGATAGTTCAGATTAACAATAGGTTGTTGACTGCCCGTAGTAGACAAAAAAGTTACGCGGATGTGCGGCGGAAGCCGACGGAGTTTGAAGTGGGTGACCGAGTAATGTTGAAAATATCGCCATGGTCTGGTGGCTTACAAACTAGAGTTACCCCCAGAACTTCATGGTGTTCACAACACATTCCATGTATCTAATCTGAAGAAATGTCTAGCAGTGAGTGATGAGAAAATTTCGTTGGATAAGGTTCGAATAGATGGGAAGTTGCATTTTATCGAAGAACCCGTAGAGGTTATGGATCGTGAGGTAAAGCAACTGAAACAAAGTCGGATACCTATTGTCAAGATCCGATGGAATTCAAAGCATGGACCGGAATATACTTGGGAACGAGAGGATGAAATGTGGAAGAAATACCCGCACCTCTTCTATTTCAATAAGAAATGGACATCAAAATAAAATGGATCACGAGGACGTTGATCCCTTTTAGGAGGAAAAGCTATGACAATCTAACATTTTCAGGTAGAGAATTATTTTCTCGTATAATATTTTGAAACTTATTTTTGTGTTGGTTGATGAACTCATAATTTACGGATTTAAATTTGTGCTTACGTGCATAATTTAGCGTCCTTTATGATTAAACCGGAAACCTTAGGATTACGTATTTACGTTTTCGAACTCCGTTTTTGATGAGACAATTTTTATTAGATTCGTTTTGTGCCATTGATTCATAATTTATAAAAACGTTTTTCGTGAAACGACTCGAGGGCACGCAAATCAAGGAAATTAGAATCGAGGAATACCCGTAAATTAGTGAGGTGGGAAAAAATAAATCATCCCACCCCACTACACAAAAGGGACGGCCAAACATGACACCACATCAAAGATGTGGCATCATGTAAACACTTAGCTTAACAAGTGTAAGTTAGCCTTACACTTAAGCTACCACTAACACAAAAACCATCAACCTTCTCACATACTACCATTCACTCATGCAAAAACAACTAAAAACTCTCTCAACTCCATCCCCATTGCCGTCCCACTTCGAGAACAAACACCCCTTTTGATCTTTTCTAGCCACAAAATACTTGTTATCTAGCTATATTATGGAGTTACCTTGAAGCCTTGATTACTTGGTGGCCATTTTAACAACAAAGGAGGTGATTTGCTTGTGTCCTAGGGATGATTTCTCAACTTACTTTCTTGGTGTTTGATGATCTTGGGGATACATTTGGTGTTCATCAAGTTCTTGTCTTCCAAAAACAAGATATACTCTTGGTTGGTAAAGAAGATCATCCTTTCGATTTTCTCTTGTTATTTTTGTAAAGATAAAATGTATTTTCTTTCTTGTTGTATATGTATATGATGAATATATGATGATAAAAATGTTGTGTGGGGACTTAAAAAGATTAATAACCATAAGAAACAAGGCTAAAATCATGCTTAATTTGTTGGCTGTATAAAAACAGTATGTAACCAAAACTTGAACTGATAAATTTGCATGGTGGAATCCATTTATAGTAAGTACAAGATGTCATACACATGTGAGAGTTGGCCATGCAATGGAATCATTAAAATGAGTGAGATATGATCAAAACAAGATGAGTGTGCTAATCTGGATAGACTTTTTTGTAGGGACTATTAAGGATAGTTAAACTTAAAATGAGCAGTAGCTATAACTAAGTTAATTGTAGCACATAATATGAAGTTCATGCCATCCAAAAATGAGCTTCTAATTCATTGTATAACTCTAGATATGATAAAAATGGTGAAGATGAAAATAAAAATCAGATTTTGAAAAATTAATGTTTAATACTATTATATAAGCACTCAAATTATATAGTATAAAATGTGAAATTAAAACTCACTAACTTATGAATTTAATTTATATAAATATTTATAAGGTTAAATAAATGGACAATTTATAAAAATGGTAGTTGAATAATATTTATAAGTTATAAAAACTATAAACATGATTTTTACGACTTTTTCGACTATTACCGTAAAATTAACGTTTTTCGCCAATTAAAACTTAGACGATCAAACCCGTCTAATTTAAAGTTTTTAAAAGTCATATAATGATATATAAGTGTCTAATACAAGTAAAAACCGATAAAACCCGAACTATAGGATATACGGACATTAACGAGCTAAATAAGCATATTGGACTAATAACTGGACTAAATAAGTTAAACACTTATAAAAAGTACTTATTGGGCTTAACCCATTTGGGCCCAACATGTAAAGTGTAAATACTGATAATATAAGTATAAAATGGATGAAAACAAGTTAAAGAACTTATGATAAGCTTATTGGACTTAAAATATGTAAATAGGTAAAACTAGTAAACTAGTAAAAAGTTACCAATACATAAACACTAAAATGAGTAAAAAAGGATATATAAACCCACTTGATCATCATAATATGTACAAAAATCATCATATGTATATTTTTATTTTGATAAAAGTCATTGGACAAAAGTCTAAGACCGATTATTATTTACAAAGGTTTCCGTGACCGAAGCACGCCCGTAGCCGATAATCCGCCTTTCATTATCAACGTGAGTTCATAGCCTCGCACTCTTTTAAATGTTTTATAAAATGATTTGTAAACCCGCGAGGGAGATAACATGCTAGATTTTGATAAAAATAGAACACAAGTAGTCCCGATGGTATGGTTAATGATATGGACCCGAATGATGCTATGACCCTATAAACGAGATAAAAAGGATTATTAGTAGTTAGGTTATGTCACTTAAAGTCCCATTAGCATGAATTGTGAACTACCAGGATTTGGTAGACGCTTATGCATATGATAGTACTATTTGGGGACGATCACCCCAGTTCGCGCCTTGACGGTTGATCCCCGTCATACCACATTGATTGGTAAGCGAATTTTTGTATGAGAAGATTACATAGCGTGATTTTTGTGATGACACGCTAACTTGGATGGGCAAATTGTTTGTCGGGTTCGCGGCCCGTTGTTTTCATAGTAAGGTAACAATGTCATGCGACTAATAATAATCCTATATACAATACGATAACGATGCTAATAACGATGATAATATTACCTATAATGGTAATATTGAGGCTACAGTCTCATGGATGGTTTAAGATGTATGCTTGATTTATATATTGCCTGACTAGCAATACGAGGACTTACTTCTGATATTATACTTATGTTCTGATTTCAACGATTGTTTTATATAACGGTTTTATTAAACTCTATGATTTCACTCGGCATTCGCTGATATGATTTTTGCATGTTTTTATCTCAGGTGCTTGAAGGTAATCCGGATGGAGATCGACTCTGATGGCCCACATAATATTTGTTGATCCCAAACTTAGATCGATTAAGCTTTGTGTATACGAGATTAGATCAAGTACTACACGTAGAGAAACCTTTGCTTATGAATAAAGTAACAAAGTGTTATGCGGAATTAACACTTGATCTAAAACACAATGATGTTAAACAAACTTTCACTTGTATTAGAATAATCGTACTTGGTTACAATGAAAGAGTTTAACTTGCGAATACTTATGAAAACTGATATATGACTTTAACCTAAAAGACCTTCTTTTATAGAACAAGAAGTCTTGTACAATAAGCTACGAATCAACTATTCTAGGTAAAGATAATAATAGAAAATACAATGTTGTGCTTATCTTTACCATACATAAATAAAGAAACAAATAAACAAAAGATACGTATGAAGATATTCCATCAGTGTCAATCTTCAAGGCTGTCAGCGTTGACTTCTTCAATGTCAACGCTTGGCTGTCAGCGTCCAATATCATCCTATCAGCGTTGACATTCTTCTTATCAGCGTCTAGTGAACTGACCCATATTTTATTCCCAACAATCCTCCCCTAAACTTGATATCCATTCCAATGATCAAGTTTCTGAATAAAAACTTTAAGGCTTAGGAGGAATCTTGCAAAAACTTCTTATGTTGGTGATAAACATATCTGATCAAGTCTTTGGCCACGTCACTAGTATAATCAATCTCCAAGGGTGTCTCTAGCATCTTCTCCAACACTTCTTTGGACAAGAAATAGTCAGCATCCACAAGTAAATACTCTGAAAACTTTGTAGAGCTCATATGAAATACACCACAAGTAGAATAAAGCCTCCAATGAAGATTACTGAGATCATCTTCAAGATCCTTCCAAATGGCAGGATCTGCTTCTTTTGGACCACACAAAGTCATAAATGTGTTCCAAAGTCTTATTCCATTTGCTGAAGTAGGTGCTTCAGCAGTATACTTGGCCTCTATCAATCTCCATAGATGCACCAAGTCTTCCCTGTCTATGCTTGCAAATATAGAAATAACTGAAGTGAAAGTATGTACCTCCTTTCCAAACCTGCCAACCTTCCAAAATCCACACTCATCTTCATCAAAACTGATGATTGGATTTCTGTCATCTAGAGGTACTACATTTACCAAATCTGAAGCTTCCAATGGAGAAAGCTTGAGATGCTTCCTTATAACACCTTCAGTTGGAAAATACACATCCATATCTTTAGGAAATTGGAAAGGATCTCCTTTCTTCACTGGTCTTTGAGCAATCCTCATTTCCTTTTGAATCTGCATTTCCTCAGCAAGCTCTTGTTTCCTTTCTTCTGAAAGAAACTTGTAGACATTCTGTTCTTGCACCTTCCTCCAAATAGGATGTGCCCTATACTCTAACTCCTCAAAAGATAAGGCCAGCAACTTCTTTGATGTCCAATTAGGCTGATGGCATCTAAGCAACTTATAGTACAACTGCCTTCTATCTCTTTTGAGCCAGGTCTTGACCTCTTGTGCATTAAACCTCATAATCACCTTTATGTCATCTTGTACCCTGAGAAGTACTTCCAACCCCCAAATTTGATCTGATAAACTCATACCTGGGTTGTCCATAACCTTGTCTTCCCAAGCATGGTACATTCTGGTGATTTCTGGTAGGTCCCAATCAATCTGATTCTTCAACTCACTCAACCTTTCCTTTGCTAGCTCATCCCCATATTCAAGCCTTTCTGGATCTTCAATAATTTGAATACTTGAATCTGAGCTATCACCTTCTTTATCATCACCACTTTCTTCCTCACTCTCAGAAACAACAAATGGTGATCTTCTACTCCTCTTCAAATCTCTTTCCACAAGTTGTGCAGCCAACTGTTCATCAAATGCAATTTGTGCTGCATATTTCTTTGGAACATCTTCTTCAATCAAAATACCTTTACCTTTGTCATTTGGATCAATAATTGGTAAAGTAGAAGAAGAAACCTGTGTGGACACATCTTTGATGATTGTTGATGGCTGGAATACATCAACACCACCTGCAACTTTATCAGCGTTCAAGTTACTCCTATCAGCGCCACGATTACCTTTGTCAGCGCTGGATGTGTCAGCGTTCAAACCTGTATCAGCGCCCATTGTTTCTTTGAAAGTTCCTTCCAAGTTTAATGGTGTCACCTTGGATGTATCAATAACTAGGTGCTTCTTCAAGTTGGTGAGAGCTTCAGCAACCTGTAAAGACTCACTAAATTGTGAACTCTTCTCTGAACTCTTCTCACTAGCTGTATGAATCAGCTCATCCTCCTCATCCTCTTCATCCTCCCCTTTGGAAGATTCCTCCATTAGACTCCTGCTACTTGGGTTCTCCAAAACAGTTACCCGCTCCCTCAAAACTTGGAGTTCACGGCCCTGTTTGTTGACAATTTGTACAAGGCTGACATTTTGCTTTTGCAAGCTAATGACAGCCGCCGTCAATTCAGTCATAGTCATAGGTTCCAATCTGCCCTCAGCTAGAATGGGGATTTGACCTCCCAAAGTAGAATCATAGGGCATGGATGAGGTCTTAATGATGTTGGGACTGTCTTGACCAGCTTCTAAGCCTGTGTCAATAGCCCCAGCCTCACCCATGTCACCAGCCACACTTGTGGAGGTGGTTCTCTCTGCTACAAGGCTAGGATCACTAGAGGAGAACACTCCAGTAACCCTTTGGCGTTTAGTCAACCTAGATTGTAATGGGGTAGAAGATGAAGTAGATTGTGTGGGTGTTGGTTGGTTAAGGGGTGTTTGGGATTGTTCAGGGATTGTATCAGTGTTGAGATTGGCTGTGTCAGCGCCCACATTGTGAGTGTCAGCGCTGGGTTGGTCAATGTCCATGTTTTCTGGTGAAGGTAATGGTTCATGAATAGGCTCAAGTTGGGGTTCAGGGTCTGGTTGTGGTTGTGGTTGAGCAGCCTGAATTACTTCAAGCATGGGTTGGGTAAGAGGTATGGATTCGTTTGTGGAGCTCATTTTAGCAAAAATGGTTTTCTGTTGTTTAGGGATCTCATAAAAAGTGTCATGATCCCTAGAACAATACTCTTGTAAATCAAAGACCATTTGCAAAAATCTAGGGTAAGCCAAAGTCATTTTACTTCCCTTATTTTTACACATCCCTTCAAAAATCATTTTTGAAAAATTATACTTAAGCCCACGTGTTATACAAACCAAAGCACTTGCTATAGACCTGCTTATTTCATTAAAAGAAGTACATTTTGGACTCAAGCATTGTAAAAGGACATGTATCAAATATTTCCAGTCAGAGGGAAATTCCTGCTTATGATATTTATTTAAAGTGACATCAGCAGGAATAGGATAACCCAATTCCCTAAGACCTTGTTCTATTGTTGCAATGGCAAGGGTAGTCACACCATCAGCGTCATCAAGACGCAAAGCTTGGCGAACCAAAGCTTCAGTGACCACCCATGTGCTTCCATGAACAGTAGATGTTAATGTGGTCACTCCATTAGCTGTTGTGGAACTAACAGTGTTCCAAAACTGTCTAATGTGTGCGACAGGGACTAATGGTGTATGAGAAAGTGCATACCTCAATGAAGATGCATTTAAAAATGCCACCATCTGTGAATACTGAGGAAACAAATCATCATCAGCAGTCAAGTAAGCTACCATATTGTGTTGGCTCTTGAACTCCAATGTTAAATTCTTTGAGTTGAATTTGGGTTCCATTGTGAAAGCTGTTTAGGTTATGTGATATGGAAAAATCTAGGAGAAAAATGTTAGACAAGAAAATATGAATACCCAGAATAAAAAGATTAGCCAAATTTATAGGAGGGATGCATGATTTTGATTGGTCAAAAATGAGGCGGTTATATTCAAAGAGCAATCATGAAAATATTGAATCAAACATAACTTATCTCATGCATTAATTAAAAGTAACAACTCCCCAAAATTACGGCCAAAGATTAGTCAAAAATAACAACTGGGTAGGGCCCACTAGGTGTCAACGGTCAAAAATAGCCCATCAGCGCCCAACGACTATATTTTCTTGTCAGCGTTTGCCTAAAGCCTTGTCAGCGTCACGATTGGACGTAACAGCGTTTGGAGAAAAACTTGTCAGCGTCTAAAAATAAAAATATTTAAAAAGAAAAAGACCTTAACAAAGTAATTTATCCTAAGGGAATTATCTTACAAGTTGATAATAATTACTGGGCGGCAAGCACTGTCCATTTATGCACACTTGCATAAGCAAGATAGACACAAATGTCCTCTAGAGTCCCTTGCTAACCAAAATACTTACCAACAAAGTTATATCATAAAATTCTTTGTAACTCCCATGTAAACCCATAACCAAAGTATTCCCAAGTCTCCCATCAGACCACAACCAATTCTAGGCCAAAAATGTCTTGGCAGCATGCAAAGTTGATATACTATGCATGCTACAGTGCCTCATGGTTTAGTAAAACTAACCCATACTCACCTGTGGACACAATCTAGAATTGTGATGAGAGTATTGTAAGAATACCCAAGAGTCCTAAAGGTTCCTTAAACCTCCCCTTAAACTATGATACATGAGTTCTCAATAATATATATGAACATTAAAAATTTATGTCAAGATAGGAATATAAATATTCCAACCATCATCCATAAACAAAACATGTTCAAATAGCTCTTCAAAGATCCATAAGCAACTCTGTATCCAATGGCATAAAGCTACCACCTACCTGCACATTTAGATGAAAACCACAAAACTAACATTTGTTGCTGACAGCGTCCCGACAACACTTAACAGCGTTGAAGGAACTCTTGTCAGCGTTAGACAATAATATCTCTAACAACGGCAAAATAACACTTGACAGCGTTACATTTACCTTTGTCAGTGTTAGCAAAATAAAGTGGAAAATCTAAATCATCACAAAGACCAATAACAATGCATTATCCTGTACATACTTTTACAAAAAGGTTCCAAAACACATATTAAGTGAGATTAACCATTCCAATATTTGTTACCAAATATTGAAATCTTCCAGCATCAAAAGGTTTAGTTAATAAATCAGCCACATTGTCTTCTGTGTCTACCCTATCTGGTTGTATTAAACCTTTCTCAAAGCAATCTCTTATAAAATGATGTCTAATTTCTATGTGTTTGGTTTTAGAATGATGTACAGGATTTTTAATAATGCATAAAGTACTGTTATTGTCTACAAAAATCTTGGTATGCATAAAATTATACCCATAATCCAACAGCTGGTTTTGAATCCATAAGACTTGTCCACAACAAGCAGCTGCTGCAACATATTCTGCTTCAGTTGTAGAGTTGGCCACCACTGTTTGTTTCTTGCATTGCCAAGAGATTAATATGCTCCCAAGAAATTGGCATCCACCAGTTGTGGATTTCCTATCAAACTTGTCACCACCATAGTCACTGTCTGAATATGCAATAAGGTCCAATGGAGAATCTTTTGGGTACCATAATCCAAGATCTGGATAACACCTTAGGTACCTAAAAATTCTCTTCACAGCAAAAAGGTGACATTCTTTGGGAGTCACTTGATGGCGTGCACATGCACACACAGCAAACATGATGTCAGGTCTTGAGGCTGTAAGATACATCAATGATCCAATCATTGATCTATAGTGCCTAACATCCACATCCTTTCCAGCTCCAATTTTTCCCCAAGGGTGTTGCCTATCCATAGGAGTGGAAGCCTCCTTCTCATGTGGAGAAAAACCATATTTCTTCAAGATTTCAGCTACATACTTGTCTTGGGAGATGAAGATACCATCTTCTTTCTGCTGAACTTGTAAACCTAGAAAGAAGTTCATCTCACCCATTGCACTCATCTTGAATTTATCTGTCATGAGCTTGGAAAAGTCCTCACTCATTTTTGGATCAGTAGATCCAAAAATGATATCATCAACATAGACCTGCACAAGCAACACATGTTTTCCTTTCTTCTTTGTAAACAAGGTCTGATCTATGGTGCCCCTTTTGAAACCATTTTCCACCAAATAGGTGGACAATGTACCATACCATGCTCTTGGGGCTTGATGAAGTCCATACATTGCTTTCTTCACTCTATAAACTTTGTCTGGATTCTCAGGATCTTCAAAACCAGGAGGTTGCATGACATATACTTCCTCAACAATTGTGCCATAGAGGAAAGCACTCTTCACATCCATTTGATAAACAGTAAAGTTCATGCAAGATGCATAAGCTAAGAAAATTCTGATAGCTTCAATTCTTGCAACTGGAGCAAAGACTTCTTCATAATCTATGCCTTCCTCTTGTGTATATCCCTGAGCTACCAAACGTGCCTTGTTTCTGACCACAATGCCTCTTTCATCTTTCTTGTTCCTTAGAACCCATCTTGTCCCAATCGGTCTCACATATCTAGGACAATCAACCAGCTCCCAAACATCTTGTATAGCAAATTGGTGAAGCTCATCCTGCATTGCTTCCACCCAACTTGGTTCTTTGAGAGCATCAAAAAATTTCTTGGGTTCTTCCTGTGACAGAAAACAGGCAAACAAACATGCTTGTACAAGAGGGGTATCAACCTTCTTGTGTATATTGGCAATAAATCCACCAAGACCTTGATGGGATCTTCTTGTCTGAACTGGAGCCATAACATCACCAATGATCTGAGATGTGGGGTGATCCTTAGTTGTGGAAGTGAGAACTCCTCCTTCAAAAAGTCTGGTGTCCTCAACTTCACGCTCCATGTTGCCAATATCTTCTTCCTCAGATTCTTCTTGAGCAACAGAAATCTCTTCATGAACATTGGAAGGTCCACCCTGTTCAAAATGGGAAGAGAAAAGCTGTGTAAAGGTGTCTCCAAAGTCTGAACCTTGTTTGTCAGCGTTTGGGCTAACAACGCTTGAACTGTTGTTGTCAGCGTTTGAGCCATCAGCGTCTGAATTGGTCGTGTCAGCGCTTGATTTCCCTTTGTCAGCGCCTGAAGAATCATGCATGTTTGTATTTGGTGGTATTTGAACACCACCATTATCTTTCCTAGCAGCAGTAGCAGCAGCATAATACTCATCTGTCCATATAGGAAGTGTAACAAATTCTTGTGTGGGAGATGATTTAACTGCTGGTGGTCCATCCTCCTTAGCAACCTGTATACCTGAAACATTACCAATTCTCTTTTCCAAAACACTTGAAGTTTCCTTCACAATGTCTGGATCAGTAACAGGCATATAATTTAAAGCTCTAGATAAAGGTTCTAAGTCAAACAACCAATTTGGACCACTCTCAGGATCACTAGGTTTACTCTCTAAAAACCTAACATGTACTTTTTCAAGTATACGTTTTTCCTTTTTAATGTAAACCCTATATCCTTTACTTTGCACTGAATAACCCATGAAGTAGCCTTCATCACCTTTTGAATCAAATTTACCTAGGGCCTCACTAGTTTCTAGAACAACTACATGACAACCAAAAGGCTTTAGAAAGCCAATATTTGGCTTCCTTCCCCAAAGTAATTCATAAGGTGTCTTATTATGTATCTTGTTGACCAATGCCCTATTCTGAACATAACAAGCTGTGTTAACAGCTTCAGCCCAAAAGGCTATAGGAAAATGGGCATCAGCCAACATGGTTCTGGCTGCTTCAATAAGGGTCCTATTCTTCCTTTCAGCAACCCCATTTTGCTGTGGGGTTCTAGCTATGCTAAACTGCCTAGTAATCCCTTTCTTGGCACAAAAATCATCTAACAACTGATTTCTAAACTCACCCCCATTGTCACTTCTAATAATTTTGACCTCATTACCATTTTTCTTCTCAATTTGAGTAATGAAATTAATCAGACTTAGGGCAGTTTCACTTTTCTTGGCTAAAAAGAAAGTCCATGTAAACCTGGAATAATCATCAGTGATAACAAAACAATATGATTTACCCTTCAGACATTCTATATTAGTTGGACCAAAGAGGTCCATATGCAATAAGTGAAGTGGTTTAGAACTAGAGTGCACCTGTTTAGACCTAAATGAGACCTTGTGCTGCTTGCCCTTAAGACATGCAACACAAGAGTGGTCATTGTGGAAAGCCTTTTCAGGCAAACCATCAACTAAACCAAGCCTCACAAGTCTATTGATATTCTTAAAGTTTATGTGCCCTAATCTCCTGTGCCAAAGATTACTTTCATCTACTGAGGCTTTAGCATACAGACATGACATTTTATTATTTATCTTAATTCCATTAAGATTCACATTATATATGTCTTTATGTCTTGGTGTTCTAAAATCTATGTATTTTTCCTCAGGTAGCTTATAATCTTTGCTTAACACCAAGCACTCAGTATCTGTGAAAAGAACCTTATTTTTGTTATCACACACTTGTGATACACTAAACAAATTATAATCCAGTTCTTTTACCAAGAAGACATTCTCAAACCTTAGATTGTTGGTGACAAGGGTTCCTTTTCCAGTGATGGTGTCGTAGCCCCCTCCAAAGTATACCTTATCACCATCTTGAATAGGAGAGAAATTGGTCAGATAGTCTTCCTTTCCTGTCATGTGCCTTGAGCATCCACTATCCCAGTATCCATAATCATTGATCTTCTTCTGAATGCCCTGCACATAAAGAAAACACATTAGTTTTCTTTGGGAACCCAAGCCTTGGAAGACTTGGATTCATTTGGTTGTTCAACAAGAACAGACTTGGTTCTCATAACAACCCCATTTTCATCCCTGTTTGAATGAAATTCCCAGTTAACCCCAATTGGTGTTGACAATGCCTTTTAAATATAATGAAACCTGTTGCATGTCATAGAAATACCAGTAGAATTAGGGTTTTGGTCTTGTTTTGGTCTCCATGTTAAGCTAGTAGAAGCTTTAGACCTATTTCCCTGTGGTTGCAAATACCTAGGTTTGGTAGTGTGTCTGTCAGCGCTGAAATTGCTCTTGTCAGCGCCCCGATTGCTCTTATCAGCGTTGAACCTAGGGTTTGCTACAGGAACCCATTGCCTATTTGACCAAGTGTTTGACTTTTGAAAAGGTCTTAGGCCTTGTGTGTTAGACCCTCTAGAAAAGAATGGTGCTGGTCTAACAACTTGTGAACTTTTGTTCACAAAGGTATTGGGTCTGACAGTGTTTGACCTATGTTGACTTTTGTCAGCGCTGAACTGGTTCCTATCAGCGTTGACATTGGAAGCGTTGACACATTTGTATGCCAAATGTGAGAAGCTACCACATGTGTAACAAGCTTTTCTAGACATAGTCTTAGGTCTAGAAGCAAAGAAGCCTGTTCCATGGTTACTAACTTGGCTTTTTGGTGACCTAGTATTCCTATACATCTCTGCATACTTAACACTAGGTTTTCTAACAGTTTGTGGGCCAAGGTCAACAGCTTTTCCAGTTGTAGGGTGTGTGATCTTAATAGGTTTAGGATCAAGGCTCTTAATTGGTGTGGGCTCATTTGGACTTTCACACAACAACCCTCCCTTAACAAACAAGGTGTGGTTAGCTTTCTTCCACTCATCTAGGTCAGTCAGCTTTTGCTTGTATTCCTCAACTGGGGAAGTCACTCTAGGTGGAGGAATGAATTCCTCCTCTTGGCATTCTGGCAAGCCAGTCCAAGATAAGTCCTTTGATTGGACACCATAGAAATCCCCAGCTGGTGGTGGAACACCAGTATAATTATTCATCCCAATCCCACTCATATCCTTAGAGTCTCTTTGTTTACTAACACACTCTCCTAGGGATTGTGTGGCCTTATCAAATCTCTGGATTTTAAGACTCACATTATCTTTATTTTTGTTAGCCTCCTCTAACTGAGCTATCAAATCAAGATTAACCCTATTTACTATATCTTGCACATCTTTACTCTGATGTAACTCATGTTTTAAGATATTTATTTGATCCTTTAAATCAAACTCCATTTCCTTATACTCAGCTACTGTCTTTTCTGTTTGGGTAAGAGCAATTTGATAATTAGATACTTTGCGTCTTTCAGTACTTGCCTCATCTAATAGTTTAACTATCTCTTGATTTAATTTTTCAGTATTTAAACGACAACCCTTAGAACAGAAAGCATCATCATATACCTCATTATCTGATGAAGAGGAGGAGTGAGCCATGAGAGCATATTCAGCATGCTCTTCTTTAACTTCAGCAACCAAAGCTCTGTCCTCTTCCTCATTCTTAGCCATCCAGCTCCAGTCCCATTCTCCAACTCCATCAATTTGTTGAACAGCAACCATGGCCTTGGGATCTGGGCTCTTAACCATTTGACTTGAAGCCTTCCCAGCATCAGATCTTCTTGGAGATCTACATTCCCTCATAAAGTGCCCCATCCTATGACAGTTGTAGCACTCAACTTTTGACTTGTCAAATCCAGCAACATCCTTAGCATTAAAGGTCATCTTCTTCTTGAACCTTTTATTGAACCTGTTTGCTCTTAAACTTACAAGAGCCATAGTCCACTTGATATCCATCTCTTCCAATTGTTCATCACTTATCTGCTCAAGATCTTAATATGTAATCCTTGAATCACTGGGCAAAGAAGCAATGAATGCACACACAGTATCTAGATCAAAACCAGCAGGTTTAATTCTATCAGCGCCATGATTGTATGTGTCAGCGCTTGAGTACAAGGCGTTGACAGGATATGATCCAGCGCTGACAGACTGACATCCAGCGCTGACACCTTGAGATCCAGTGGCTGGATGTCCATAGAAGTTCATGGAATCAAATTGACCTTCACTTTGTGAGAAGAAGGCCATGTTGCTGCTGGAAGATTTATTATCACTATCCAATTGCCATTCATTCTCCAACAGTCTTAGTTTGTTGAAGATGTCATCAAACCTGGAAGTCTTGTGGGTGTTATTGACAAGAATGGATCTTGTCTCAATCTTCCATACATCACCAAGGCTTTTGAGAAAAGTAGCATTCAATTCAGGGTCAGCAATCTGTGTTCCCATGAAGGAAAGTTGACTTGTGATGTCAAGAAGTCTACTTCTCACACTGCTGAGATTTTCATTGGGATGAGCTTTAAAGACAGCATACTCATGCAAGAGTTGCTTCTTCTTTTCTTCTTTTGTGTCAGCATTGCCACCATGTGCTACTTCAAGAGCTTCCCAAAGCTCTTTTGCAGACTCAAAGCGTTTGTACTTGTGCTGATTCTCATGACCTAGGGCGTGTTTCAAGATGTTCAAGATTTTCATGTCCACCCTCTTCTTGGCTATATCTTCAACAGCTACAGCTCTCCCATCTCCAGGCTTTTCCACCTTATCAGCTTCAGGACAATTAGGAACAGCTGTCCTTGTGGCAATTGCAGCAGCAATCTTTGCTGCTTTATCGAATGTGTTCCCATATTCGATAATCTCCCAAAGAGTGTAGTCATGAATAGCTATGTATTGCTCAAAATTTGACTTCCAAAGCTCAAAGTTCCTGGCATCAAACATGGGAATTTTGATACTAGGGTTTGAGGAGTTGTTTTGTAGCAAAGAAGCAGGTTGATCTGTGCCAGACATGGTGTTTTTAGGGTTTTGAGAATTTTAGGGTTTTTAGGGTTTTTGGTGTTTTAGGGTTCTTGCGTTACTTAAAGATCAAAAGTTTCTCAACAAGCTCTGATACCACTTGTTGATCCCAAACTTAGATCGATTAAGCTTTGTGTATACGAGATTAGATCAAGTACTACACGTAGAGAAACCTTTGCTTATGAATAAAGTAACAAAGTGTTATGCGGAATTAACACTTGATCTAAAACACAATGATGTTAAACAAACTTTCACTTGTATTAGAATAATCGTACTTGGTTACAATGAAAGAGTTTAACTTGCGAATACTTATGAAAACTGATATATGACTTTAACCTAAAAGACCTTCTTTTATAGAACAAGAAGTCTTGTACAATAAGCTACGAATCAACTATTCTAGGTAAAGATAATAATAGAAAATACAATGTTGTGCTTATCTTTACTGTAACACCCCAAATGTGATATGCGGAAGCGGTGAAGCTCGGGGCTGTTACGTCATAGTATCATAGTTCAAGGTACAAGAGAACGACTCTAAATGAGACGTTTTATAAAAATACCTCGTTGAATTTAAATTAAAAGCGTCACAATACGAAAGGTCTAAGTCTCAAAAGATAATGCAGCGGAATGTAAAAGTTTTAAACATCAACGAGATAATAGTTCAAAAGCATAAGCAAATAAATGTCCGAAGAGCGGTCATGAATGCATGCGGACTCCAAGTACTTCACGTAGCAGATACAAATCATCATCAATTACTTGAGATAAATGCTAAATTGGGTCAACATAAAGTTGGTGAGAATATAGGTTTCAAGTAAAAATTCATAGTCATACGTTTTCATATTTCATTTCATGTACACATGCAACTATAGGAGATATAGTACCAAGTGTAGGATAAATTGGGTGTTCACAATATTTATGATAGCGATAAGCTCGTGACATCGAAACTAGTGATCCAGTACATGCAATAGATTGCACATATAAATTTGCCCCAATGGAGTACCTAGCCAAGATAACTCCGTTCATACAAATGGTACACACTCGTCCGGCGTCAGAATGCCCGAGTGGAGGTTGTCAACCCTCAATAGATCTATCCGTAACATAAGAGCTTACTCCGGCAGAGTAACTAACGATTCACGATGGTGGGGACTATGGCTCAAGCAACTTAAGCTATCTCATAAATAGTGTTCACATAAAAGTAGTTTTACTTGCATTCAGAAGCAAGCATCAATAGCATTCATCACATCCTAAAACATTAAACATAGAAAGCAGTTTAATAAGGAACTATAAACTCACCTCAAGCAACGATGCAAATTGCACAAGTATGGTCAAATAGAAGCGAGCACTCTAGCAACAACCTAAATATAATACTATAGTTTAGGCGCTAGCAAATAAGTCATAATAAATCGTCACGTACGTTACTCATCGTTCATATATATATATATATATCTTGTTTAAAAACGTGACTATTAAATATCGTATCGTTATAAGTATTATCACATATACTTAGGCAAAAATATTTATTTTTGACTCGACGAAATTTCGACAGCCTTTCGACGTAAATTTTAATTTACCAAAATTTATCTTAACAAATTTTCCTACGTGAATTCTAACGAAAATTTGGCAGCCTTTCGGCGTCACATAAAAATTTGCCATTTTTAGTAAGTACTCAAATCTCGTCCTAAAACCCCTATTTTCAACAATTTCTCAATCGCCAACAATTCATCAAGTCATTTTTTCACAATAGTAACAATTTCCACTTCCAACGTTCAAACTTTCAATAGTACAACAAGTATTCACATTTCGAGCTAATACGCTTTTTCAAAACAAGTCCAACATTCACACATACCATTTAGTAACCATTTCGACACTTAAAACAACTCCGTTTAACTCGAAAATGTCGTTTCGACCACTTTAAAAATCTGGACAGCAACCACTGATAGTGTTGTTCTCCAAAAATTAAGTTTTCCGACAACAAAATTTAAACGACCACAACTTACTCATTTTAGCTCCCATTTTAGCCCATAATATATCGAAACGAAGGTATTAACTTATATTTTCATAATCTCGTAGTAAACTAGTGTCAAAACAATTTTTACGACTCTCTACGCCTCTTACAAAAGTCGGACAGATTGTATGTTTTTTGTAAAAACTCGTTTTCGACCATTTTCAAGCGTAACCACTAGTAGTAACACTACTAGTTCCCTCCAATTTTTCATAAACATCAACAAAATCAAAGATTTTTCTTCAAGTTTACAAATCCAAAATATACATACTTATATTTTTCACAAATCTTTCAATTAACCCATTTTCATGTATGGATCTAATAGATCCACACTTAATTTCCATAAATCTTAAAATATTTCATGACCAAAAATAATTTTTATCATTTTATTTCAAGAAAATACTTGATGAGTAACATGCATGCATATTTCTACAAAGATTATGCATGGAAAATGAAAAGATGAAAAAGTTTAAGAAGTAACCTTGAGTAACGATTCTACGTAATCACAACGACCCGATCTACGCTCTAACCCACTAATAATCAACAAGAACTCTACTCTAAAACTTCAACCCAAAAACTACTCAAATCATCAAACCAAGAAAGACCATTCTTATTTATGCTTATACAAGCTCTAGGGTGATTTTGTTTTGTGTTAATTCTTGGTAAAATGAAGCTTTTTAGAAATCAACAATGGTGGAAATGTGTTTGTGTTTGTGCCGTGTGTTTTGAGAGAGAAGAAGAGAGATGTGTGTTTTTTGTTTGAGGTGAAAATGAGTGAGTAAGTGAAATAATTGAAGTGTTTTTGGTTAATAAGTTAAGGTGTGTAAGGTTTATAACCTTAAGCCAAATATGGCAAAGTGTAAGGCCATGCACCATGTGCATGTTTTGGCCGGTTATAGGGGTCCCAAATGGGGGTAAATTATTCAAAATTTTTACTATGGTAATTAGTTAAAAGCTTTAAGGTAAAAAGGTTAGTTAGTTTTAGGTAAATATCAAAAAGTATATAGTTAAGTTAAAAATTACGTAAAACTTAAAAATTTGACGAAATATATTAAATTTACGATTTTTCGACGAAAACTGACATTTTATGATTGGTAAAGTATTTTATGCATGTTAACGACGGGTAAACGTAAAAACGACGTAAAATACGAAAACACGATACGTTAATTAAATATTCACAGTAAGTACGATTTATTACTATAAATAGCAAAAATACTAAAATATAGGCTTATATAAACATATACAGAAATATTTAAATACGCTGCTCAAGAAAATACGATCAAGCTGTTAAAAACTAAACAATTAAGCACATAATTCACAGATAACGAGTAATCTCATGGATTATCGTCAATTCATTGACCGTCTCAGCACATTGGTCAGGTTCACAGAAAATGTTCAGAATAATGACTGAGCTCAGTGTCAGGCCATTACTCGTCAGCAAACAGTTTTTCAGAAAACGCGGGATAACTTCCCGGTTCCAACACAGTTAAATCACATAGTTGACTAAATAAAAAGTCAAAGGGTAAAATAGTCATTTTACAAAGTAGGAAAAATTACCAGGTGTTACATCATCCCCTTGATAGAGAAGCTTTGTCCTCAAAGCTTAGGAGTGTCACGGTTTCTAGAATTGTCAAAGAGTTGCGGATATTTCTTGCGAAATTGATCCTCACGCTCCCAAGTGAATTCAGGTCCACGTTTAGAATTCTACCTCACCTTGATGATAGGAATACGACTTTGTTTCAATCGTTTGACCTCACGGTCTATGATTTCAACAGGTTCCTCAACAAATTGCATCTTGTCGTCGATTCGGAGTTCCTCCAATGGTATAACGAGTGTTTCATCAGACAGGCACTTCTTCAAGTTCGACACATGAAAAGTGCTGTGTACGCGGCTCAACTCTTGCGGTAATTCGAGACGATAGGCTACGGTTCCAACCTTTGCCAGAATTTTGAAAGGTCCAATATAACGGGGGTTCAGCTTTCCTCGCTTGCCAAAACGTACCACACCTTTCCAAGGCGATACTTTTAGCATCACTTTGTCTCCCACTTGAAATTCGAGAGGCTTACGTCGAACGTCGGCGTAACTCTTTTGACGATCACGGGCTGCTTGAATTCGGCTCTTGATTTGAACAATCTTCTCAGTCGTTTCACGGATGAGTTCAGGGCCAGTGAGTTGACTATCCCCAACCTCACTCCAACACACAGGCGAGCGACATTTACGACCATACAACGCTTCAAACGGTGCAGCCTTAATACTGGTATGATAACTATTGTTGTAAGAGAATTCCACGAGAGGCAAATGTCTGTCCCATTGCTTCCCAAAGTCAAGCACGCAAGCACGCAACATGTCCTCCAACGTTTGAATAGTTCTCTCACTCTGTCCGTCAGTCTGCGGATGATAAGCAGTACTCATGTCCTGCGTACCCAACGCTTTCTGAAGTGATTTCCAGAATTCTGAAGTAAATCTACCATCTCTATCAGAAATTATCGAGATCGGTATCCCATGTTTTGCGACTACTTCCTTCAGATAAAGTCTCGTAAGCTTATCCATTGAATCATCTTCCTTCATAGCCAAGAAGTATGCAGATTTCGTAAGTCGATCCACAATTACCCAAATTGTGTCGTATCCGTTTGTCGTTTTAGGTAGCTTAGTTATGAAGTCCATGGTTATATTTTCTCATTTCCACATAGGAATTATAGGTTGAACCAACAATCCGATGGTTTTTGGTGTTCTGTTTTCACTCTAGCACAAGTCAGGCACTTCCCTACATAAGTAGCGATTTCAGCTTTCATATTTGGCCACCAATATAGCTTCTTCATATCCTGATACATTTTGTCAGATCCTGGGTGAATCGAATACTTAGATTTATGCGACTCGTGCATAATCACGTCCCTTAGTCCTCCAAACCGTGGTAACCAACTTCTACCATTCAGACATAGCGTTCCATTATTGCTAGTCTCCAATTTCTTTGTAACCATTCCTCCTAATTTCTCAGCTTCAACATGTTCGGGCTTAAGAGCTTCGGTTTGTGCTTCACGAATTTGCACAGGTATGTTCGGATTGATAACCATAGCTAACGATCTAACTCTACGTGTCATCAGTTGTTCCTTTCTACTTAGCGCATCCGCCACTACATTGGCCTTCCCAGGGTGGTAACGGTTTTCACAGTCATAATCGCTGAGCAACTCGATCCATCGACGTTGTCTCATGTTCAGTTCCTTCTGATCAGGAATATGTTGTAAACTCTTGTGATCGGTATAGACGACACACTTGGTTCCATACAAGTAGTGTCTCCACAATTTCAAGGCAAATACTACCGCTCCTAGCTCCAAGTCGTGCGTAGTGTAATTTTTCTCATGCGTTTTCAATTGTCATGACGCGTAAGCGATAACTTTCTTCCTTTGCATCAACACAGCTCCCAATCCTTTTGCCGATGCATCATAGTAGACCACAAAGTCTTCCGATCCTTCTGGTAACGATAGAATAGGCGCACTACACAACATTTGTTTCAACTTTTGGAATGCTAATTCCTCCTTATCTCCCCATTCGTATTTCACCTTCTTTTGAGTCAACTTCGTCAATGGTTTCGCGATCTTCGAGAATCCCTCGATGAACCTTCGGTAATATCCGGCGAGTCCTAAGAATTGGCGAATTTCAGTCGGTGTCGTAGGAGCAGTCCACTCCCTAATTGATTCAATCTTGGCAGGATCAACATGAATCCCCTTGCTATCAATAACGTGACCTAGAAATTGTACTCTTGGCAACCAAAAATCACACTTCGAGAACTTAGCGTACTATTCCTCCTTCTTAAGCAATTCCAATATTATCTTAAGATGTTCCTCATGTTCTTTCTCATTCCAGTCATCGATGAAAACAATGACAAACTTGTCCAAATACGGTTTACACACCCGGTTCATGAGGTCCATAAACACAACAGGTACGTTTGTCAAACCGAATGGCATCACTTGGAATTCATAGTGTCCGTACCTAGTCCTAAAAGCATTCTTTGCAACATCTTCCTCACGGACTCTTAATTGGTGATAACCAGACCTAAGGTCAATCTTCGAGTAAACGATCGATCCTTGCAACTGATCAAACAGATCATCGATCCTAGGTAACGGGTAACGGTTCTTGATGGTAAGTTTGTTCAACTCACGATAGTCGATACACATCCGAAAACTTCCATCCTTCTTCTTTACAAATAAGACTGGAGCTCCCCAGGGTGAAGAACCCGGTCTTATGAATCCTTTATCAGTCAATTCTTGTAGTTGTGTCGCTAGTTCTTGCAATTCCGACGGTGCTAAACGATAAGGCGCTCGAGCAACAGGTGCAGCTCCCGATATTAAATCGATCTGGAATTCAACTTGTCTAGCCGGCGGTAATCCAGGCAAATCTTCAGAAAATACTTCCGGAAAATCCCGTACGATAGGTACATCTTCCAACCGTTTTTCTTCCGTCTGCTTTTCAGTAACACAGGCTAAAAATACGTGGCAACCTTCCGACAACAACTTCTGAGCCTTGATACGCGAGATAATGTTCAGTCGTGACTTCCCCTTTCCGTTACTTGTATCGCCTTGTACCTCCAAAACTTCATCACCAAATGGTAAACGAACGATCTTCTCGTCACATATAATCGTAGCACGACATCTCGACAACCAATCCATTCCGAAAATCACGTCAAAACTCCCTAACTCAACAGCCATAAGGTCTATTACGAAAGGATGACCTAGAAGATTTAAAGTGCATCCACGAAGTATAGTGTCGGCCTCTATCAACTTCCATTAGCTAACTCAATAGTGTACTTAGTGTCTAAGGGCGAAGGGGTCACATCAAGTAAAACACTAAAAGCAGTCGACACAAAACTCCTATCGGCTCCAGTATCAAATAAAATAGAAGCATAACGACCATTGAGAAGAAACGTACCCGTCACAACGTCGGGGTTTTGTTGCGCTTCTCCTCCTCCTATCACATAGACCCTTCCACGAGCTTCCCCAGCTTTAGCAATCTTTCCTTGGTCCTTGTTCTTTTTCTTTGGGCACTCATTGCTGTAGTGTCCCTTTTGCTGACATTCAAAGCAAGTGACGTTGGCTTTCATGTTGGGTGGTGACTTACAATCTCTAGCAATGTGTCCAGTTTTCTTGCAGTTGTGACATTGTACATTGCATTGTCCATTATGGTGACGCTTGCATCGATTGCACAAAGGTAACGTCCCATTGTACACTCCCTTTTCCCCAGTACAAGCAGTGTACGCTTTCACGGTGTCTTGCCTCTTATTAGGATAGTTCCCATGGTTGTTCCTTTGGTTATTCCCCCATTTTTTCTTGTTGTCCGCGACATTCCCAGCATTTGCTCGAACAACTTGGTCCATCAGACAGTGAGCCATCCTTATAGCATCACTAACTTTTGTCGGTCCAGACGATGTCACATTCCCTTGAACTCTACCAGGTAAACCCCAAATATAGCGCTCAACCTTCTTTTCTTCATCCGGAACCATTCCAGGACATAGCAAACACAATTCTTGGAACCTCCTAGTGTACGTACCAATGTCATTGTTCTTCACAGTCAGGTTCCACAATTCGATTTCCATTTTCTGAATCTCATTACGAGGACAATATTCCTTAGTCAACAACTTCTTAAGTTCCTCCCAACTCATTCCATACGCCTCCTCGGCTCCAGCCGTCTGCACATGGGTGTTCCACCATGTCAAAGCTCCAGCAGCTAAAGTACAAGTAGAATAAGTCACTTGGTTTTCAACAGCACATCCACTAACACGGAACACAGCTTCCATCTTTTCGACCCAACGAGCTAATCTGACAGCTCCTTCAGTACCATTAAAAGTCAAAGGGTCACATCTCCTAAAGTCCTTGTAAGTACACGGCTTAGGCGGTCGATTGTCAACATTGTTCGGTGGTGCTTCGTTCACGTTGTTGTTAGCTTGAACGTTTGCCAGTGCAGCAGTCACTCGTTGCGTAATCAGTGCTTCCAATTGTGCGTCAGTCATTCTGTTACGTGTATTCACCATTGTTTCTTTGCGTTAAGACAACAATGCAATTAAGGTTCAAGCACGAATATACACGTTATATATTTCTTATGCTAAAATAGAATGCAGAATTTAACAGTACAACAGACATAGAAAGGATAGTCACTGGTCAAAGTCATAAAGTTAAATTCCCATTCATAATCAAACTATCGAGTACATAGTCATAAAATAAGAGTAGACGACGACATAACCTGCGACAACCAAAATGCGTATTAAAGCAGTTGTAGGGTATGCATGAAATAATCATGTATAGGAATTAAAGTATGCAAATCAACGAAATGAATATGTATATAATACATATTACGTATTACATAATATATATTACATATTACTTATAGTGTTATTCTACGTAATACATTACGTAGTACACATATATATACAGAGTAACAAGTAGCCACATCGGTTATAGTCTAGGCCTAAGATGCAAACCTAGTTCTCTATAACCAAGGCTGTGTGTTAGAAATACGTTTTAACGTATATTAGAAGTATCGGTCACTCCACAATATGATTTATGTTGTAATAGCTCGTAGTTAGTAATTAGTTATTATTTGCTTATTAACTTAAGTAAGAACCGGTCCATGGGCTTGTCATGGACCGGCCCAAGTCCACTTATGACTTGGAACTATAAATACCCCTTTCCACTAAGGAAAGGGGTTGGTTGTTATCATTTCTTAATTTCCACTTAATAAAATTCACATAGTTTCTCTCACTTTCTCTCTCTAACTTTCTCTCTCTAGAAATTAACAAACCCCTTCATAGATTCATTGATTATCAATATTCTACATTTGGTATCAAGAGCTATGGGGTGATTTAAGGTAGTGATTTGTGTGGTTTTTTAGTTTTTGATTGTATTAGTGTCCTTTAAGAAAAATCATCTTGATTCTTGGTGTTTTTGATGTTTTTGTGATTGGGATTAGTGGATAAGTATTAGTTGTTACTTATTTTAGTCGAAAGCACAAAACTTTTTGGGTTATTTGGTCAAAATCTGGGCTTAATCGTAAGTTTTACTGTTCTACTGTTCATCGGACAAAGTTTCTGTTCATTCAGCAAAACTTCCGGATCAAGGAGTTCCGGATCAAGAAGTTCCGGATCAAGGAGTTCCGAGTCAAGAAGTTCCGAATCAAGAAACTTCCGAACCAAGAAGTTCCGAGTCAAGAAACTTCCGAACCAAGAAGTTCCGAGTCAAGAAACTTCCGAACCAAGAACTTCCGAGTCAAGAAGTTCCGGATCAAGAAACTTCCGAACCAAGAAGTTCCGGATCAAGAAACTTCCGAACCAAGAACTTCCGAGTCAAGAAGTTCCGGATCAAGCCAAAGTTCCGAACCAAGAACTTCCGAGTCAAGAAGTTCCGGATCAAGCCAAAGTTCCGGATCAATAACTTCCGAACCAAGAAGTTCCGAATCAACCCAAAAGTTCCGAATCAAGGTAATCTTCCGAATCAACACAAAGTTCCGAATCAAGGTAATCTTCCGAATCAAACTTCCGAATCAACAAAAAGTTCCGAATCAAGGGTTATTTTGCTTGTTTTTTCGACGATTTTTTAGAGGATTTAATCTTGGTTTCTTACAACAAAAACACAACACAATTCACAAGCCTTATTTCACTGCTCGATCAACCGATAATCTCTGTTTCTTTGAAGAAAAACAAAATGAATCCAAATTCAGTAATGCCTCAGATGACATCTCTTACGGATATATCGATTATAACGGGAACTGATAGCCGTCCACCGATGCTCATTAAAGAGGTATTTGAGGCATGGCAAGGTCGAATGATGCAATATCTAAAGGGGAAACCGACATACGGAAGACTTATGGTCAAATCGATTTTGAATGGTCCACTCGACTATGGTACCATCACGGTTGATAACGTGACTAGACCACGAGAATTTGAAGAACTCACTCCAGCTCAACAACTTGTTGCAGATGCAGATGAAAAAGCTCTTCAAACAATTCTCCAAGCTCTTCCCCATGACATCTATAGGATGGTGAGTCAGTATACGGTGGCAAAGGATCTATGGGAACGACTTAAGGTGTTACTACAACGCACGTCTCTCACCAAACAAGAAAGGGAGTGTCAGCTGTATGATTTGTTTGATAGATTCACCTACAACCCAGGGGAAACGCTTCACGATTATTACTTCAGATTCACCACACTTATGAATGATCTGAATGTATACAATCTTGTGATTGCACCATTCCAGGTTAACACTAAATTCTTGAATACTCTACCTCAAGCTGAATGGGGTGAGTATATTACCGATGTGAAGTTAACCCGGGATTTGCATAAGTGCAATTTAGATCAAATCTATGCCTTCCTTCAGCAGCATGAGAAGCATGTGATTATGCACCGTTCTCCTCGTGGTATGCACCCAGATTCTTTAGCATTGATGGCGAATCAACCAAGCTTGTCTCACAACAACACACCCTATATCTTGGGACATCAAGCTTATCATCAATCACCTTACATGACACCAGCCTTTCCCCAATACTCGATTCTACCACAACCACCCACCTCACATCAGCAACAATATCGGTTCAATGCACCCTCACCACAGTATGCTTCACAACCTCATCCAGCAAATGTTGCACATTATGCTCAGCCATCATATTCTTCTTATCAAGAGAATGCAGCATATCCAACAAGCTACCCTGATCAAATGAGTCTTCCTTATACTGATTATGCAGCTCATCCAGATCAAGCACTATATTGTGATGATGAGGAAGTCCCAGTTCCTGTATTCCAACAAGGAGCTGACCCAGTTGAAGTGCTAACTACTATGTCTGCTTACCTCACAAGAACTTTAAGCAAACGAGGATTCAGAGGATCAGCTCCTACCAACAATCAGTTGAGGAATTCATCCAATTCTCGCCAACAAGCTACAATTGAGAATGGCAGAGTAATGGTTCAGCCAATTCAGCCGTGTCAGGGGAGAACTTCCACATCAACCAATGTTCGCACCGCCAATCCTGCTCCTGCTCCAATGGTCAATAATCCTCCACGGGCTAATACAGGCAAGTTGAGAATGATCACATGCTACAACTGCAAGGAAGAGGGTCATATGTCCAGGGATTGTAAGAAACCCAAGAGGAGAAGGGATGGACAGTGGTTTGCAGAAAAGATCTATCTGGTAAATGCTCAGGCGCAAGGAAGAGAACTTGATGAAGAGGAGCTTGCATTTCTTGCTGACCCAGGGATTGCTGAACAAGACGTTGTCACTACGCAAAATGCAGCTTACCAAGCCGATGATCTTGATGCGTATGATTCCGATTGTGATGACTTTCAAACTGCAAAGGCTGCTTTCATGGCAACTTTCTCCAGCTTAGGGCCAGATAAGAAATCTGAGGTACTTATTAATAATACTGATAATGCCACTGATGCTAGTATTCAACCACATCAAGTTGGGCAAGAGAGTGCTGATTCGAATGAATCTTCGGTGGTGAGTCTTTCAAATGAGGAGACAAACAATGATAGAAATATCAATGTGAGTTCCCAGATTTTGAGTGAATCACAACCGGGACCCAGTTCGCATACGCCTACTCCTGCTCAACAAGATTTGGTCATGGTTCCTGCTACACTACTTAGCCAAATGAATGCTGCACTCTTAGAAACCTTAGCTAAGAATAAGAATTTGTCTGATGAGCTTGCCTTAAGCAATGAGAAAGTACAAACTTTGGAATTAGTGCCTTCATCTAGTGTTCTCACAAATCTCGAATATGATCACTTTAGAAACAAACAAATGGGTCACTTGCAGGAAATCGAAAACTTAAGAGCAAATTTGTCTAGTGAACTTAGAGAAAAGGAGTTAGTGGTCACTAATTTTCAAAAACTTCAAACTGATTTTGAATTACTCGAATCTAAGAAGACTGAAATGGAGATTAATGCTACTAATAAGATTAGAAGTCTAGACTACTTGCTGTTAAGACAATACGCTGCTTCACAACTAGTTCACTTATTTGATGCTTCATTTAAAGAGTTTAACTTATCACGTCTAAAAGGCCTTCCCCCTAATCCACGATATGCAAAACAAGCTTTAAGACATAGTCCTAGACTTTATAATGCAACTCAATTAGGATTGGCTTTAGACCCGATTGTTTTTCCCAATGATCGAACAAGTAAGGCTCTAGTTGATGAGGATCGGTCATACAATTCAGCAAAATATCCTGATTGTGATTATTTTAAAATGAATAAGGAGCTTGCTAAAACTGATTTTAGAGTTCGCTTCCATATGGACAAAGATCTCATTACAGCACCAACCTACATGATAGAGGAAGAAAGCCCTAGTACATTTCCTACACTTGTCAACATGGAAGGTCCTAAGGAAATTCCAAAGAATCTTCCACCGGTTAGCACTGTATGGTTAAACTTGCAAGAGATTAACCGATACTTTACTAACTTTGACAAGGTCATCTTGGAATGTACGACTTCAAATGGCTTAAATGCCGGAGAATGGGCTTTCGAACACATGAACGAGGTGTTTAAAACTGAGATCAATCCGTTTGTCGAAAGTCTAAAAAGAAGTTTTACATCTCTTAAGGAAAATCTTCAGTTTGAAATTGGTGAAGTTCAAAAAGTGTTTTATGAAATGGACACCGCTTACGAACTGAAACTAATTGAAAAGGAAAAGATTTCAACCGAATATGACCGATTCTTGTCCGAAGTAATCTCGTGTGATGTGCTTACTATTGTAAATGTTAAATATTCGAATGAGCTTACATCCGCTATGATGAATTGTGATGCTGTGAATATTTGTAATGATATTTGTGATGATGTTTGTGATCCTTCTGTAAATGTTGCTGAAAATGTAAATGAGGTAGATAATCATTCTTGTCACGAATCTAACGCTGAGTTTTTAAAGCTACAAGATTCTTATAATTTACTTTCACAACGCTTTAATCAACTAGAACAACATTGTATATCTTTAGAATTAAAACAACAAGCTCAAAATGAAAATCTTTTGATATCAAATGTTTGTGAAAACGGTGTTGAGAATAGTGACAAGATGATTGCAATTGTTAAGACATTAGAGGAAGAAATCATGAGATTGAAGAGAGAGATATCATCAAAGGAAACATTAAGAATGGAACTAGAGGCCGCAGAGTCTAAAAACCAGGTCTTAGAAATTAGACTATCAACTGTTCTAGGGGAGATGGATCGGACAAGGCAGGGACTATCCGCTCTTTATGGTTCACTAGAAGATCGATTCGCTTTTAATGCGACACAGCAACAATATTATGTTGAACAACTGAACCAAAAGTGCGAAGAAATCTCTGACTTGAACATCCTGCTCATAGACAAAAATATGGTTTTGGCTGAGTTAAAGGAGACACTTCTTCTCACCCGACAAGAAGTTGTTGATAACTTAGCTACCGACTCTGCACCGTCCACTAGTGCTCCAACAACCAAGAAAGTAGTGCTTTATAAGAATCCGCTTCATAAGAGAAACCAGCTTACCTATGATGATTATATGAAGAATGCCATTAAGCATGTCGATCTTCTTAGGGATATTTTAGACGATCTTTATGCCTTAGATCCCTCAAGTAGCGACTATTATTCGGCTCATGAATATGTTAAGCGAGTTCAATATTGCTTGGCTTATTTACAATACATAGGTACACCAGGTTCTGCACTACTTAATAATAGGCCCATTGCTGTCACTCCATTTAATAAGACTCCAGGAGCGAAACCGTCATTGGCACAATCGAGTAAGACACCTTTAAAATCTGCTGCTAATGTTCCCAATTTGCCTTCTACAGGATTAAAAGAGACTACTAAGGCTAAAGGATCGCCACTCAAGAAAGCTAAGATCAAGCCCGCCACTAGTAGTGCCACAAAGAAGAAAGTAGAAGTCCACAATAGGAATGCTAGTTCAGTTTTAAATAAAACGAATCATGTTAAGACTAAAAGCTCTGCGCTTGTGCAGCAGCCTAAACCATTCGTGAATTCTGATTTAAATTGTTGGAATTGTAATGAATGTATGTTTTCACAGCGTCATGATTTGTGTCTGATTGATCACGTTAATGAAATGAATGCTATTAAGAATGGACTTGAATGGAAGCCAACGGGTAGAACTCGTGCCCAAGTTGGCTGGCAATGGCGTCCCACTGGTAGGACCTTTACTCTCGATGGTAAAATGTGCCCTTTAACTAGGAATGCATCCATTGAGGTTAGGTCTGAGCGTCCTTTAGTTAGGAACACTCGCACTCAAGTAAGGAAACAGCGCCCTTTAATTAGGTCAGCCCCCACTTTAGTGCCTATCAGTGTAGAAATACCTCAGGATTTGAGCCAATTAGAATCTACACCACTAATTAAGAAGAAAAAGGCTAGGAAATCTAAGAAACCTAGAGTTAGCAAATCTAAGATTATTAAATCTGTACCTGCTAATAACAAGGAACACTCATATTCCGATACCTCTACATTGTCTTTGTGTGGTGATATTTTCAGGTGGTCCAAATCATCCTGTGGTATTTGGACTCCGGTTGTTCAAAACATATGACCGGAAATCGCTCGATGCTCCGAAATTTCGTCAGCAAGTTTCTTGGTACGGTTAAATTTGGGAATGATCATATAGCAAAGATTATGGGGTATGGTGAATATCAGATTGGAAACGTGACGATTTCTAGGGTATACTATGTTGAAGGTCTTGGTCATAACTTATTCTCAGTAGGACAGTTTTGTGATTCCAACCTTGAGGTTGCTTTTCGACAACACACTTGTTTCATCCGCAATTTGGAAGGAAAAGATTTGTTGAAGGGATCTCGTGGTGCAAATCTTTACACTTTGTCCTTACAAGACATGATGGCCGCTTCTCCAGTATGTCTTCTCTCTAAAGCTTCTAAGACCAAGTCATGGTTATGGCATCGCAGATTATCTCATCTTAATTTTGATGCTATTAATCATCTGGCTAAAAACGAGTTAGTTCGTGGTCTTCCCAAGCTTAAATTTCACAAGGATCATTTATGTTCCGCGTGTTCAAGGGGGGAAAGCACTAAGAAATCTTACAAACCCAAAGCTGAAGACACTAATCAAGAAAAACTTCATCTTTTGTATATGGATCTTTGTGGACCGATGAGAACTGAAAGTGTGAGCGGTAAGAAATTCATTCTCGTCATTGTGGATGATTTCTCAAGGTTTACATGGGTTAGATTTCTACGTACAAAGGATGAGGCTCCGAAGGCTATCATTACTTTTCTGAAGTTCATTCAGGTACGTTTGAATACCACTGTCCGCCGTATTCGTACAGACAATGGTACAGAGTTCGTCAACCAGACTCTTCGTGATTATTATGAAGGAGTTGGTATATCACATGAAACATCCGCTGCACGCACTCCACAACAAAACGGTGTCGTTGAAAGACGAAATCGCACACTTATGGAAGCTGCTAGGACCATGCTTATTTATGCGAACGCTCCATTGTTCTTGTGGGCAGAGGCTATTTCTACTGCATGTTTTACCCAAAACCGTTCTATCATTCGGAAACGCCATGGAAAAACACCTTATGAGCTTCTACATGACCGCAAACCCGATGTTTCATTTTTCCATGTGTTTGGTGCTCTGTGTTATCCAAACATCAATAGTGAGAACTTGGGTAAGCTTCAACCAAAAGCCGACATAGGTATTTTCATTGGTTATTCACCGTCCAAAAGAGTATACCGAATCTATAACCGTCGTCTTGGCAAGATTGTAGAAACTATGGACGCTGATTTCGACGAGCTGACAGCGATGGCTTCTGAGCAACACAGCTCTGAACCCGCGCTTCATGAGATGGGACCCGGTGCTATAAGTTCCGGATTAGTTCCCAACAATCCTACTTCTACATCATTTTTACCACCAACTAGGCCCGAGTGGGATAAACTGTTTCAACCGTTGTTTGATGAATTCTTCGATCCCCCGACTGATGAAGTTCCAGCACCAGTAGTAATTGCTCCAATACCTGAAGTGGTTGCTCAAGCTAATGAACCTTTATCTAATGCATCTACAATTCACATTGAACCGGATGCACCTTCACCAAGTGATTCTCAAACTACACCTGAATCATCACCCCTACTTGTGCCTAATGATGTAGAAGAGGATTCCACTGATCACGACTTGGAATATGCTCACTTGCAAGAGCTTCCTTTCTTTGGTGTAGCGATCCCTGAAAACCCTTCAGCCGCCTCTACCTCAGAAGAAGCTCCATCTATTGTTCACTCCAGACCACCTAGGATTGAAAAACATAGCACTAAATGGACAAAAGATCACCCAATTAGGAATGTTATTGGAGATCTAGATCGACCAGTCTCTACTCGCCATCAATTACAAGAGAGTGCACTATATTGTTACTTTGATGCATTTCTCTCTGAAGTTGAACCCAAAAATTGGCAGCAGGCTATGACCCAATCATCTTGGATCGAAGCTATGCAGGAGGAACTCAATGAATTCAAACGACTTGAAGTATGGGAATTGGTTCCTCGCCCTGACAAGGTTAACATCCTTACTTTGTTATGGGTTTATAAGGTTAAACTTGATGAGATGGGTTCGGTATTGAAGAATAAAGCAAGATTGGTCGCTAGAGGATATAAAAAAGCCTTGGGTATAGATTTTGAGGAATCTTTTGCTCCTGTGGCTATATTGGAGGCGATTAGACTATTCCTTGCGTTTGCTGCTCATATGAACATGATCGTCTATCAAATGGATGTGAAGACGGCATTTTTGAACGGTGAACTAAGGGAAGAGGTTTATGTTAGTCAACCGGATGGGTTCGTGAGTACGGAGTCTCCTAACCATGTGTACAAGCTTAAGAAGGCTCTCTATGGGTTGAAACAAGCTCCACGCGCGTGGTATGATCTCCTGTCAACATATCTCATGTCGGAAGGCTTCTCCAAAGGCAAAGTGGACCCCACTCTTTTCACTCTCAAAGACGGCAACGACATGCTTCTGGTACAAATTTATGTTGATGATATAATTTTTGCTGCCACTAACATAGAATTGTCTAAACAATTTGAGAAGATAATGTCCACACGCTTTCAGATGTCGATGATGGGAAAAATCTCATTTTTCTTAGGATTACAGATTTCTCAGAATCCCAGAGGCATCTTTATAAATCAATCCAAATATGCTCTAGAATCACTTAAGAAATATAACTTTGAGAATTGTGACCCCGTAGACACTCCAATGGTGGAGAAATCCAAGTTAGATGAAGATAGGGATGGGATTATTGTCGATCCGAAACTTTACCGTGGAATGATTGGCACCCTTCTCTATCTGACTGCTAGCAGGCCTGATTTGCAATTTGCTGTATGCATGTGTGCCCGGTATCAGGCTCGGCCTACCGAAAAGCACTTACATGTTGTGAAAAGGATCTTTCGGTATCTAAAAGGAACACTTCATCGTGGTCTATGGTATCCGAAAGATTCCTCGATTGCTTTAATATCATACGCAGATGCCGATCATGCTGGATGTCAAGATACGAGGCGTAGCACTTCTGGATCTGTGCAACTCCTAGGAGATAGATTGATCAGTTGGTCTTCAAAAAAGCAGAAAAGCGCTGCAATTTCTAGCACGGAGGCTGAATACATCGCCATGTCCGGTTGTTGTGCTCAAGTCCTTTGGATGAGATCACAATTAACTGACTACGGTCTTGGATTTAACAAAATCCCGATGTATTATGACAACAAGAGCGCCATTGCCCTTTGCTGCAACTATGTTCAACATTCCAGGGCCAAGCACATAGACATTCGCTACCATTTCATCAAAGAGCAGGTGGAGAACGGAGTGATCGAGCTGTATTTTGTCACTACTGAGTACCAGCTGGCGGATATGTTCACCAAAGCCTTAGATCGAGGACGAATCGAGTTTTTGATCGACAAGCTTGGCATGAAATCATTCACTCCAGCGACACTCAAAGAGTTGGCAGAAGAATCAGCTGAATAGTCGTGGTAAACTATTCAGAGTATCCTTTGGTTGTGATCATGTATATTATCGTAAATATATAAACCACAAAAGAAAATACAAAAATATAAAACCTAGAAAAACCATAAAAAATATAAAACCTACAAAAACCATAAAAAATATAAAACCTAGAAAAACCATAAAAAATATAAAACCAAGAAAAACCAAAAATTTTTTTTTTTTTTTTTTTTTTTTTTTTTTCGTTTTAAATCGGGCATGTCTTTTAGTACGGTAATATTTACGGCCTTAGAAATGTCGATCAATATTGACACGGTGCCATAAATAGAGTCCGTATAAAAGTTGTACATTTTTAAAACATGCCCATAATGGCTTGTAGTTATTTCAGACTGCAACCCGGTTTTCATATTAAAGTCACGTATTTCCTTGGAAAACGTTGGCTCAGAACGGGAATTAATTTTCTCGGGCGTGATTTACAAGCCAAATCATGCAAAGGGATCAAGTTTACTTTATAACTTGGTCTGACACGAATTAGTGTACGTCTAAGTGCATTAATTTGTTAAAATAAGAGAAATCTTATTAAAACCACGAATCAAAATTTTTCAAGAGATAAATTGGAAATGCTTTCATCACTATTTGACTCTTTAAACAATGACTACAGCTCTTTAAATAGAAAACGGGTCATCGTTTAAGGGGGAGAAAATAGTAAAATCATCTTCGTCATTAAAATTGATCTTCAAAAGTGATTATGAAAATTAAGGGCTTCATGGTAATTGAGTGGTTTTGCTTTAGAAAACGACTTGTGTTCGTTCTAAGTGATAAGCATGGCTTTTAGATTTTGAGGATATACTAATAGATGCGTTTGCTAAGATTGTGTGTAAGTTTAACAAGAGTTAGGTAAAATGAAAAAGTTGGAAACAAAAAGGAAAAGGAAAAGTTTAGAAAATATAGGGACTAAAAATGTGATTTAGTGAAACTTGGCAAAATTTGTTTTGTCCTAAGTCAAATATCACACCCCCCCCCGCCCCCAAATTTTTTCTAATCACTGTTTTTCTATTCCTTTGCCGCCATTGTTGCATATACACACACAAACTCTTAAAAACCTTCGTCTGATCATTCCTTCCTGTTCATCTGCTTAATTAAGGTATACACATCAATTTGTTATCTTCTAATCCACATTTCTTATCACATAATTCTGATTAAACATGCTCAATTACTCAGTTCAATCCACTTAGGGTTTTTGATTAAATTAGGCTAAATTGATTAGGGATTTATGGTGGGATTTGCTCGGAATAGGTTAAATGATGTTTATATGCCTTAGTTTGCCTTAGAAACTCACAAACGCGCTAGATTAATCATCATAAGCCTCGTTTGTAAAAGTTCCGGATGAACATGGTTTTGAACTTCCGAATGAAGGATTTCTTCTGAAAAACTTCCGAATGAGGAAGTTCCGAATGAAGAACTTCCGAATGAGGAAGTTCCGAATGAAGAACTTCCGAATGAAGGAAGTTCCGAATGAAGAACTTCCGAATGAAGGAAGTTCCGAATGAAGAACTTCCGAATGAAGGAAGTTCCGAATGAAGAACTTCCGAATGAAGGAAGTTCCGAATGAAGGAAGTTCCGGATGAAGGAAGTTCCGAATGAAGGAAGTTCCGGATGAAGGAAGTTCCGAATGAAGAACTTCCGAATGAAGGAAGTTCCGGATGAAGAACTTCCGGATGAAGGAAGTTCCGAATGAAGAACTTCCGGATGAAGAAGTTCCGAATGAAGAACTTCCGGATGAAGGAAGTTCCGAATGAAGAACTTCCGGATGAGGAAAAGTTCCGAATGAAGAATGAAAATGTTCCGAATGAGGAAAAGTTCCGGATGAGTTGTTTGATTGTTATTGTTTGCATGCTATCTATGTACTTGTTGTTTTATCTTATGAAATGTGTTATGCTTAGAAGTAGAATGATATATATCTATCTGTTTTTGTGCATCAACCTTTCATGTCTTATCTTAAGCAGATAAAATGACTAATCCAACAGTACAAGCTATCCAAGAATCTAGGGAAGCCGATATTGCTAAAGCTCGAACCCTTAAGTTTATACCCAACAACTATAAGCTAAAGCAGGTTTCTAAATCCACTCACCATGGTTTTAAGGTCGCCATAGCCATTCTTGATAACTCCCATTTCAAGAACGCCCTTAGGAGTACAGCCTCGGTGCCTTATGAGTATATGTTTGAATTTTGGGCAACCAAGGATTTCACTTCGAACAAGATCACCTTCACCATCGACAACAAGCAGCAGACACTCACCGTTTCAGACTTCCGTAAGATGCTTGGTATACGGGATACACCCAAGGGCATGTCTTTCTCAAGGGATCCTACTAAAGATGAACTCGCGGAGTTATTTGATGCACTTGGATGTCCGGAAATACGAGTTGCATCTGAGTTTACAACTGCTAAGGTGGGACAACCTTGGAGAGCTTTGATGGGTATTCTCAGTAAATGCCTTACACCAAAAACGAGTGGACATGATGCTTTGCGAAGTCCGATAATGAACCTCTTCTATGGCATGTACAAAGCTGCGAATTCAGATTATGCTTTGTTGATATGGGAAGAATTCACCTTCCAACTCTTCCACAACAAGAAGCTGAAGACAAACTTCTTTCCTTATCCTCGGTTTATTAAGCTCATCATAAATTACTTTATGAAGCTTGATGCTACTATTGATAGGCGTGCAGGAGGTCGCTATCACACTGAAGAAGCTGATGATACTGTAGATCTGAGGCATGAAGGACCGTCTACTGGTGTGATTCCTGGTCCTGTTCCTGATTACCTTTTATCTGAAAAAATCAAAGGTTCTGCAGATTACAAGCTACTACAGTTAGAAATCCAGAGGCTGAAAGCAAACCTTCAAACTGGAGAAGACTCTTCCACAACGGTTAAGAGTAAAGGTAAACGCAAACAACCAGCTGCGTTACCTGAACCCGAACCCAAGAAGAAGAAGACAGAGGGTAAGAAAGGAAAGGGTAAGGATTTGATGCGTCTACGTGATGAAGCAGATATTGTTGATCCTACTCTTGACAAATCCGAGCAACAAATGATGAAGATGGCTATTAAAAGGAGTAGGAAAGATACAGGCGGTAGTGGTTCAGGTGCGAGGGTAGATATCGAGGATGAGTACGAGGAACCGCATGATGTTGATGAGTTTGGGTCACCTGAAAACTATTCCACTTCGAAGGAGCCATCAATCCCTATTTCAACAAGTGTGGAAAAGGAACCTGCTGCTCCTACAATCATGGTGACAATTCAACCCTTGGCAACTCTACCTCCACCAATCCAACCCTTAACAACCCGACCAACCCGACCGGCTTCCACACCATTTCTTCCACCACCCATAATCCCCATCGTTAGTACAGCAGTAACAACCGAGCCTATTCAGTCAACCCAGAGTAGTTCTGCAACATCTGCAATGGCTGCATTAGTGATGGCCGAAATGCTTGATAATCACAAACGCGAAATGGATGAACTTCGCCAAGAGTTGCAAAGACGAGCTCAAAGGGAAGAAACATCTCAGAAAGCTCAAGAAGAGTTGATTGCCAAGTTCGCTGCAGACATGGAAGCTACACGTAAAGCTCATGCAGAGGAACTTGCTCGAGTTAAGCAGGCTGAGGCTGATAAGCATGCTGCACGCATTACCAGACTTCAAGCAATGAGGGATAAATATAAGGAACAAAAAGAAGCACTTGAAGCATCTGTGAAAGAAAGAGTGCAAGAATCCGTTGAATCCTTAATGCCTAAGCTTCGTGACGAGTTGAAGACACTTGCTGCTGACAACTTGATGGTCAAATCCTCCAACCCTTCAGAAGCCGCCTATAAGATTGCTTATGACCTGACGGATTTTGAATTGAAGAAGATCCTTAAGGCTCGAATGGTGGAACTTGGGTCGTATAACAAGTCGAGGATTCAACGGGCTCTATATAAATCCCTGAATGATGCTATCATGGAGGATGATAGATTATTCAAAATGTTTGGAAGTGTGGTACCATATCACATCTTACCTGAGGAAGAAAGGGAAGAGAGTGAAGAAGAGGGTACGGGTGAAGAAGAGGAAGAAGAAGAAGAAGAAGGTGAAAAGGAGAAAGACGATGACGAAGGTGGTGATGATGATGAGGATGATGAGGATGATGAGGATGATGACGAGGATGAGGATGATGATGATGGCGATGATGGTGGTGATGAGAACCAGGAGAGTGTTAGGGATAATAACGGGGATGACAATCAGGATGATGATGGGGGTGAACAGCCGAAAGAGGGAGACAAGGTTACCAGCTCCAAGAAGACTGCTACTGGAACCAAGTCCACAAAAGATGCAGGACAGAAGGACAAGTCGACATCCTCAGAATCAAGACGAACTAAGTGGCGCCACGATGTGAATGCCACTACAGCGTCATCGGTTCCTGGTATCTCTGTCGCTGTATCTTTACCTATTACCACTAACCCCATTAGTTCTGCTGTTGTTCCTCCTGTGATTGCAGAATCAGTGACGGAACCCGAAGCTGCACAACACTCTCCAGTTCAAGACACTGCTGAAATGCCTGAAACTGAACCAGTAGATGTTCGCACTTCCACTCCTCAACAACAGGTTCAACAATCTACGGTTCCTGAACCAAGCATTCGTGCCTGGGAAGACACGTTGGAGATAGACGAGTCTGCACCACCACAAGCTTGGATCACGGCAGCAGCACAATATGATCCGATCACAGATGCTGACAAAGATGTGCTATATCTGCGTATCCGAAGTCCGATTGACTTATGTGCATTTCTTGCTCATGAGTATAAGACTTCGGTTACTCCATCCTTGGTAAAGAAAGCACTGAAAGATAAGAGACTGCGTGCCAAAACCCTATTACCCCGAATGGAGCTCGAGTACTATGCCGATGAGATCATAAAGGCTTTGAAAACCGTTCAACGGCCAGGACTTCATGAATTAGAAAGAGCTCCACCTCCAATGGATCCTGCTCAAGATAATCAGATTACTCTTGACTTCTTCGTCACCAATGATCTTGAGTATCTTATGAAGGGGTCATCAAAGTATGCAACATCCCTGACTTTGCTGAAAGCTGCCAACTGGGGGACAATACCCTTCATCGAGGAAAAGGTAAATCGACTCTGGGTCCCAAAAATGAATCGTAATTATGATATGTATGCTGTCATAGGTGCATCTCATTGGGACGAACGAGTCCGAAGGGCGTACAGGGGTTGCTGCATGGTCAAGTCTGGAAGCAATGTTAGATCCGACATCCGTATCTCCAGCATCTTAGGAATGAAAACTGAAGCCAAGAACGGCTACTATCATGTGACGGAGATTCGCTTGAAAAGGGAGGATGACAGGGAATACAAAATCCAGCAAGGAGATTTTTCCATCATTCGCCTTGAGGATATTGAAGATATGCTGCTTCTAATGACCCGAGATCAACTTACTCACATTCCTCGTGAAGACCTGATTGCTTTGAATACAGCACTTCGTATGTTCACACGAAGCGTTGTCATCAAGTCACGAGTTGAGGATCTTCAGTTGGGAGTCGAAAGCTATCAGAGGAGGCTCAACTTAACCCGTCCTGTGAATCAAGTGCTACCTCAACATGTAGAAAGATGTCCCTATACCGGCATTTCTGTCCCGAATTCCGGCATTTTCTACTTGAACAGTCGAGGTTTGATGAAGTTTATGAGGGTGGGTGAGCTTCACAAGTATAGTGATGGAACTCTTATACAAGTCAGAGATAAGTTGGAGCATCTGAACTCGGGTGGGACTTTGCCAGAGATGACGGAGGATTGGCATCCGGGTTACCGGCAGATGGCAAAGTATGTGATCAAAAAGATCGATCAAAAGCTCCGTGAACGTAGATTGATGAGGAGCTTGGAAAGATTCGTGGGTGGAAGACCGTATTTAGTGCACCATAAGCTACTGCAACGATCCATCTGATGGGTCGTACATCTCAGGTCACTTTATATTGGTTTTCAATTGTGAATATGTAAATTTGTGAATAATGTGCTTGAATGGCTTGGTGTAGTGTTAAGGTATGATAATTTTTCAAGAATTTCTCACGAGATTCTAAATCTTTCAAAATATGTCATACCAAAGCACTACAACTATCCCTTATTAACTTAAGGGGGAGCAATAACTTGTTCTATGGCCAAACATTGATTTCATTTTTACCCAAAGACCGGTTAATCCATTCAATATCCCAAATATTAATGGTTAACATTTTGGATAAGGGGAGAAAATGGGATTAAGGAGACGTAAGTGTTACTTGGCTAAAATGAAAAAGACTTAATGATAATCCAACTTAATATGTGTTAAGCACGTGTTAAGGGGGAGCGTTTTTGATGATCAAAACACCTAAGGTACAAAACTTTTGATTTTAATATCACAAGTACCTTAGGTGATTTTCAATGATGTTTTCATGGTGGCAATTCCTTCCCAAAACACGCTTAATTCACGACGGATGTGGTGACAAAAGGGTGGTAGGAATAGGTTTAGTCCAATGATTCATCAGAGCCGATGGAATCTTCCCAAGGACAATTCCCTAGTTAGAATTAGAAGTCCTAGGAAAGATGGAGAAAGAATGTGAACGTAGCTGAATGCCGACCAAGTACTTAAGCTAGCACTGGAACAATCACAACAAGGTGCTAGTAATGACGTATTGGTAAGCATTGAAGGGGTTGAAGAATGAAAAAGAAATGTAAAGATAAAGGGTGTAAAGAAAGAAGCCCTCCTTACAACTTTAGGCAGAAACCGGGTCAATACATATGCTATTGAGGTCATTTTTGCTAATGATTCTCGGTATTGAAGAAAGACATCATGGACCCAGTGATGCAATGCACAACCCTTCCCCAGCTAACTCAAATATCTCTCAAAAGGTATTTGTTTTAATCACACGGAGATCAACACGTTATCTACTGGTTTATTCACTCCGAATAGACTGGTATTGAAAAGGTGGCACTCCTCTCCAGCCATCGCTCACTAAATCAAAACGCACAATCGAGTCTAGAGCCAAGAGATCATCAAAAGTCTCATTAGGACACTTTCCATTTATTCCTTGCTTTCTCACACACTGTGAAAAGTAAGAGATTTTCATGAGTCCTTCGCAGTATTCCTGTAATATTGCCAGAACATCCGAGTAATACGCAAGTATTACTATGAAGATGGAAATCCTGCTTGAGCCAACATCAAACAAGCTCATGGTAGGTTACACGTGCGGTTCTTTTAGAACCAATCTTGTGAAAAACTGGAAGGTAACAGTGGTTTAATTCTTAATTGAACTTAAACTCGTTCCAGGCCTCTTCGCATTATCATATGATCTTGCCAGAACACTCAGAGTGACTCTTTATTGACCACAGTGACGAGTGGAAATCCTTCTAGTGTCAACATCAAACAGCACTTGGTAGGTAACGTGCAAGGTTCTTTATGAATTGAGCTCGTGACAACTGGAAAGCAACGATGGTGCGGTTCTTAATTGAACTTCACTTGTTCCAGGAACATGAATTGACGGCTTCAAATCATGCGGATAATATTATCCAAATGATCCACTCTTTAAGTTCGCAGTCAGCTTTGGACGGTCGAATAAAGAGAACGGGTTTACCCGCGAAATCCTGTCAGGAAGTTACTTAATTGAAACTATCCGTCACGGGTACGATATCTAATATCGTCCAACGGTCTTCACCGACCGGAGGTAAAATGCTACCGAAATAGAATAAAATGTTCAAAGCCATTTTATTCGTGTCGTTGCTGTGTACCTGCTAAAGACGGTGGCGTTGCTGAGTACCTGTTGAAGACGGTGGCGTTGCTGTGTACCAGTGAAGACGGTGGTGTTGCGGTGTACCTGTAAAAGTCGTTCCCACATGCTTATGTCTTTTGCAACAAAAATTTAAGAAAGTACAAGATGAAGTCTTCCGCTGTACCAAACTCTGAAGCTTTCAAGAATCCAACAAAAAGACGTAAGTGTGTGGAACATGAAGTCACGAGGAGGCAAAGTTCACAAGAAAGGCAAAGATCGCACGTGAAAGGCCAAAGAACAATGCTCTCAAGTCAAAGCCAAAAAGATCAAATCAACATATTCACAACAAAAGAAAGAAAAGAAGAAAAGACTACGAGCTAAAGAACGAAGACTTAGTATAGTATGCTAGGTTTAGAACTTTGTAACGTGGAGTGACCTCCCTTAGGGGGAGATTGTTAGAAATACGTTTTAACGTATATTAGAAGTATCGGTCACTCCACAATATGATTTATGTTGTAATAGCTCGTAGTTAGTAATTAGTTATTATTTGCTTATTAACTTAAGTAAGAACCGGTCCATGGGCTTGTCATGGACCGGCCCAAGTCCACTTATGACTTGGAACTATAAATACCCCTTTCCACTAAGGAAAGGGGTTGGTTGTTATCATTTCTTAATTTCCACTTAATAAAATTCACATAGTTTCTCTCACTTTCTCTCTCTAACTTTCTCTCTCTAGAAATTAACAAACCCCTTCATAGATTCATTGATTATCAATATTCTACACTGTGATACTAATTCTGTAACACCCCAAATGTGATATGCGGAAGCGGTGAAGCTCGGGGCTGTTACGTCATAGTATCATAGTTCAAGGTACAAGAGAACGACTCTAAATGAGACGTTTTATAAAAATACCTCGTTGAATTTAAATTAAAAGCGTCACAATACGAAAGGTCTAAGTCTCAAAAGATAATGCAGCGGAATGTAAAAGTTTTAAACATCAACGAGATAATAGTTCAAAAGCATAAGCAAATAAATGTCCGAAGAGCGGTCATGAATGCATGCGGACTCCAAGTACTTCACGTAGCAGATACAAATCATCATCAATTACCTGAGATAAATGCTAAATTGGGTCAACATAAAGTTGGTGAGAATATAGGTTTCAAGTAAAAATTCATAGTCATACGTTTTCATATTTCATTTCATGTACACATGCAACTATAGGAGATATAGTACCAAGTGTAGGATAAATTGGGTGTTCACAATATTTATGATAGCGATAAGCTCGTGACATCGAAACTAGTGATCCAGTACATGCAATAGATTGCACATATAAATTTGCCCCAATGGAGTACCTAGCCAAGATAACTCCGTTCATACAAATGGTACACACTCGTCCGGCGTCAGAATGCCCGAGTGGAGGTTGTCAACCCTCAATAGATCTATCCGTAACATAAGAGCTTACTCCGGCAGAGTAACTAACGATTCACGATGGTGGGGACTATGGCTCAAGCAACTTAAGCTATCTCATAAATAGTGTTCACATAAAAGTAGTTTTACTTGCATTCAGAAGCAAGCATCAATAGCATTCATCACATCCCAAAACATTAAACATAGAAAGCAGTTTAATAGGGAACTATAAACTCACCTCAAGCAACGATGCAAATTGCACAAGTATGGTCAAATAGAAGCGAGCACTCTAGCAACAACCTAAATATAATACTATAGTTTAGGCGCTAGCAAATAAGTCATAATAAATCGTCACGTACGTTACTCATCGTTCATATATATATATATATATCTTGTTTAAAAACGTGACTATTAAATATCGTATCGTTATAAGTATTATCACATATACTTAGGCAAAAATATTTATTTTTGACTCGACGAAATTTCGACAGCCTTTCGACGTAAATTTTAATTTACCAAAATTTATCTTAACAAATTTTCCTACGTGAATTCTAACGAAAATTTGGCAGCCTTTCGGCGTCACATAAAAATTTGCCATTTTTAGTAAGTACTCAAATCTCGTCCTAAAACCCCTATTTTCAACAATTTCTCAATCGCCAACAATTCATCAAGTCATTTTTTCACAATAGTAACAATTTCCACTTCCAACGTTCAAACTTTCAATAGTACAACAAGTATTCACATTTCGAGCTAATACGCTTTTTCAAAACAAGTCCAACATTCACACATACCATTTAGTAACCATTTCGACACTTAAAACAACTCCGTTTAACTCGAAAATGTCGTTTCGACCACTTTAAAAATCTGGACAGCAACCACTGATAGTGTTGTTCTCCAAAAATTAAGTTTTCCGACAACAAAATTTAAACGACCACAACTTACTCATTTTAGCTCCCATTTTAGCCCATAATATATCGAAACGAAGGTATTAACTTATATTTTCATAATCTCGTAGTAAACTAGTGTCAAAACAATTTTTACGACTCTCTACGCCTCTTACAAAAGTCGGACAGATTGTATGTTTTTTGTAAAAACTCGTTTTCGACCATTTTCAAGCGTAACCACTAGTAGTAACACTACTAGTTCCCTCCAATTTTTCATAAACATCAACAAAATCAAAGATTTTTCTTCAAGTTTACAAATCCAAAATATACATACTTATATTTTTCACAAATCTTTCAATTAACCCATTTTCATGTATGGATCTAATAGATCCACACTTAATTTCCATAAATCTTAAAATATTTCATGACCAAAAATAATTTTTATCATTTTATTTCAAGAAAATACTTGATGAGTAACATGCATGCATATTTCTACAAAGATTATGCATGGAAAATGAAAAGATGAAAAAGGTTTAAGAAGTAACCTTGAGTAACGATTCTACGTAATCACAACGACCCGATCTACGCTCTAACCCACTAATAATCAACAAGAACTCTACTCTAAAACTTCAACCCAAAAACTACTCAAATCATCAAACCAAGAAAGACCATTCTTATTTATGCTTATACAAGCTCTAGGGTGATTTTGTTTTGTGTTAATTCTTGGTAAAATGAAGCTTTTTAGAAATCAACAATGGTGGAAATGTGTTTGTGTTTGTGCCGTGTGTTTTGAGAGAGAAGAAGAGAGATGTGTGTTTTTTGTTTGAGGTGAAAATGAGTGAGTAAGTGAAATAATTGAAGTGTTTTTGGTTAATAAGTTAAGGTGTGTAAGGTTTATAACCTTAAGCCAAATATGGCAAAGTGTAAGGCCATGCACCATGTGCATGTTTTGGCCGGTTATAGGGGTCCCAAATGGGAGTAAATTATTCAAAATTTTTACTATGGTAATTAGTTAAAAGGTTTAAGGTAAAAAGGTTAGTTAGTTTTAGGTAAATATCAAAAAGTATATAGTTAAGTTAAAAATTACGTAAAACTTAAAAATTTGACGAAATATATTAAATTTACGATTTTTCGACGAAAACTGACATTTTATGATTGGTAAAGTATTTTATGCATGTTAACGACGGGTAAACGTAAAAACGACGTAAAATACGAAAACGCGATACGTTAATTAAATATTCACAGTAAGTACGATTTATTACTATAAATAGCAAAAATACTAAAATATAGGCATATATAAACATATACAGAAATATTTAAATACGCTGCTCAAGAAAATACGATCAAGCTGTTAAAAACTAAACAATTAAGCACATAATTCACAGATAACGAGTAATCTCATGGATTATCGTCAATTCATTGACCGTCTCAGCACATTGGTCAGGTTCACAGAAAATGTTCAGAATAATGACTGAGCTCAGTGTCAGGCCATTACTCGTCAGCAAACAGTTTTTCAGAAAACGCGGGATAACTTCCCGGTTCCAACACAGTTAAATCACATAGTTGACTAAATAAAAAGTCAAAGGGTAAAATAGTCATTTTACAAAGTAGGAAAAATTACCAGGTGTTACATTTACCATACATAAATAAAGAAACAAATAAACAAAAGATACGTATGAAGATATTCCATCAGTGTCAATCTTCAAGGCTGTCAGCGTTGACTTCTTCAATGTCAACGCTTGGCTGTCAGCGTCCAATATCATCCTATCAGCGTTGACATTCTTCTTATCAGCGTCTAGTGAACTGACCCATATTTTATTCCCAACAATATTAAAAATGTTCATTCGATCTATGTTTTGTAAACTTAATGACCTGTATAATTTGGGACCTGTTGTACGCTTTAAAACTTTTTATCGCATGAATGTATGTTGAACCTTGTACAACCATTTTATGTGTTGTCTATGATTGGAGTTATTGTGCTATCCCGTAACACTATAAAAGACCCTTCCGCTGTACCGATACGAAAATTGAGAGTGTTACACCTTTTGAAACTGAAATGATTTCCTGAATATTTATTAAGTAATTACTATGGTACTATGGTATTATATGGAGGTATTGTGAAAGTATGCGGAGTACTTGACATCATAATCTTTGCATTGCATTTGCATGCCTATCATTTTGTTGCATATTGGCATACGTACTACATTTGCATTGCATGTGCATGCATGTATATATATAATTTTTGGATAATGACCTTATATACCCTCGAACTTTCTGTATTTTGCAGAAATGGCAGAGATACAACCGAACGACAATGGAGACGAGTACGTTGTAGGGGCTGAAGGTGGTCCTAATGCTCTTAACCCGCAAGGCAAAAATGGATGGATTGAATCAGATGAGGTTGAAAGGAATGAAGTTGGAAAGGATGAGATTGACAGTGATGAGGACCTGGAAGAAGATCCTGTGGAGGATGAAGTTCTTGTGGCTGCAGTTGGACAGACTGAGCAGCAACCTGTTCGTTCTCGTTATGCTACACCTACATGTGATGCTTATTTGAGAGGTTTGCCAGTAGTTGCTCGTGATAGTAGTGATGATGATCAAGTTGATTCTACTACTGCGGTTAATGCTCGTTCTCTCCACGAGAACATAGCAAGGGTCAACTGTCATGTACCAAGGATCTACAATAACACGGAGCATTGTTTGAAGAAGTTCGATCGACTATTGTACGAGAGGTATGTGGTAGAGACCAGGGTGATTAAGAGATTTCAGAAAATAGAGAAGTCTTTTCAGAGATTTTATTTAGGTGTGAAGAGGGCTAACAAAACTAGAGATCGTGAAAGGATGGAGATGGCACAACTGAAAATGATAGTAGAGAATTTGTGTGCCGAGTTTGAAGGAATCAAGGGAGATCGTGTCATATTTGATCGTCTTCAATTTTGGGAGGCTCGAGTACGACCTTTCTTGATGAATGCATGGAAGTTTCGAAGTTATCCAAAGTATGCGAACACGCATTTCATGGTCAAACCACCAGATATTGGCGAGTACTATACTTTTGAGGATAAGTTATATTTACCTCAGTGTATGGTTCTATCAGGTGAAGGCTCTACTTCGAAGGAAAGAGGAAGGTAGATGAGGGAACTACTTCGAAGGGTAAGGAAAAGATGGAGGATTTTGAGGAAGAGCCAGAAGAAGAAGAAGAAGATGACAAGGATGAACGACCATCAAAGAGATCATGTGGATCATCACGTTACTAGTTACTGTATTTCATTTTTATTCCTCGTTGTAATTGAACTAATTAAGACTTTTGTATTATGGCATTATGGTAGAACTTGATGAATTTAAGTTTTATTTGGTGAATTATTGTAGTGGCATATCTTGTCACAACATTTTTGATATCAATGCAATCAATGCTTACCTCTCATGATCTATGATGTGTCTTTACTAGCTCTTTTGTGATTTGGTTGATGAATATTTGTAGCATTCGTTGATTGTGCTTGTTGTACTTATATTATGTCTTGAAAAGAATTCCTTCTTAATCTCGATGTGTATACTTACTTTGTTTTCTTTACCTATCATTGTAGAGACATGTAAGGGAAGGAGTTTTTGAGGCATTGTTCTGTTATCACCAAACCATTGTGTGACTAACTGTAAATCATGCCTCTAAAGTTTAAAAGTGATCGGGTTAACGCTATGATTCAAGAGGCAATTGCTAATGCTCTTGAAGCGGATCGTGCAGCAAGAATTCAAGGCCAAGGGAAATGCTGGAGGACAACAAGTCCCAAGGGAGTGTTCTTATGCTAGTTTTATGAAGTGCGGACCTACGCAATTTCGTGGGACCGGAGGAGCTTTAGAACTTTGTCGTTGGGTGGAGAAGATTGAGAGTATGTTTGAAATAAGTGGGTGCTTTGAGGCTAATAAAGTGAAGTTCACGACTGCTACTTTTCTTGATGACGCTTTGAGTTGGTGAAACAATCAAGTAGCTACTGTTGGGCTGGTAGTGGCCAATGGGAGGACTTGGGATGCTACAAAGGAACTTTTGACTAAGAAGTTCTGTCCTAAAGAGGAATTGGGTCAGTTAGAGGATGAAGTGAGGCATCTAGTATTGAGAAACAATGACATCACTGCTTACACAAGGAGATTTAATGAGTTGAGCTTGTTGTGCCCTGATACTTTTGTGGACGACCGCAAAAAGATGAATCAATACATTAAAGGATTATCAAGCAACATACAGGGTGAGACTACTTCGTCAAAGCCGAAATCTTTTGATGAAGCTGTCCAAATGGCTCATGCTCTGATGGATGTGAAATTGCAAGACAAGAAAGATAGTGTGGCTGAAGGTAACAAGAGGAAATGGGAGACGGCTCAAGCAAGTCAAGCACTAGATCAAAATCGTGGTGGTTACCACAATAACACCCAAGGAGCTAACAGGAACCAGCAGTTTAACCAAAGGAGGAATGATGGAGTGGGAGTTGCCACAGTGCAAAAGGAAACAAGGTCAATCCAAAATGTGACCGTTGTACTTTGTATCACGTGGGGAATTGCCCTCCTACGTGTAACAAGTGTGGAAAGACAGGGCATAGGGCGGTGGAATGTCGAGCAAGAGGCGTGGCGACGGGTGCAAATGCCACAAGAGTGATGGTATGTTTTGGATGTGGTGAGAAGGGACACAAACAAGGAAACTGTCCTAAGGCTAGAAATCGACAAGGAAGAAACGCTGCTGCTCCGGCTTATGCTGTAGGAAACATGGACAAGCCTCAAGGTCCTAACATGGTGAACGGTACGTTTTGCTACATACTTTTTATGCTAGTATATTGTTTAATTCTGGTTCAGATAGGAGTTTTGTAGATATACAAATTCGGTCGCCTTATCGATTAAGAACCAATAGAGTTAGCAACTAAGTGTAATGTGTAATTAGCCGATGGAAAGACTGTTAGCACTAATTCTATACTAAAAGGGTGTTCCTTGAAGTTAGGGAATTATATGTTTGATGTAGATTTGACGCTTTCAGAATCAAGATTGTTCAATGTAATTTTTAGGATAGACTAGTTATTTTTACGTGGCGCCAGTGTTGTGTTGTTATGAAGAAGGACGGATTATTCAAATTGTGTATCAATTATAAGGGGCTAAATCAAATGAGTTAACACACCTATGTTATTTGATCCTTAAAATTGATTGGTTCGTTTAATCTTTGAGTACATACACGAGGTATTTGGGATATCACCTACTGATTGATTCGTATTCGTATTCGAAGATCGACTTGAGATCAGGACTATCACCAACTATGAGTTAGAGAGGTAGATATTCCTATATATAATTTTCCGTACCTAGTGTGATTGTTTTGAGTTTCAGGAGATGTCGTTTAGTCTTAAGAATGTGATAGTTGTGTTTATGGAATTGGAGAACCGTGTATATGGGTGCAAGTCGTAAATGGGATAATTTCGTCATTATGATTATTGATGGTATCCTTATTAATTCCAAGGGCAAAGAAGAAATTGGGGAGAATTTGAAAACAATTTTGAATTTGTCAGAGAAAGAAAAGCAATATGCCAAATTTCTCGGAGTGAACAATTATTCACGCTTATATTGAGGCATTTTGGTTGGGTTCGGTACGATATTCTTGGGCATGTGATTGAAAACAAAGATGTTGTGGAGATTTTGCCAAGACTGAGGCATATAAGGACTGGTCGGTACCAACAACGCGACTGAAGTCAGATGATTTCTTGGTTTAGTTGGTTATTATTGGTGATTCATCGGAGAATTTTTGTTGATCGCGACGCCAATGACTAAGCTTACTAAGAAGAATCAGGATTTGAGTACATCTGTTACTATGATACTTAGTAAGAGGAAGGGGAAGGCCTCTTAGAGTTAGAGTTTCGATGACGGTGGAGAGTGTGGATTTGCTTGAAGAGATTTTGAAGATGTATGCGAAGCATATCGTGTGTCGACGTGGAGTACCTCTATCGATTGTTTTGGAGCGCGACAGTAGTTTTGCTTTTGATTTTTGAAGACTTCTTCAGTGTGTCTTAGGAATTCGATAAAATTGAGTGCGACCTATCAACTCGAGACCGATGGCAAGAGCGAAAGGATTATTCTTCAAGAGTCTGAATGTGTTTTGTGGTTGTGGAAGATGTGTTCGAGCGTGTTATTGATATTGGTGGAAAATAGGAATGTTGTTTGTTTTCAATGGAATCGTGAAGCAACAGATATCATGTGAGTTAGTAAGGCAGCGTGATATGAGTGTAATTACTCATATCATTTGTATCATAAAACGAACAATAAATACTTAAAACCTTTGAAAACGGCCTTGTATATGCTTGTTTTGTTCGTTTCGTGTGTGTAGGTACCAAGTTCACGAAAACCGGTGAAACCGACACGAGATTTGAAGAATTTTGTCAAAAGTCAAACGATGAATCAATTTTAAGATGGGATTCGAGTTTAATCAAAGTTATTGGGCCTTGGTGGGACCCACGTGTGTGTATTGGGTTCAAAAACCTAATATTGGAGTTTAAAAAGTTATTATTTGATAAGAGCCCAAATGGAAGCCCATTTAGCCAAAAAGAAACGGATGGAAGTGATAAACCAAATTGGGTCCAATTTCAAAGCCCAAGACCAAATAAGAAAAGAGATACGGTTTGAAAGTTTATATAAACTTTTGAGTCAATATTTTTGGTCAAAGAAAACAAAAACAAAGAATACACAGAAGGAAAAAAAAGAAAAGAAACGAGAAAGTGAATGGGGAAAAAGACGCAGCCAAGAGCACCATTGAAGAACCCTAATTTTTAGGGGTTTCCTCAAATCAAATCGCGAGTTTGATTCACGCAGTATTTTCAGAAGGCTAAGGGAAATCAAGCGCGTGGACTATACGAAGATACCAAGTTCTATGCGCCACGTCTCCCTTTGAGACGTCACAGCCTTGCTCTCATTGGCTAATATATCTGCCATATTATCAAGAGCCAATCATCTTTGGCCAACTCAGCAGTGAACTAGCATAGGATTGGCCAAGTTGGCAATCCGTGTGCCTTGTACTGATTACATCCGTTTGATCAAGATGGACAGGAGAGAGAAGCTGAAGATGTTGAATCAATGGCTAAAATCGACTCCTCTTCACCAAAAAAACTCAATCCCTCACCCTCTCGTTCCCTATCAAAACCCTCCTCCATATTCAGTAATCCATCCCTTTTCTTTCTTAGTAGTGTTATTATGTTAGTTTAATTTTAGATTAATGTAATTTACTTTTATAGTATTGTAATTTTCGGAAGTGATTTAATAAAAAATTTATTTTAGAATTCAATCTCTGGCTTCACTCTTGTTAATTGTTTTATGTTAAAATAATTTTCACTTTAAATATTTTTTGATCTCATGTTTGATTTAATTTTCGTAGATCAAATATAACTGTCATTTAAGATTTAAGCTGATTGAAATAATAATTAAAAAGTATTATTCGTTTAAGTTTAATCGTAGCTTATATCGAATAATATTAAGATAGATAAGGGAAATATACTTGTTCTATTGAACAAATATTATCAAATCAACTTGCTGCTCGAAATTATTCTGGTTCGAAACATTGAAACGATGGTTCGAATATCTGATGTTGGTGGTTGTGGTTCAATCGAATGGTGAATGGTGGTATTGTTTTAGTTAAGAAAAGACGGCTCAGCGCCGATCTTCTTCTCAAAGGAATTCTCCATGAAGGTTTTGCCTAACTTAATTTTATAAATTTTATTCCTGAATTTATTATTGAGTAGTTTAAGTGTTTATGATTCTGCAACTGTTTTCATTGTTTCTCACTGTTTCAATAAAATATGTAAGATCTGAGGAATCTGTTTGGATTTAGTTTATATCTGTAATCTGCTTAATATGGTTTATTATATACTGATTTTTTTTGCGATTGTTTTCCTTACTGATTTTGGTGTAAGTTTGATGTTACTGTGCGCTCACTTGAAACTGCGATTATACTTAAGCATTATTGCTTGATAGTTAAAACTAAGAATTTACTAGGGTTTAACAATTAAGTTCGTTTTCCTCGACTCGACTCGAATTGATTTCCGGTTTAACGTATCAACTTGACTTGTTTTTGGTAAATAAAACTTTGGAATTTTTAAACTAACGTAAATCTATTTAATTGAAAGAAAACTATTTTAATTAACTATTTAAACTTTTAGCTATGTAAAATTTAAATCTAAACAATTTAAAAACTATTTTAATCTAATTTTAAAAATTGAACTAATTTAAATAAAACCTAATTTAAAATAAATCTAATTTAAGTTTAATTAAACTATTTTGAAAGTAAAATAAGGCTACTAATTTAAATGTAAAGGAAATTTATTTAAAAACTTAATTTTATGAAAAACTATTTTAAAACAAAGTAACTAATTTAAACTTTAAAGAAAGCAAAATAGAATATTATTTTTAATTTTTTATGAAAACTAATTTTTAATGAAAACTAGAAAAATAAAAACTATCTTTAAGTAAACAAAATAAAATGAAGAAAATATATTTTTGTCTTTTTATATCTTTATAAAAAAACTGGATTAAAGAAAATTAAAATAAAATGTTTTAATAAAATTTAAATAAACTAAAAACTTGTATTTAAATCTAATTAAACAAAACTGTCTATATTCATAAACCTATTTTAATTAATTAAAACGAAACTTATCACAAGAAAAGGGTATAGAGCAGTTGGTTAGGTTGTTTGGCCCCTGGACAGGAGGTCCAGGGTTCGAATCTGAGCAATGACATATTTTACTGAATAATTTTTTTTTGTTTATATTTTTTTTGTGGACTTTTGATACTCAGACTAAATGTCTGAATTTTATGTAGAAACAGAAACGAATAAATACCAAATAAGCTAAAAAAATCAGAAAGGCAAACAAAACAGATAAGCAGAAAAAACAATAAGCAACAAATAAGCCTAATAATCTAAATAAGTAGTAGAAACTTAATAAGCAGAAACTATGATAAACATAAATCAACAATAAGCCGAAACAATACCAAAACAAGATAACAACTAAATCTAATAAGCAATTCGGCAAAAAAAAACAAATACGCTGAAAACTAGCAAATAATCTATGACAAGAACATAAGCAGACAAACAAATCAAATAAGCTGAACCGTTTCAAATAAGCTGAATAAATCCACACGTCAAAAAAAAAATCCAAACAGTACTAGACAAAAACTTATCAGATATATAAAAATCAAACACCAAAAGCCAAATAGTGATTATAAAGCAATTCTACTTAAACAATAACCAAACTAAATCAATCTAACAAACAGATTCCAACTAACTATCAATCTAGATAAGCAGATTAAACAAATAAACTATAACATTAACATTAAAACAAAAAGGAAACACAAACCTGTTGGAGAAATCCGTTGGGGAGAAGTGTCGCGCTGAGCGAACTTGTTAACCGAAGCACAAATCAAACACCACCCTTAAATCTCCACGAGATTCATCAACTCATAATCTCGAACCATAACAGCTTCGAACCATATGATCCAAACAGTAGATATATATATATATATATATATATATATATATTTCTTTTTCTTTTTTTTCTTTTTTTTATATTAAATAACCCGAGAACAGTAATAATAAATATAAAAATAGACTGAATTAAACTTTTGAGAATTAAATAATAACTGGAAATAAAAAAAAAAGATGAGACAAGATTTAAATAACAGTAAAATTTTTCATTAATATAAAAATCCAAATTACAAGTGCTGAAAAAATAAAATTACAAGATTAAAACTAATCTAATTTACTGAAAAATTAAAATTAAAAAAAAAGCTACTCTAAATTACATGTGAAAGGGGGTTTTTATAGGCAAAACCCCTGAAACCCTCTTCTTGAATCTTCTTCAATAAGGATCAAATCCTGGCCCTTCTTTCATCCTTTCTCTCTCTTCTATATGATCCAATGGTGAAAAGTAATCCCTGTGAGCCACGGATTGCTAGGTTGGCGTTAATTGTGCTTGTTGTGTTTCTTGGTGGCTGAGGTGGCAGGCCCTAATTGGAGGGATTTGGATGGTGAAGTGTATCCTCCAATCAAAAAGGGAGATGATGCCACGGTGGATCAAAATGAGGACCACTCCTAGAGTGCTGCTTCCGATTTGTTTGGGGATTTAATTTCTTTTGATGTGAATTAATAGAAATTAACAAAAGCCCAATTTTTCTCTTGGTTAATTTCTTGATGGGTAAATAATTAGGGTTAGTAAAAATGGGAAGAGAGGGTGCGTCTGGTTATGTGAATGGGAGAGAAAAGGGTGGATGGTGTTTTTCACTTTGGTATCATCGAAAATAAGTGTGTGGGTTAAAAACAGGATTTGTTTTATTAAAAGAAAAGTGAGTGGGGGTATTGGTAAAAGAAACATTTTATTTATGTGTAAGGGTGAGACACGTATGGTGTGGGGGGTATGATTGTGTGGGGTTGAGTTGCAGGGTAATTGTGAGGGAGTGAAATGTTTATTAAACAAATCGTGAAGTGGGTGGGGTTGACTGACTTTCTTGACTAGCAAATTTTAATAAGTTCCTCCAATTTATCTTGTGATTGGGCTTGAGCCCAATTATCCACTCGTTCAATATCAATCAAATGTAAAATGGACTTTTAGGCCATATATTTGAACCGTATAGATTAATCCATCAATTCCTTGAATGGGCTTGTGGGCCCATTTATCAAATGTGGGACCCACTCGGCTCAAATATCTTCAAAAATAATTAATTCCATTAAAACGAGCTCGATTCCGACTTTCTTGATCATTTCTTCAAATTCGTGTCGGTTTAGCCAGTTTTCGTAAACTTGGGCACACTTTTGGTCTTTTGACTTTGTCTTCGTCTGTTTTTGGACTTTTCTTCAGCATTTGAGCGTGAAATCCTGTGTTTTCTCTTCTTTTGATCATTTGTACCTATTTAAACACAAAAACACAAAACCACGCGTAATTCCGACTTTAACGATATAAAACACATGATTAGGTCTTGTTTTCCCTTGATTTTAGTGGCAAAAGGATAAGTGTTTACACACTTATTAAATCCCCTACACTTGACCATTGCAATGACCCCATGCAATGCATTATTTTAAAGCATAAAGTTACATTTTTCTCATAAACAACCCATAATGGCCTCTATTACTATTATTACTACTACTATGACGAAAAGATAAAACTTAAAAGGAGACAAAAGTCAATTTAACTTGGAAATTATTGATGGAAGAAACTTGTAAAGAAATCTAAGACTTTAATTAGGGCTTTGGTGTCATGAATATTAATCACCCTCAAGTTTCACGTTCCCCATACCAAGCTTAAAAACGAGATCATTGTTATTACAAGTTAGCACAACTAACACTTACTCATGTGGTTTAGTTAATCACTTAGACCCCATTATTCCTACGGTGTATCTCTCATTTTATTTTCGTCTTGAATGATCATGAGGATGCATTTTTGACTTATTTCGATAATTTATTAAGGCCGAAAATAAAGTGGGACGATTTAATCAATAGTTAGCTAAAGGACAAAATCTTTTAAAACTGCTTCTCGAAACCTCAAAAATTTCATATCTTGGCATAACTCGTTTCACGATTTAAGACCTTTCTCGGACCGATATTTGGCTTGTACTTCAAACTTCAAATCTTGAGAGACGATCTTGAAATTATGGTCTTCTCTTCATTTTGGTATACATCTTCATTATGAGTGAAAGATGCTTCAAACGTTGACCACGACTTCTTCATTTATCCTCTTCTTTATTTAGGATTTTGATATACAACGATCCGCCTCCTTTTCAGACTTGGATTTATTTATCCTCATACCTTGTTAGGGTCTTTTTGGATAGACTTCTCCATGATCTTTAGGGGAGTAATTGCTTCTCGTCGTGTGTCTTGATCCTTCATATTGATTTGGATTAATGATCTTCACATCATCTTAGGATCTTTAGCAAAAAGTGAATCCTCATGCCTTGTGAGGGCCTTTTTGGACTCGGGTATCCTCATGCCTTGTTAGGGCCTTTTTGGATAAGCCAATATTCGCGTCCCGTTTCAATAAGTTATGCCTTGGCTATGAACTCTAATTAATACCGAGCAACTTTTAAACGATCTTGTGCTAGAAGCTAAGTAACCTTTTAAATCGTACAACCTTATTTATTACATATATATTTATTAACAAGTGATGGGAGAAAAAGCTCATAACTAACTCACATAAGTTAATGAAAGAATACCGAACATATAATTAACTCTATCATTTCTCGTTCTCCACAATTTAAAATCTCAAGGAATGAGACTCGTGGATGCTTAGCCTAATAAACCAATTAAGGTCCATACGGTTAAGGATACTAGCTAGAGTAAACTTAGATAAGTAAACTCGGGTTGAGTCAAAAAAATTCATGACGGGCCTAAATATCAAAGACATCTAAACTTGTTAAAACCATTTTATTTATTTATTTCATTTTTTGACTTTATTCTTGAAATGTAAATTATTACGATGCGATAATAAAAGGAAAGAAAATAAATAAAAATACTACTAGGCCAAAATAGATCAAAAATTTGAAAAACGTTGAAAATTTTTAAATTTTCCAGTTAAATGGGATTAAATTCATGGAAAATCCCACTAAAATTCGATAGAAGTCCCCCCTACACTTAATATAAACATTGTCCTTAATGTTTAAGCATGTGGGAGAATAAAATCCCCTACACTTAGCACATTGAGTACGTTGTTTAAAATCGAGCTAAGGAAAGGATAAATAAAGTGATTACATTTATTCGTTTTATTTATACACAAGATTGAATCACAATAGCAAAAACTTATCGAAGGAAACGGGTACACGGGAAACACGGGAACACGGGTCTTGTCAAAAGTACCAAAAGTGGATCATTTAAGCACATGTCCCTGCACAATCACAAAATAAACAACCTACTTGGCTCCCCCCCACACTTATTGGTGAAAATGGGTGAAAGGTAAAAAGGGTGGAAAAGGTAAAAATCTAACCTAGTTAAACGATGCTTGATTTTTCATCACGAGTCTCTAGCTCGACTCGAATTCCCGAATGTCATCATTCAAATGGGAAAATCATGGAACAACGAGATTTCCAAGGGAGGAAAATCTCTCCATGATAAGGGGAAACAAAGTCATACAAGGCATACCCCATGAAAAAATCCACCCGGGTCAAACACATAATTTCCATCACAAAAGAAAATATACCCCGAGGTGGTACGCAAGTCAAAGAAAAGTGGGGTATCCTTAGGCAAAAGTCTCTTACAATTAAAGGTAAGGTGGTATGGCAATGAAAGCACAAAAGTCTTTATGCAGGGATCAAATACCGATTCCTTGACGGGAAAATAGCAAGAGGTGTCGACATTAAACTCAAAATGTTGTCAAAATCCATAGTGGGAAAGTCATCCTCCTCCAAACTTGATGTGAAAACATAAGTATCGTCGGAGTCATAGGAAAACTCTTCCTCATGAGGAAAATAGGTATTTAGAAAGATATCTAAATCCTCCTCAAATGGAATAACCTCTAAATTAGGTATGATCTCTAAGAGTGGAGGATCCTCCTCAAAAGTCATGACTTCTAAAATTGGAGTATAAAAGTCAAAAGGAGTTTCCATGGAAGAATCACTCATAGAGATATGAGGTGCATCAAGCTCATGGGGTGGGTCATCAAAATTAATGTGATCACTTAAAGAAGTGTCATCATCATAGGTATCAAAGATTGGTTGATCATAAATGGGTGGGTCAAAAGTGGAGTCGTCTAAGCCGAAAATAGTGTGATCACTTGAAGAAGTGTCATCACTATAGGTATCATAAATAGGAGTATCAAAAATTTGAGGCTCGAAAGGAAGGGATGAATTCATCACAAAATTATTTTGAGTAGACTTTTCAATTCCAAAAGGATTAATAAAAATCTTGTCATCATCATAATTAAGAACATCAATCATATTGACCGAATCTTTTCCATTTGATTTTGTTGTGATTTTTCCCATTTTAAAAACTTGTTGTTCATCCCGAACCCTAAGAATTAACTCCCCTTCGGCTACATCAACTAAGGCTCTTCCGGACCTTAAGAATGGTCTACCAAGTATTAACGGAATACGAGGATCCATCTCATAGTCGACGACGACAAAGTCCACGGGAAAAGTGAATGTACCGACTCTAACAAAAACGTCTTCGGCAATACCAACGGGGTATGCGAGAGTTCGATTAGCTAACTCTAAAGTCATACGAGTCGGTACAAGGTCGGGTAATGACAATTGTTTCCAAACCGAAAGTGGCATAAGATTGATGCTAGCGCCGAGATCCGCTAAAGCCATACAATCATCGATTTGAGGAAACGAGCAAGGTGACACGAATCGTCCGGGATCTCCTAGCTTTTCGGGAAGCTCTTTGAGAAGAACCGCGGAACAATTCTCATTTAAACGGGTGTTCCGAGCTCAACCATTTTTTCTTTCTTATTAAGCAAATCTTTAAACATTTTCACAAATTTTGGCATTTGAGCAAGTGCTTCAATAAGGCTTACGTTAACATTCACATTGGAAATCATTTTCAAAAAATTAGAGACATGAACGTCATCTTTGGTGAGCACTTTAGTCTTGCCTAACCTAGATGGATAAGGAATATTAGGCTTAGGTTGAGAAGGAGAAGGACTCGCTTCTTGAACAACCGTAGGAATAGGCTCTTTCGGCAATGGAACACTAGTACTAGGAGTGGTAGTTGGGGAAATCACCGGAGGGGGAGTAGGATTACTCATTATGACCTCCGGTCCTTGTCTCTCCTTTATGGGAGAAGAGATGGAAGGTCCCACTAAAGTGGCTCCACTTCGAGTATTGATAGCACTCACATTAGCACGAGGGTTAATCTTGGTATTTGATGGTAAGGCACCTTGGGGTCTAAGGGTTTGCAACATAGTCAAAAATCTCTTATCGTTGGACTCTTGCATTTGTCTAGTAGACACTTATAGCTTTCATGATTTTCTCATGTTCGGTCAATTTTTGTAGAACCAAGTCCATTTAAGGGTTTTGCATATTCATTTGATTAAACCCTTGATTAGGAAAACCTTGATTTTGAGATTGAAAACCGTTGTTATTATAAAAACCTTGATTATTATTTTGAAACCCTTGGTTTTGACCATGAAAATTCCCTTGATTAGCATTCCCTTGAAAATTACCCATTTGAGGACCTTGGTTCCTATTTTGGTATTGGGTATTTTGGGTGGGTGGGGGTGGTCTTTGTGGTGCTACAAAACCCGGGGGAGCCAAATAATTAGTACTATTGTAAGACAAATGGTTAACATCAACATTAGGTTTAAATGGAACCCTTTCATTAGCATTAAAAGCACAAACTTGTTGTTGTTGATTATAAACTTGTCACAATTGAAATATGAATGTGGTCCACCACAAGTCTCACACGTTTCACTATTATCTTTCACGGCATGCACATGTGTAGTGAGGGCGTTGGTTTTTAGAGCGTGTGTTTCAACAAGCGAAGTAAGTTTATCGATTCTCTTGTCACTCTCACTAGAACTAGCACTTGCCATAGTGGCCCTAACACTTTTGGTTTGTACTTTTGCCTTGTTCTCAATAATGGCCCAAGCCTCGTTCATGGTTTTCACAAGAATATTGCCCCTCCGCGACACTATTAAGTGAGTCTTGGTCATTTAGAGTTAAACCATTGTAAAACGTATTTATTTGATGCACTTTGGTGAAACCGTGTTGTGGACATTTTCTCAAAAGTTCTTTAAATCGATCCCAAGACTCACTAAAAGTTTCCCCATATTTTTGCTCAAAAGTGATTCATTTCTTAAAGCGGTGGTCCGTGATGGTGGGAAAAAAGTAATTAATGAACTTGGTCTCTAAATCGATCCATGTAGTAATACTTTGGGGTGGTTCCTTATCAAGCCAAATCTGGGCTTGTCCCTCGAGGGAAAAAGGAAAAAGTTGTAGGTGAACGGCCTCTTGTGGCACCCCATTGTATTTGACGGTATTTGCTAATTGGATAAATCTCTTGATATGATCATGGGGGTCATCTTGGGAACGACCTAAAAATGGTGTAGCGGGAACCATTCGAATAAAATCCGGTTTAAGTTCAAAATGATTAGCTCCAATGGTCGGCACCACAATCACGTCATCGTTTCCTTCAACGTGAGATTGAAGAATCTCAATCATTGGTCGATTATCCGTTGCCATCGTTATGTCGAAAGCTCGATTCTCGGGATCGGCTTGAACGACGGTCTTTTTGTTTTTCTTCTTCTTCTTCTTTTTGGAAGAATTGGAAGAGTTTGGTACACCACTCGGTATGTATGTACGCGCGAGTGCGCATACAATTAAAACTTTGGAATGAGGTAGGTGACCTCGGTCGACTTTGAGAGGGAAAGGATTTTCCCTCTCGAGGAGCAATATGAAAAAGCTACAAAAATATATACTTAATTACTACTTGAGTTGGCAAACCAATAATCGGTCGTCCCTCTCAATATACGCACAAGCAAGCGGGGAAACGAGGTGGCACAAAGCACTTAAAAACCTTTTTCCTTAGACGACCTTTTATAGCGCGTCGCCTTATACCCACCTTATAGTTTGTATATTTTGAGTTCAAACGTCTTACTAGTATTTATCTATTTTGCCTTTTTATTTCGTTTAGGATTCGACTACAATAGTTAGGTGATGAAATCCCAACTAAGGCTTATTTGAAAAGTAGGTAAATTATTGTGCTACGTAATATACTATGGTAAAAGAAAAATCTTTTGTATTTTTTTAAGAAAAATATATATTCACAATAAAATCGAAAGAAATCGAACTAAAAATTAACACTAATACGTAATATTTTTGGTGTAATACTTTTAGGAAAAAGTATTTCTTTTGGATTTTTTTAATTTTTTTTTGGTGCAATTCTTAGGAAATAAATTGCTTTTGTGATTTTTTATTTTTTTTGTATTTTTAAGTTTTTGTTTTTTTTGTATTTTTGATTTTGTTGCAAGAAACGTAACGCTCAAAATCGAACGGATCCCAAAATCCAAACGTCTTCACGAAAAATTGTCAATCGTACGAGCGAAGCGGCAGTGGCGCCATTTTAAAACTCTTGATTTTTAGTCCAATTAATTAAGTTCGTTTTTCCTTCCTCGACTCGACTCGAATTGATTTCCGGTTTAACGTATCAACTTGACTTGTTTTTGGTTAATAAAACTTTGGAATTTTTAAACTAACGTAAATCTATTTAATTGAAAGAAAACTATTTTAATTAATTATTTAAACTTTTAGCTATGTAAAATATAAATCTAAACAATTTAAAAACTATTTTAATCTAATTTTAAAAATTGAACTAATTTAAATAAAACCTAATTTAAAATAAATCTAATTTAAGTTTAATTAAACTATTTTGAAAGTAAAATAAGGCTACTAATTTAAATGGAAAGGAAATTTATCTAAAAACTTAATTTTATGAAAAACTATTTTAAAACAAAGTAACTAATTTAAACTTTAAAGAATGTAAATATAATATTATTTTTAATTTTTTATGAAAACTAATTTCTAATGAAAAACTAGAAAAATAAAAACTATCTTTAAGTAAACAAAATAAAATGAAGAAAATATATTTTTGTCTTTTTGTATTTTTATAAAAAAAACAGGATTAAAGAAAATCAAAATAAAATGTTTTAATAAAATTTAAATAAACTAAAAACTGGTATTTAAATCTAATTAAACAAAACTGTCTATATTCATAAACCTATTTTAATTAATTAAAACGAAACTTATCACAAGAAAAGGGTATAGAGCAGTTGGTTAGGTTGTTTGGCCCTTGGACAGGAGGTCCAGGGTTCGAATCTGAGCAATGACAGATTTTACTGAATAATTTTTTTTTGGTTTATATTTTTTTGTGGACTTTTGATACTCAGACTAAATGTCTGAATTTTATGCAGAAACAGAAACGAATAAATACCAAATAAGCTAAAAAAATCAGAAAGGCAAACAAAACAGATAAGCAGAAAAAACAATAAGCAACAAATAAGCCTAATAATCTAAATAAGCAGTAGAAACTTAATAAGCAGAAACTATGATAAGCTTAGATCAACAATAAGCCGAAACAGTACCAAAACAAGCTAAAACTAAATCTAATAAGCAATTTGGCAAAAAAACAAATACGCTGAAAACTAGCAAATAATCTATGACAAGAACATAAGCAGACAAACAAATCAAATAAGCTGAACCGTTTCAAATAAGCTGAATAAATCCACGCGTCAAAAAAAAAAATCCAAACAGTACTAGACAAAAACTTATCAGATATATAAAAATCAAACACCAAAAGCCAAATAGTGATTATAAAGCAATTCTACTTAAACAATAACCAAACAAAATCAATCTAACAAATAGATTCCAACTAACTATCAATCTAGATAAGCAGATTAAATAAATAAACTATAACATTAACATTAAAACAAAAAGGAAACACAAACCTGTTGGAGAAATCCGTTGGGGAGAAGTGTCGCGCTGAGCGAACTTGTTAACCGAAGCACAAATAAAACACCACCCTTAAATCACCTCGAGATTCATCAACTCATAATCTCGAACCATAACATCTTCAAACCATATGATCCAAACGGTAGATATATATATATATATATATTTCTTTTTCTTTTTCTTTTTTTTTTATATTAAATAACCCGAGAACAGTAATAATAAATATAAAAATAGACTGAATTAAACTTTTGAGAATTAAATAATAACTGGAAACAAAAAAAAAAGATGAGACAAGATTTAAATAACAGTAAAATTTTTCATTAATATAAAAATCCAAATTACAAGTGCTGAAAAAATAAAATTACAAGATTAAAACTAATCTAATTTACTGAAAAATTAAAATTAAAAAAAAGCTACTCTAAATTACATGTGAAAGGGGGTTTTTATAGGCAAAACCCCTGAAACCCTCTTCTTGAATCTTCTTCAATAAGGATCAAATCCTGGCCCTTCTTTCATCCTTTCTCTATCTTCTATATGATCCAATGGTGAAAAGTAATCCTTGTGAGGCACGGATTGCCAGGGTGGCGTTAATTGTGCTTGTTGTGTTTCTTGGTGGCTGTGGTGGCAGGCCCTAATTGGAGGGATTTGGATGGTGAAGTGTATCCTCCAATCAAAAAGGGAGATGATGCCACGGTGGATCAAAATGAGGACCACTCCTAGAGTGCTGCTTCCAATTGGTTTGGGGATTTAATTTATTTTGATGTGAATTAATAGAAATTAACAAAAGCCCCATTTTTCTCTTGGTTAATTTCTTGATGGGTAAATAATTAGGGTTAGTAAAAATGGGAAGAGAGGGTGCGTCTGGTTATGTGAATGGGAGAGGAAAGGGTGGATGGTGTTTTTCACTTTGGTATCATCGAAAATAAGGGTGTGGGTTAAAAATAGGATTTGTTTTATTAAAAGAAAAGTGAGTGGGGGTATTGGTAAAAGAAACGTTTTATTAATGTGTAAGGGTGAGACACGTGTGGTGTGGGGGGTATGATTGTGTGGGGGTGAGTTGCAGGGTAATTGTGAGGGAGTGAAATGTTTATTAAACAAATCGTGAAGTGGGCGGGGTTGACTGACTTTCTTGACTAGCAAAATTTAATAAGTTCCTCCAATTTATCTTGTGATTGGGCTTGAGCCCAATTATCCACTCGTTCAATATCAATCAAATGTAAAATGGACTTTTAGGCCATATATTTGAACTGTATAGATTAATCCATCAATTCCTTGAATGGGCTTGTGGACCCATTTATCCAATGTGGGACCCACTCGGCTCAAATATCTTCAAAAATAATTGATTCCATTAAAACGAGCTCGATTCCGACTTTCTTGATCATTTTTTCAAATTCGTGTCGGTTTAGCCGGTTTTCGTAAACTTGGGCACCCTTTTGGTCTTTTGACTTTGTCTTCGTCTCTTTTTAGACTTTTCTTCAACATTTGACTGTGAAATCCCGTGTTTTCTCTTCTTTTGATCATTTGTACCTATTTAAACACAAAAACACAAAACCACGCGTAATTCTAACTTTAACGATATAAAACACATGATTAGGTCTTGTTTTCCCTTGATTTTAGTGGCAAAAGGATAAGTGTTTACACACTTATTAATAGTCTGTCTGATTGTTTTGTGGTATGATTGTTAGAATTATGAGAGTTTCATTTTGCCGATATATTAGATTCTGTGTTAATTCGGTTAGCTACCATGTATTAGAAACTGAGATGCATCGTTTAAGTCGAATCAATTCGTAGTAATCATAGAGTTCAGAAGGTTAAGCCATTTGAATCAGTTTTGAGTTAAACTGTCAAGTTTACAACTGGCTGTTTTGATTCTTGTGATTTCTGTTTAGTATTCTGTTAGCGTTTTGTTTTGGAATTTATTCGAATTGCTTTACTACTTTACCTGCTGGAACTTTCACTTATAGGAATAAACTTGGGCTGTTAGATGTTAGGTAGTAAATACTGAAACTGAATGTTACTTGAACAAGCTTGTTAATTACCACCTAGTAAAGTAGACAGTAATCAGCTCATATGGAATAAGTAGAATTTTATTGTAAACAGCTGAGGTTTCATAGTGTATGAATGAAGCAAAGTTTTCTGCATTTTTACTGTTTTGAAGGATTAAAATTTAAGCAGCTTAATTTAGGTTTTAATATTACTGCATATTTCATTTTGTTGCTTTTAAGAGCTAGTGGCTTTGATTGTCTGCTGAGATTTTATTAAGCTGATTTTAGTTTGTTGCCTGCTGTAATTTGGGGTTTTCGTTTCCATATTTAATTTACTGATTTTTAAATCTGGGAACCTGATATAGTCGTTGGCATGCTTGTGTTAAAATCTGTTAGATGTTGTACTGATTTAGATTAGCTATCCAATCGTATGTTTGGGTACTGACAAATTGATATGTAACATAATTTCCAAATCCAAAAATAAATCAATAGCAAAAATAATGTCATCAGAGTGGCTCGAACTCGTGACCCTCCTTTCACCTGTCAAGCACCTTAACCATCTGAGCTACTTGCGCTATTGAGTTTTATTGCTGTCTAAATAATTAATATAGTAATTCGTATTCTAGTTGTCAGCTTTCTTTAAATACGTTTATTTACTCTAATTTACATTTGTAATTTTTTTTGAAATTTTTCTCTTATAAAGTTTTAGATAATAAATAAAATAAAAAATATAAAAATATAAAAATATAAAAAAATATAAATAAAAAAAAATGTTTTACTTTAGAAATTTAATTAGTTTTTATTAAAATAAATAGATTTAAATATAGTTAGTTTTTTTAATAAATTAAATTTGATTAATTTTTAAAAGCAATTTAGTTTTTAATATATTTAAATTAGTCTAAAAGTTATTTTAATTAAATGGATTGATTTTTAAATAGATTTTTACATAGTCTAAATTTTAAATGGTTTTCATTTTTAAATAATTAGTCTTTTAGATTTTATTCGGGTTTACGATTCATGCACTTTAGGATAATTTTAAATAGTTTAAAATTGGTAGATTTTAATTTGAGTTTAAAAACCGAAAACCAATTCAAATCAATTGTCCAAATCAAAGCAAAAGTCTCAAATTCACTCGATCTTCGTGTACAACGAACTTGGTTCATCACGTGTTTAATTGAATTCGTCATTGGTAATATTAGTTTATTACTTTTTCCTAAAGGTAATTTTCTAATTTACCCTATAACGTATCTCAAATTATCACTATACATATCTCGATCACATCAAAATTTTTGGCGCCGCTGCCGGGGATCTTGTGTACGATTCGTCTTTGTGGAGGTTTGTTGATCGTTGATTTGAAGACCCTTTCCGTCCTCGGAAAGTTTTTTTATTTTCTTATTATATAGTATGTATCGTTTTTATGAAAAATACCAAAAATAATCTTCTTAATCCTCTATCATGTTTAATTCTTTTTCTCCTCACCTTCTAAATTTTAATTCTTCTATGAATTCATTCGTCGATTGTGTTGGGTGTGGAGAACCGTTATATGGTATTTTACCATGTCGGTGGTGCACGTGTGAGCGTTGTGGAAATGATTTACGTCACGATGTACGAGTTGGATTTTGCCCTTCTTGTGATGATATTACTTCATGTGGAAATCCGAATTTTTCGAATAATTATCTCGATTTCAATCCACCTCCACACCCCACATACGAGACACCCTCGTGTGAGTTTTGTGGAAACGATTCTCATTTTGGTGATGATTGTTCGCATCGATTCTCGCTTAATTACGAGCAAGAACCGAGCTAAAATCAAAACTTTAATGATAATTGTTATCCACAAGATTTACCGAGTTTATCACAACAATATCTTTGTTGTGAGTATTGTGGAGGTCCTCATGAGAGTTTTTGTTGTCAACCGAGAGATCAAAGTTTTTATGAGCCTAATCCTTGCTATAATTCGATTTCTTCCGGTTTTGACCAATCTCCACAATATTCTTTCGATATTGAACGATTTGAAACAATGAATCAAAGAAATGTTGAAATTGTTGAAAAGAGCATTGAAGATATGTTGCTTGAAAAGAGACAAATCAATCAAGAGATTAATGATATAACAAATGAATTAGGAAGTCGACGATTTCATGGAGAAATAATTGATGAGGGATTTAAAAGAGATTGTGAACTTAAGATTAGAAAACTTTCGCAAGATTATAATGGATTAAGCATTGAAATTCGAAAGAAAGAAAAAATTCAAGAGGAAGAAAAATATCTTGCTAATCGTGAAATTGAGCGTTCTCTTCTTTTGGATGATGACGAGGATGGTGGTATTTCTTTGAGAGATCTTATTGCTCTACATCCTTCGTCTAGTGCGATTGTACTTCCTTTTCGTATCTTGCCGGCTATTGAGCCCGAGGATTCTCCCATCCTAGATGATGAGGAAATCTCTCATGACATCACCACTCCTATCCATGATTCTTCCATCGTGGAACTCGAAAATTCTCTAAGCAAGGGGGACGAGCATATTAGCACGATTCTTGTCCAAAACCCAAGAGAGTTTGACGGTATTTCCAATGAGATGTGTGATTTTCCACATTGTGATGACTCGACTTCTTCCATTCACTTTGATATTTTATCCAATAATAATGATGAAAATTGTGATGGAAATAAAGATTTTGAGAATGATTCGACTTCTAGTGAATTTTCTAATGAGGAGTTCTCCAATGAACTTTCTTATAAAGATGATATTCACGACTCGCATTTTGAGGGGTTCACCGATGAACCTACTATTCTTCACCCATTTCCACCGGGAAATGAGGATGATTGTGATCCGATTTTTGAGAGGTTCACTTTTGAACTTGCTCCTTTAGACCCATTTCCACCGGGAAATGAGGTTGATTTGACTATTTCGATCCTTGAGAAGTTCTCCGATGAACTTACTCATTTAGATGTGGAAGACGTGATTCTTCGTGAGAAGTTATGAAACGTCTATCTTCTCATTTCTAGGATCGAGGCTTTGAATTCTAAGCCTAATGACAATTTTTCTCTCCATCTCCTATTCCCGTTGAGGATAGTGATCCGCTTATGGAGGAGATTGACACTTTTCTTGCTTCTAATGATTCGATACCACCGGGTGTTGATGATATCGACCCGGAGGGGGACGCTCTCTTTTTAGAGAATTTACTTGATGATGATTTCATCCCAAGTCCTCCTCCCACCCACTTTGACCTTAATGTGCGGGTTTTTCATGTGTCTCATATTGAGTACCATAATCCGATTGATCACATTTCTAAGGGTGAAATGGTCGTTAAAGCAAAGAATGTTGATTCCACTATGGATGAGATTTTTATCCAACCATTACCATGTGCTTTATATGATCTTGGATTAGCATGGGGGGACGACACCGTGTTGTCCTTTCCTTTCTCTACCGAGGACGAGGTATTCGATCCCGGAATCGTTGATTTAAGGGAATCTTGGCCTTTCACCGATGTAATAATTGAAAGACTTTTTAATTATCTTAGTGCGAGTTTATCTAGGGGAACATGCTACATCCATACCATTATTTGTGACTACTATCTCTTTTTATAGATTTGTGTTGTAGTTTTATCCTTTCGTTTGTCATCCGACAACGAGGATGTAATCTTTGATCCCGACATCGTGCTTTATGTTGGTTTTTACTCCAATATGCCGGTTTTTACCACTTTCCCTAAGGACAAATGAATGCGGGGATCGAGTCGAGCTCATGACTCGGTGAACAAAAACGAGGTGCCTTGTGGGGGAGTCCCATACATTCTATCTTCTTTCTATTTTTTAACAACTAATAAGGCTTGATCTTTCAAGCTTGTGCTCGTGTTTTGTTGTGTTGTGAATCTTAGGTACGATATATTTGAAGACTCTCGTGTTCGGTTTTTGCCGGTCCACTTGATCCTCCGTTCTTTGATTGCCAAAAAGGGGCACACTCTTTCCCTTGATTTTTATCCACTAACGTTTTATCTTAAGGCATACGTAATAAACGGCTTATAGATTTGCGTGCTCTTTCCATGATAGGATTTTGCATTAGACTCTTCGTGTCTTAGCAAGGGGGTGTTACTTTTGAGCTAAGAAACATTGAGGACAATGTTTGGTTTTAGCATGGGGGAGTCAATCGATATAATCGCTTGCTTTTGCTTTTGTCGTGTCCAAACGTATTGTTTTTCTCATTTTCAATAAAATTTTAAATTTTTAGTGTTATTTTTAAGTTTTAATAAATAAAATAAGTGCTTTTGACACGAATGTAGGCTTTCCGTTGGTGAAAATAAGAATAGTTTTTGATTCGACTTGGTTTTTAACCTTATCTTTTCCTTAACGTATTTGAATTAAGTTTTGCTAGGCTTTTATATAGGGAGCTTTAAAACGCGAAAGTCTTATTTCATTCGAGTTAAGAACAAGAACTTTTGGCAAGTTCCTATAATTGATCCTAGAAAGTCGTTTATCAAGGGAACTTTAAAACACAAATTCTAAAACTTGAAAAAGTATAAGAAGATGCAAGATCCTATAGATGACTTGAAAACCCAAAACTTTGATTTAATAGGCTATGTATCCATTGATTTCACATTTTTGAAATTTTACAAATATGGAGAACAAGAGACGATAGAGCCAATTATAAGTTTGGTATTCTTTCGGGAATTTATGTGAGTTAATTATAAGCCTATTCTCCCATCGCTTGCTAAAAAATTTATCCGCAATAAATAAGGTTGTATGATTTGAAAATTTACTTAGCTTCTAACCCAAGATCGTTTAAAAGTTGCTCGGTACGGATTAGAGTTCATAGCCAAGGCATAACTTATTGAAGCGGGATGCGAAGATTGGCGAGTCCAAAAAGGTCCTAACAAGACATGAGGGCTATATTTTATTGCTAAAGATCCCAAGTGATGTGAAGAATCATTTATCAAAAATCAATATGAAGGATCGAGACACACGACGAAAAGCAAGAACTCCCCAAAAGTCATGGAGAAGTCTATCCAAAAAGGCCTAACAAGGTATGAGGATAAATGAAGCCGTCCAAAAAGGATGCGGATCGTTGTATATCAAAATCCCAAATAAAGATTGGAGAACAATGAAGAAGTCGTGGTCCAAGTATGAATCTCTCAAAACATCAAGTGAAGAAATTCCTATATGAAGAGAAGACCATTATTTCATGTACGTCTCTCATGGTTTGAAGTATAAAGTCGCTGTCAAATATCGGTCCGAGAAAGGTCTCAAATCGCGAAGCAAGTTATGCCAAGATATGAACTTTATGAGGTCCCGAGAAGAAGTTTTAAAAGATTTTGTCCTTTAGCTAACTATTGATTAAATCGTTAACTTTATTTTCGGCCTAATAAATTATCGAAATAAGTCAACAATGCATCCTCGTGATCATTCCAGACAACAATAAAATATACGAGATACACCTAGGAATAAGGGAGTCTAAATGAATAATTGGCCCACATGAGTTCGTGTTAGTTTGCTAACTTATAATAACAATGATCTTGTTTTTGCACTTGGCATAGAAAAGTGAAAAGTCTGGGACGATGAACCTATTTGAGTTTTATGATCCTTAAAGTTATTTTTCAAATAATAAAAGCAATACATTATGTCTTTACAAAATAAAAGTCAAAAGTTGAATAATGGTGTAGATAGTGTTTTATTTTATCATTGCGTGAGGACACGACAATAGTTTAGCATGGGGGATTTTGATATGAGTGTAATTACTCATATCATTTGTATCATAAAACGAACAATAAATGCATAAAACCTTTTAAAACGGCCTTGCATATGCTAATTTTGTTCGTTTCGTGTGTGTAGGTACCAAGTTCACGAAAACCGGTGAAACCGACACGAGATTTGAATAATTTTGTCAAAAGTCAAACGATGAATCAATTTTAAGACGGGATTCGAATTTAATCAAAGTTATTGGGCCTTGGTGGGACCTACGTGTGTGTATTGGGTTCAAAAGCCCAATACTGGAGTTTAAAAAGTTATTATTTGATAAGAGCCCAAATGGAAGCCCATTTAGCCAAAAAGAAACGGCTGGAAGTGATAAACCAAATTGGGTCCAATTTCAAAGCCCAAGCCCAAATAAAAAAAGAGATACGGTTTGAAAGTTTATATAAACTTTTGAGTCAATATTTTTGGTCAAAGAAAACAAAAACAAAGAATACACAGAAGGAAAAAAAAGAAAAGAAACGAGAAAGTGAATGGGGAAAAAGACGCAACCAAGAGCACCATTGAAGAACCCTAATTTTTAGGGGTTTCCTCAAATCAAATCGCGAGTTTGATTCACGCAGTATTTTCAGAAGGCTAAGGGAAATCAAGCGCGTGGAATATACGAAGATACCAAGTTCTATGCGCCACGTCTCCCTTTGAGACGTCACAGCCTTGCTCTCGTTGGTTAATATATCTGCCATATTATCAAGAGCCAATCATCTTTGGCCAACTGATATTATGTTTTTGTATGGGTTCTAATTTTACTCTCGATATCCTCTCGAATTGATCTAGGTCTTAAGTGGAATGATTGTTCTTGGTTACTAAAGAAAAGGGGTTTGGTTTTCTAGTCTAATAAGAAGTGGAAATGAAAATTTAAATCAAAGACAATCACTTTAATTATGATTAACAAAGATTTGTATTAAACTTAAGATTAAAATTAAGATTAAAACTAAAATTGAAATTAAAGTTCAATAAGCATAAAGGAACAGTAAAGCAAACAAACAATAACCTAAAACAAACAGTACCTAAAAGAAAAATTGATTCGGAACTTTAACCTTTGATTCGGAACTTTTCAAAGACAACTCATCCGGAACTTACTCATCCGGAACTTACTCATCCGGAACTTACTCATCCGGAACTTACTCATCTGGAACTTTCTGGCTTGGTTCGGAACCTTCCGAATGAAGGTTTGATTCGGAAGAATTTTCTTGATCCGGAACGAACTGGATGATTCGGAACTTATGCTTGACTCAGAACTTTCCGGATGAAAGGTTGGTTCGGAAGTTTTAAACTGATTCGGAAGATTTTGCTTGATTCGGAACTTACTGGTTCGGAAATCACTGATTCGGAATTTAACGCTTGGTTCGGAAGTTTCCGAATGAGGGCTTCATTCGGAACTTTTTTGTTTGATTCAGAAGTTCTGGGAACTCAGACAGTAGCAGTTATGCGAAGAACAAGGAACACGAATTTTAATCAAAATCAAACCAAATACTTAAAAAGGTGTTACCAAATTAAACACAAATCATTTAGACACCATAAGCAACGAATCCCACTAATAAAAACACAAATCCCATCAACTTTTGAAGATCAAATCAAGAAAAATAAAAACTTAAGAACTTGAAGATAAAGATGAAGATGAACAAGATTAAATGGAAAGATTAAACAAAAGCTTTGTATTGAATGATTAATGTTTAAACAAGATCAAAACAAGAATTAAAACAACAAGATTGGAAAGACAAAGATAAAAATCACCAATCACCCTAATGGTGATGGTGATGCTACGAAACAGGGTGAAGAAAAAGTGGGGAAAAGAAAAAATGAAAGCTAGCTCTAAAAATGTGTGAGGGGAAGGCTATTTATAGCCTTGTCTTTTGGTTGGTGAGTGGGCTTTCTCCCGTTCTTCTTGTCTTTTCGTCTTTTCAGAAAAGTTTCCGTTTTCGATTCTGATTCGGGATTTGTCGTCGATTAAATTCAACTCGTCTTTTAATTTCTTCGTTTAATAGACTTGAGTTTCTTCGACTTGCATAAATCTTCCATCTTTGGTCCTTTTCTTCGATAAATCTTCGAATAGGCCCAGTGACTTCAAATCTTTTGCATCTCTTGGACAATAGACTTTATCTTGAGTCTTTTTCTTCAGTAAAACCCGTGCAATCCCATGTTTTCTTCAGTATTCATCCGGTTGGCTCTGAAAATACAATAAACACAAAAACCACGCATAATTCCAAACAAATGATATTAAATACGTGTTTTGGTCTCGTTTTAGCCCGAATTAAGTGGTAAAAGGATGGGTGTTTACACACCTATCAAATCCCCTACACTTAACCATTGCCATGCCCTCATGCAATGCTTAGTGACAAAGCAATTTTACACTTTTCTCATAATTAATCAACCTTGGCCTTATTTAAAATACTACTAAACAAAAATTAAAGTACTAAAGGGAATTAAGATTTTGAAGGAAACAAAAGGATAGAAAACCACTTTCACTTGAAAATAGCTCTATGGAAATAACTTGCAAAGAAATCGATGACTTACATTAGGGCTTTGGTGCTGCGAAGATTTATCACCCTCAAGTTTCACGTTCCCCAAACTAAGCTTAAAAACGAGATCATTGTTATTATAAGTTAGCAATTCAAACACTTACACACATGGCTTAATTAAATGCTTAAACTCCCTTATTCCTAGGTGTATCTCTTATATTTTATTTTTGTCTTAGAATGATCATGAAGATGCATTTTTGGACTTATTTCGATAGTTTATTAGGGCTGAAAGCAAAGTAGGACGATTTGATCAATAGTTAGCTAAAGGACAAAATCTCTTAAAACTGCTTCTCGGGATATCAAAAAGTTCATATCTTGGCATAACTTGGTTCACGATTTGAGACCTTTCTCGGGCCGATATTTGGCATGCACTTCATACTTCATATCTTCGAGAGACGTTCTTGAGATAATGGTCTTCTCATCATAATAGAGTTTCTTCACTTGGAGACTTTTGAGGGGTTCTCCAACTTTGTTGACCACGACTTCATGATTATTTCTTCAATCTCGAATTGGGATTTTGAGATACAACGATCCGCCTCCTTTTCGGACTTGGATCAATTTATCCTCATACCTTGTTAGGGTCTTTTCGGATAGACTTCTCCATGATCTTTATGGGAGTTGATTGCTTTTCGTCGTGAGTCTTGATCCTTCATATTGACTTTAGGAATAATGCTTTTCACATCACTTTGGATCTTCAGCAATAAAATTGAATCCTCATGCCTTGTTAGGGCCTTTTCGGACTCGCCAATCTTCGCGCCCCGCTTCATAAGTTATGCCTTGGCTATGAACTCTTATCATTACCGAGCAACTTTTAAACGATCTTGGGCTAGAAGCTAAGTAACTTTTCAAATCGTAAGACCTTACTTATTGCAGATAAATTATTAGCAAGTGATGGGAGAATAGGCAAATAATTACACCAAGTGAGCTTGTGTAAGAATACCGACTTAAATTGACTCTATCATTTCTCGTCCTTCACAATTTAAAATCTCAAGTAATGAGACTCGTGGAAACTTAGCCTAATAAACCAATTAAGGTCTACATGGTTAAGGATACTAGCTAGAATAAACTTAGATAAGTCTATTCGGGTTGAGTCAAATTAAACGCAACGGGCCTAATATGTCAAAAACTTCTAAACTAGCTACACCACTTTATTAAAATTTGACTTTATTGCGGGATATATACATATGAAAGCAACGATAAAAATTTAAAAATTACAACTAAATGGCCAAAGTTAATAAAAAATTTGAAAAATGTTGAAAAATAGGATTTTCCGGTTAATTGAAGGCATTTTCATGGAAAAGTCCACTTAAAACTTCGATAGAAGTCCCCCCTACACTTAAGATAAACATTGTCCTCAATGTTTAAGCATGTGGGAAAAGGTTCCCCTACACTTATGACATTGTGCACGTTGGTTAACTCAAGTTATGGAATAGACGACTAAAGTGATCAATTTCAAATGTGAGTATGAAGAAAATTGAATCACGATAGTTGAGAGATAGAACCGGATTTCGGATAAACACGGGAGCACGGTTCTTCAAAGATTCCAAGAGTGCACTTATCCCTGTAATCACATCACCACACAAAGGCAAACACATATAGAAGTCCCCCCCTACACTTAGGGGAGTAAAACATACAAGGATAGATACTCGGGCTGCCTCCCGAGGAGCGCTTGTTTTTGATAACCGAGTCACGAGCCTGACTCGACCCAAAATTAGTTCATGGGGAACGTGGTGAGGGATGGAAGCACCTCCTGAGAGGTGTCCTCACCAAAGTACAACTTCACTCGTTGGCCATTCACCTTAAAATTTGGTCCATTAGGTTGAGCGAGTTCGAGAGTACCATATGGAAAAATTTGGGCAATGGTGAATGGGCCGGACCAACGAGATTTGAGCTTTCCCGAGAAGATTTTCAACCGAGAGTTAAAAAGTAAGACTTTGTCTCCAACATGGAACTCTCGGTTTTTAATCTTAGAATCGTGAATGAGCTTAGTTCTTTCCTTATAGATCAAAGAATTTTCATAAGCCTCATTACGGAGTTCATTGAGCTCATTGAGTTGGATCTTGCGTAGGTCACCGGCTTTGTTTATATCAAAATTAGCCCACTTCAAGGCCCAATAAGCCTTGTGCTCCAACTCAATGGGGAGGTGGCACGCTTTCCTGTACACAAGACGATAAGGCGTACAGCCGATCGGGGTCTTGTAAGCAGTACGGAAAGCCCACAAAGCATCATCAAGTTTATCAGCCCATGAGGCACGATGCTCTCCCACGGTCCTTTCAAGAATTCGCTTCAGCCCTCGGTTGGATATTTCAGCCTGGCCATTAGTTTGTGGGTGGTAGGCTGTGGAAAGACGATGGTTTACACCGTACTTAGCCATGACTCGAGCAAATTGGTCATTGCAGAAATGAGTCCCACGATCACTAATAATGGCGCGAGGCACACTGAATCTGGCGAATAGAGCCTTCAAAAAGTTACAAACCACCCTTGCGTCATTAGTAGGCAAAGCTTTGGCTTCAACCCACTTTGAAACGTAGTCAACGGCTACAAGGATGTATTTGTTTCCTTTAGACGAAGGGAATGGCCCCATAAAGTCGATACCCCAAACATCAAAAATTTCACACTCTTGAATGAAATTCTGAGGCATCTCGTCTTTATGTGTGATTTTACCTTGCTTTTGGCAAACATCACATTTTTTAACCATATCGTGAGCGTCACGGTATATGGAGGGCCAATAAAATCCCGAATCAAACACTTTTTAGCGGTGTAGTTGGGACCAAAGTGACCACCGGTGGGTCCTTTGTGGCAAGCATTAAGGATTTCAGACGTTGCCGGTCCATCAACACATCAGCGAATAATCAGGTCAGCACATTGTTTGAATAGGTAAGGGTCGTCCCAAAAGTAAGTCTTAATGTCGGTGAAGAACTTCTTCTTTTGCTGGGACGTCAACCCTTCCTTGAGAATTCCACCCGCCAAGTAGTTTGCAAAGTCCGCAAACCACGGGGTTTCATTCGGCTTCGAGTTTATAGACATTAAGGTCTCCAAGGGAAAAGAATCATTGATTTCTTTGGTCGGTTGATCCCCTTGGTATGGATCCTCAAGTCTACTAAGATGGTCCGCGGCTAGGTTTTCTGCTCCTTTTTTATCGCGGATTTCGATTTTAAATTCCTGGAGCAGCAAAACCCAGCGAAGAAGTCTTGGTTTGGAATCTTGCTTTTTTAACAAGTACTTCAGCGCGGAATGATCGGTGTACACAATGGTGGTAGAAAGGACAAGATAGGGGCGGAATTTTTCAAAAGCATAGACAACAGCTAAAAGCTCTTTCTCGGTTGTCGTATAATGCAATTGTGCCCCCGTCATTGTCTTGCTAGCATAATGGATCGGTTGGAAGTGTTTGTTCACTCTTTGTCCAAGAACCGCTCCAATAGCAAAATCGCTAGCATCGCACATCAACTCAAAGGGAAGCTCCCAATTAGGGGTAACCAAGACGGGTGCCTTAGTTAGCTTATCCTTAAGTGAGTCAAAGGCTTCAAGGCACTCTTTTGAAAAGATAAAAGGAGTATCTTTTTCCAAGAGGTAGGTCATCGGGCGAGCGATTTGGGAAAAATCTTTGATGAATCGACGGTAGAAGCCCGCATGACCCAGAAAACTTCTCACACCCTTCACGGTTGTAGGTGGAGGCAACTTTGCGATAACATCGACTTTAGCACGGTCAACTTCAAGACCGGCTTTCGAGATCTTATGTCCAAGCACGACGCCTTCTTTTACCATAAAATGGCATTTTTCCCAATTTAGAACAAGGCGAGTGTCTTCGCACCGCTTTAGCATACGTTCTAAATTGGCAAGGCAAGCAGAGAAGGAATCCCCGAAGACCGAGAAATCATCCATGAAGACTTCCATGGTTTGTTCAACCATGTCATGGAAGATAGCTAACATGCATCTTTGGAAAGTCCCGGGCGCATTACATAAGCCAAAAGGCATTCTTTTGTAAGCGAAAGTGCCATAGGGACAAGTGAATGTAGTCTTCTCTTGATCTTGGGGATCGATGGGTATTTGGAAATAACCCGAGAAACCATCAAGAAAGCAGTAATATTCATTACCGGCTAATCGTTCAAGCATTTGGTCCATGAAAGGTAGAGGGAAATGATCCTTTCTCGTGGCATCATTGAGTTTGCGGTAGTCTATACAAACTCTCCACCCAGTAACGAGACGAGTGGGAATCAACTCGTTGTGTTCATTGGGAACAACGGTTATTCCGCCCTTCTTGGGCACACAATGGATTGGACTAACCCACGGTGAATCCGAAATAGGGTAAATCATACCCGCATCAAGAAGTTTGATAACCTCTGTTTTGATGACTTCATGAATTTTGGGATTCACCCTTCGTTGGCTTTGAATAGTGGGCTTGAAGTCGTCCTCCATGAGAATTTTGTGTGTGCAGAAGTGAGGATCAATTCCACGAATATCCGAAATCTTCCAAGCAATAGCCTTCTTATGATCTTTCAATACAGCGACAAGTCGTGCTTTCTCTTCATCCTTCAAATCCTTAGCAATGATGACTGGCGACTTCTTCTCTTCTTCGAGGAATACATACTCAAGATGGGGTGGCAACTCCTTAAGTTCCAAATCCGGAGGATTTTCGATGGGAGGCGTATTCGAAGTCGGAGTATCGATAGCAATGATAGTGGGAGATGGAGGAGAAGGATTGTCTTCTTTGAGGAGGTTTGCAATGAAACTGAGGTCTTCATCCCAAGTGGCAGTAGAATCGTCATTGTCTTGCTTCACATCTCCCAAGGTGGCTTCCAAATTTTTCCAAAGGAAATCACTTTCTCCAAATAGAGATAGTGATGAGTCGATAGAGGAAACGGTCTCAACATTGGGAAGAGAGGTAGGAATGTTTTTACAAGCATCCTTGAAGTGTTCTTCACAAGCCTCATCAAGAACGTCAATACAATTAACATTCTCGTAAGAAGAAGGTTGTTTAGATAACTTTCCCATGTTGAAGACTACTTTATCGTCACCCACTCTCATGATAAGCTCACCGGCTTCAACATCAATGAGAGTGCGACCGGTCCTCAAGAATGGACGACCAACAATGAGTGGCACACGGGGGTCCATCTCGTAGTCGACGACAACAAAATCGGCAGGGAAGGTGAATTTGTCGACTCCTACAATGACGTCTTCGGCTATCCCCACTGGATAAGCAACCGTACGGTTAGCTAATTCCAAAGTCATTTTGGTGGGGACTAGCTCTGGGAGAGATAATTGCTTCCAAACACTTAGAGGCATGAGATTAATACTGGCACCTAGATCGGCTAGGGCCATGCAATTCTCTACTCCCGGGAAATTGCAAGGGATAAGAAAACGACCCGGATCACCAAGCTTGATTGGCAATTTCCTTAAGAGCACTGCAGAGCAGTTCTCATTAAGTTGGGTGTTGGCGAGATCGAGGAGCTTTTCCTTGTCGCTCAGAAGATCTTTAAACATTTTGGCATACTTGGGCATGTGAGCGAGAGCCTCAGCGAAGGAGATATTGAAATTCAGTTTTTTGAACATTTTTAGGAAGTTCGAAACTTGAATATCATCCTTGCTCTTTTGCTTCTCTTTCCTCAACCTTGAAGGATAAGGTATATTAGAAGAAGAGGAAGGCTTTAGGGGAATAGGATCACTCACAACCACGGGTGGAGGAGGGGTAGAAAGAAGAGGTGGAGAAATTGGGGAAGGAGAAGGAGGAGGAATAGGAGCAGGCGACTCGTTCTCCTTAGTCACAACCACTGGTGGAGGTATAGGAAGCTCAGGTTCCTTGGTACCTTTACCACTTCGAGTAGTGATTGCTTTCATCTCCCCTCTTGGGTTCGCAACGGTGTTACTCGGAAGAGTACCCGAAGAAGAGGGTTGACTACTTTGGAAGAAACTAGCCATCATGTTCCTCAGATCATTGGTTTGGCTATCCAACGTAGTTCTCATATCGGCTCTCAAATCGTTTCCTTGCTTGACCAAGTCTGCCTTCAAATTGCGCACTTCCTCTTGGAGATTTCCCACTATCACATCATTGGTTCTCATGTAGGTTGCGACCTCTTGGTGTAATGCAGTGTTGGTTTGGTTGGGAGGAGCATTGTATGCAGGTGGTTGGTAAGCAGGTTGTTGGTAGATTTGATTGTTACGTTGAGGTGGTTGTTGCTGCTTGTGAGGTGGGATGTATGGTTGTCGAGGTTGTTGTTGTTGTTGAGGAGAGCGGTTAAGGTTTTGTTGTTGGTTTGGGTTGGTTGGAGGAAAACCAGGTGGTGAAAGGTAGTTGTTGGATCGATAGCTAAGCAAGTTACGGTCACCTTGAGGTCTAGCTTGATAAGCAGGTTGTTGGTAGGTGCCATATGCCGCATTCACATTCTCGGCAGGGTAATCTTGGGTGGCGGTACAAGTTGTGTAAGAGTGGGGACCACCGCATATCTCACAAGGTTGGCTGACAGCGTTCACTTGTGCGTTTTTGGTGTTGTTGCTGTTGTTGTTGCTGACGGTGTGGGTGACAAGCGATTCAAGAAGCGTGGTGATTTTGTCTAATCGCTTGTCGCTGTCATTAGTGCTAGCACTAGCGACATTGGTCCTAACACTCTTGGTTTGCACACGAGACTTGTTCTCAATGATGTCCCAAGCAGCATTGGAAGTCTTAGCCAATAAATTACCCCCCGAGGCACTATTCAGTGAATCTTGGTCACTCATGCTTAAACCATTGTAAAAAGTATTGATTTGATGTACTTTGGTAAAACCATGTTGTGGGCATTTTCTTAAAAGATCTTTAAAACGATCCCAAGATTCACTGAATGACTCATCGTACTTTTGTTCAAAATTTATGATCTCATTCCGCAAAGCGGTAGTACGAGAGGGTGGAAAAAAGTAGTTGATAAACTTTGTTTCCAAATCCGTCCACGAGAAAATACTCTGTGGCGGTTCCTTAGCAAGCCAATGTCGGGCTTGTCCCTCTAAAGAAAAGGGAAAAAGTTGTAACCTTATCACTTCTTGTGAAACTCCATTGAACTTGACCGTGTTAGTGAGTTGTAGAAATCTCTTGATGTGGTCGTGTGGATCATCAATGGTTCGTCCCAAGAATGGTTGAGCTGAGACCATCTGGATAAAGCCTGACTTGAGCTCGAAATTGTTGGCGGCAATTGGTGGTATAACAATTGGATCCGTGTTGCCATCGACATGAGCTTGGAGCAATTCAATCATTGGGCGATTATCCGGAAGGTGCTCATTGTTGTTGTTATTGTTCATGTTGTTGAAAGGTGGGTTGTTGTTGTTATTATTGTTGTTCGGAGGTGGTATGTTATTGTTGTTTTGTACACCAGCCATGTCTAAGTTATCGAGAGGCTCGGGCTCTAGATAAGACGTGGATCGAGTGCGCATACACCTGCAAAAGAACGAACAAAGAAAAACAAAGCAAAAATATTTTTGGTTTTTATTGTTTTTTACTTTTTAGGATTTTTGAAAATTTTTATATTTTTTTGTGTTTTGGAATATTTTTATGAAAAAGTAACGTTCACGGGGAACAGATCCCAAAATCCAACTTCTCACAAAAAACTTTTGATCTTAACGAGAAGAGCCGGAAACGGCGCCATTTGATATTATGTTTTTGTATGGGTTCTAATTTTACTCTCGATATCCTCTCGAATTGATCTAGGTCTTAAGTGGAATGATTGTTCTTGGTTACTAAAGAAAAGGGGTTTGGTTTTCTAGTCTAATAAGAAGTGGAAATGAAAATTTAAATCAAAGACAATCACTTTAATTATGATTAACAAAGATTTGTATTAAACTTAAGATTAAAATTAAGATTAAAACTAAAATTGAAATTAAAGTTCAATAAGCATAAAGGAACAGTAAAGCAAACAAACAATAACCTAAAACAAACAGTACCTAAAAGAAAAATTGATTCGGAACTTTAACCTTTGATTCGGAACTTTTCAAAGACAACTCATCCGGAACTTACTCATCCGGAACTTACTCATCCGGAACTTACTCATCCGGAACTTTCTGGCTTGGTTCGGAACCTTCCGAATGAAGGTTTGATTCGGAAGAATTTTCTTGATCCGGAACTAACTGGATGATTCGGAACTTATGCTTGACTCGGAACTTTCCGGATGAAAGGTTGGTTCGGAAGTTTTAAACTGATTCGGAAGATTTTGCTTGATTCGGAACTTACTGGTTCGGAAATCACTGATTCGGAATTTAACGCTTGGTTCGGAAGTTTCCGAATGAGGGCTTCATTCGGAACTTTTTTGTTTGATTCGGAAGTTCTGGGAACTCAGACAGTAGCAGTTATGCGAAGAACAAGGAACACGAATTTTAATCAAAATCAAACCAAATACTTAAAAAGGTGTTACCAAATTAAACACAAATCATTTAGACACCATAAGCAACGAATCCCACTAATAAAAACACAAATCCCATCAACTTTTGAAGATCAAATCAAGAAAAATAAAAACTTAAGAACTTGAAGATAAAGATGAAGATGAACAAGATTAAATGGAAAGATTAAACAAAAGCTTTGTATTGAATGATTAATGTTTAAACAAGATCAAAACAAGAATTAAAACAACAAGATTGGAAAGACAAAGATAAAAAACACCAATCACCCTAGTGGTGATGGTGATGCTACGAAACAGGGAGAAGAAAAAGTGGGGAAAAGAAAAAATGAAAGCTAGCTCTAAAAATGTGTGAGGGGAAGGCTATTTATAGCCTTGTCTTTTGGTTGGTGAGTGGGCTTTCTCCCGTTCTTCTTGTCTTTTCGTCTTTTCAGAAAAGTTTCCGTTTTCGATTCTGATTCGGGATTTGTCGTCGATTAAATTCAACTCGTCTTTTAATTTCTTCGTTTAATAGACTTGAGTTTCTTCGACTTGCATAAATCTTCCATCTTTGGTCCTTTTCTTCGATAAATCTTCGAATAGGCCCAGTGACTTCAAATCTTTTGCATCTCTTGGACAATAGACTTTATCTTGAGTCTTTTTCTTTAGTAAAACCCGTGCAATCCCATGTTTTCTTCAGTATTCATCCGGTTGTCTCTGAAAATACAATAAACACAAAAACCACGCATAATTCCAAACAAATGATATTAAATACGTGTTTTGGTCTCGTTTTAGCCCGAATTAAGTGGTAAAAGGATGGGTGTTTACACACCTATCACCAACTCAGCAGTGAACTAGCACAGGATTGGCCACGTTGGCAATCCGTGTGCCTTGGACTGATTACATCCGTTTGATCAAGATGGACAGGAGAGAGAAGCTGAAGATGCTGAATCAATGGCTAAAATCGACTCCTCTTCACCAAAAAAACTCAATCCCTCACCCTCTCATTCCCTATAAAAACCCTCCTTCATATTCAGTAATCCATCCCTTTTCTTTCTTAGTAGTGTTATTATGTTAGTTTAATTCTAGATTAATGTAATTTACTTTTACAGTATTGTAATTTTCAGAAGTGATTTAATAAAACTTTTATTTTAGAATTCAATCTCTGGCTTCACTCTTGTTAATTGTTTTATGTTAAAATAATTTTCACTTTAAATATTTTTTGATCTCATGTTTGATTTAATTTTGGTAGATCAAATATAACTGTCATCTAAGATTTAAGCTGATTGAAATAATAATTAAAAAGTATTATTCGTTTAAGTTTAATCGTAGCTTATATCGAATAATATTAAGATAGATAAGGGAAATATACTTGTTCTATTGAACAAATATTATCAAATCAAGTTGCTGCTCGAAATTATTCTGGTTCGAAATATTGAAACGATGGTTCGAATATCTGATGTTGGTGGTTGTGGTTCAATCGAATGGTGAATGGTGGTATTGTTTCAGTTAAGAAAAGACGGCTCAGCGCCGATCTTCTTCTCAAAGGAATTCTCCATGAAGGTTTTGCCTAACTTAATTTTATAAATTTTATTCCTGAATTTATTATTGAGTAGTTTAAGTGTTTATGATTCTGCAACTGTTTTCATTGTTTCTCACTGTTTGAATAAAATATGTAAGATCTGAGGAATCTGTTTGGATTTAGTTTATATCTGTAATCTGCTTAATATGGTTTATTATATACTGATTTTTTTGCGATTGTTTTCCTTACTGATTTTGGTGTAAGTTTGATGTTACTGTGCGCTCACTTGAAACTGCGATTATACTTATGCATTATTGCTTGATAGTCTGTCAGATTGTTTTGTGGTATGATTGTTAGAATTATGAGAGTTTCATTTTGCCGATATATTAGATTCTGTGATAATTCGGTTAGCTACCATGTATTAGAAACTGAGATGCATCGTTTGAGTCGAATCAATTCGTAGTAATCATAGAGTTCAGAAGGTTAAGCCATTTGAATCAGTTTTGAGTTAAACTGTCAAGTTTACAGCTGGCTGTTTTGATTCTTATGATTTCTGTTTAGTATTCTATTAGCGTTTTGTTTTGGAATTTATTCGAATTGCTTTACTACTTTACCTGCTGGAACTTTCACTTATAAGAATAAACTTGGGCTGTTAGATGTTAGGTAGTAAATACTGAAACTGAATGTTACTTGAACAAGCTTGTTAATTACCACCTAGTAAAGTAGACAGTAATCAGCTCATATGGAATAAGTAGGATTTTACTGTAAACAGCTGAGGTTTCATAGTGTATGAATGAAGCAAAGTTTTCTGCATTTTTACTGTTTTGTAGGATTAAAATTTAAGCAACTTAATTTAGGTTTTAATATTACTGCATATTTCATTTTGTTGCTTTTAAGAGCTAGTTGCTTTGATTGTCTGCTGAGATTTTATTAAGTTGATTTTAGTTTGTTGCCTGCTGTAGTTTGGGGTTTTCGTTTCCATATTTAATTTACTGATTTTTAAATCTGGGAACCTGATATGGTCGTTGGCATGCTTGTGTTAAAATCTGTTAGATGTTGTACTGATTTAGATTAGCTATCCAAACGTATGTTTGGGTACTGACAAATTGATATGTAACATAATTTCCAAATCCAAAAATAAATCAATAGCAAAAATAATGTCATCAGAGTGGCTCGAACTCGTGACCCTCCTTTCACCTGGCAAGCACCTTAACCATCTGAGCTACTTGCGCTTTTGAGTTTTATTTCTGTCTAAATAATTAATATAGTAATTCGTATTCTAGTTGTCAACTTTCTTTAAATACGTTTATTTACTCTAATTTACATTTGTAATTGTTTTTTGAAAATTTTCTCTTATAAAGTTTTAGATAATAAATAAAAAAATAAAAAAATATATAAAAATATAAATAAAAAAAAATGTTTCACTTTAGAAATTTAATTAGTTTTTATTAAAATAAATAGATTTAAATATAGTTAGTTTTTTTAATAAATTAAATTTGATTAATTTTTAAAAGCAATTTAGTTTTTAATATATTTAAATTAGTCTAAAAGTTATTTTAATTAAATGGGCTGATTTTTAAATAGATTTTTACATAGTCTAAATTTTAAATGGTTTTCATTTTTAAATAGTTAGTCTTTTAGATTTTATTCGGGTTTATGATTCATGCACTTTAGGATAATTTTAAATAGTTTAAAATTGGTAGATTTTAATTTGAGTTTAAAAAACCGAAAACCAATTCAAATCAATTGTCCAAATCAAAGCAAAACGTCTCAAATTCACTCGATCTTCGTGTACAACGAACTTGGTTCATCACGTGTTTAATTGAATTCGTCATTGGTAATATTAGTTTATTACTTTTTCCTAAAGGTAATTTTCTAATTTACCCTATAACGTATCTCAAATTATCACTATACATATCTCGATCACATTACAGCGCTATTGTGAAGTTTCGAATGGACGAGAAATGTAGATTGCCGACATATTGGAGTGAAGAAAGATGAAGCTAATTGGCTCGACCAGAGATGAATTCGGAGACTAGTGAGAAGGTGGTGCGAATCAAGAACCATTTGCTTGCTGTGAGAGATCGACGGAAGAAGTTTGTTTTTCCTATGGGATAGGAAATTGTGTTTTGTAATCCATTTGGAAAGGAAGGGAAGTTGAATTCGAGGTATATCAAATCATTGAAGATCGTTAACGCAATGGGCAATAGCATATAAGTTGGATTTACTAAATGAGCTTAGTGTTATTCAAGACGCGTTTCATGTGTTGAAATTGGAGAAATGCATAGCGTATAAGGTATTTGGAGATTCCTTTGTATGAGATTCAACTCGACGATAAATTACATTAGTGGAGGAAACCGGTGGATATTATGGAAGGGACTCTCATAAAATTTCTTGTAACGATGAAATTCTAGGTGTGGACTGAATATACGTGGGAATGTGAGGACTTCATTAGGGAAAAGTATCCTCATTTGTCCTAGTGGTACGAAATGTGAGTATAAGAAGAGGAGAACACTAGGACGTCGTTCCTTTAAGGAAGGGGGGATGTAACACCCCAGAAATCAACGTTACTATTTAATCCTATTTTACGTATATTTTGAAATTTTTAGAATTTTTGTTGATAACATGTTTGACGGTTTAAGTTGAAACCAATGTTGGAGGTCTTAATTTTAACGTTTTACGATTCAAGAGGAACCGATGACGATTACGATACCGACGGATGACCAAAATTTAGCTTCTATTATCGATTGATCGATATTTGGGTTTTTCGAAGTTTTTACTTTTATTTCGTGTTAAGTCGAGTCGGAACTGTTTTTATTCCATTTTGGGTGCATTTGAACTATTTAAAATCATTTTGGAGTAGCCGGGATGAACCACAACTCCCGAAAAAATTCAAAACCGACACTTGGGTTGAATTCCCGCTCTTTAAATACTTGTTTGCCAATAAGGCCAAAAGAAAGCAAAAATTGCACAAAGGTCCCTCCTAATTTTACAAAGTAGGCTAAACAAACACACACAAACATATTTTCACCAAAAAAAATTCGCCACCTCTTCCCTCTCTCTCTCTAGCTGACGACTACACCACAACCACCATCACACCACCACTTTTTCTAGGTTTTTGGAAAAACTAATCATATACAAACATTTCTTTCATCATTGTAAGTGATTCTAACCACTCAAATCATACATGCATTATCATTAATTTTTCAAAAATTATCTTTCATAATTATGTGGGTTTTAATCTAAAAATCTTATGTTTATGTTTATGAAAAGTGTTTATAAACATGGAGTGTAAATTAAAAAGGCTAGATTTTTTTTGTGTTTTTCTTCTTTAAACCCCACGGCAAGGGGGAGGGTGTTTGTTTGATTTTGATTTTTGATTTATTTTAGTTATTTTGATGTGTTTAAATACTTGTTTAGATGGTTTTAAACTTTGTTAGTTAGATTGCATGTACTTTTTATAAAATGAGTTTTGTGTGAATTAATCATTCAAGTGATTTAGGATTTTTTTGAGGTATTAGGGTAGTTTATATATAATTTTAGGATCATAGGAGTAGTTTGAATGGGTTGAAAATGGGTAGAAATGCGATTTGCAAAGTGTCATTTTTAATCAGATTTTTCAAGGATATTTTTCATAGATTTAAATTTTCTTCCAAATTTTTATTGTAGGATAGAGTTGTGGATATTCTTTTTAGCTTCGTTTTGATATAAGATAGAGCTTGTAGCTCCAAACGAGTCAAAAGTTACGTTAGTTTAAAGTTTTGTGTACCGGGAGATGAAGGTCGATATAATCCGAATTTATGTTCGATTTTAGGTCAAATCTCGGGGACTATAATAGAGTTTTAAAAATGGTTGAGGGCTGCTCTTTAAGTCAAAACTTGAGTTTGTGAGTCTATTTTCAAACTTAGGAATTGGTTTTGCAAACGGAAACGGTTAAGTGAGTCAAAGTGGTTTTACAACGTAAGGGTGCAAATCTGCCCAGATTTTCAAGATTGGAAATGTGTTGGGCAGCGTGACTTAAAAGTGTTATCTTTTTATGAAAATTTTTATGAGCTTTATACATGATGTAAATGAAGTTTACAGATAGTTTCGTAAAAATTCGTGATATTTAGTTATGAGAATTCAGTCCGTGCATTAGGTATGTACCCGGCAGAATTGTAAATCGAGTAATAGCTTTAATAACGTATAACAATGAATGTGTCTAGTAAATATCACTTGTTTATGATTTTGGCGTGAGTTTATATGAACATCTAGTGTTCTTAATTTCGTATATACAGTACTTGAATTCAAGGGGCGTCCTCATCATCGGTGATTGTTTTCCGTCTACGTCTTCATTAATACAACTACTACTACTTAAGGTGAGTCTATAGCCTCGCTCTTTACTGTATTTTAAATGATTTTACCCGCGAGGGGGATACACGCTATTTAAATGAAAAGGAACATAAGTCATGAATGATTGTTGGACACGAAAGATGTTTGAATTATGTTGAGTAGCTAGTTGCCAAAGACCTTATATTCATGAACCGTTAACTATTGTTTAATCCTAATGTGGATTGGAAATATCCGCTTGAACAATTGGTAGTACTATTGGGTTGATGACCCTATCCTAGACGAGAGCTAGTACGTTGAGTACCCTCTGCGGTTGGATAACTTGTGTCAAGAAAAAGGTATGATGGCAACGAATACCTAAGAGGGGCAATGGTTTCATTTAAATCACGCCAACATTTGGCGCGGGTGATTAGTTTATGGGGTCGGTGTCATGAGCTTAAACATAATTAAATAGCCTATGCTATATTGAGTAATACGCAATAATAGTTTGTAATGATCTGCATACTATTGAATGATCGTCAATGAATTTTATACTTTTGTTCAACTGTGATTTTTAAAACCTATAGATCTCGCTCAACATTATCTGTTGACGATTTTAAGCATGTGTTTCAAGTAATCGAGGATGATAGAGGCGGAGCATGCAATGGATGTTGTTGTGGCTTGTGGATGGTCTAACTTGTTTTCCTCCCTTTTAACAAAGACAATTTGTATTTTCTTGTATGTTTTGTAAACAATGGGGTTGGTTTTAAACGGGTTGAGATTTGTGGGGACCTAACGCTACTCTGTTGCATTTTGGGGTTGGAAACTTTAGACAAATTATTTTGTTGTTGTAATTTAACATGTTTTTAAATTACTTATGCTTAAAACGTCTCTTTTGAGTCATTCAATATGGCTTGTGTGGGATGATTCTTTGACTAACACCCAATTGTGATATTCCGCTGCGCAAGGTAAATTGGGGGTGTTAGAGTATCGAACTCTGAAGCTTTCAAGAATTACGAAGGTATAAGTATGTGGGACATAAAGTTACGAAGAGGCGAAGATCACAAGTGAAGGATGCACAAGATCAAGGCAAGAGATTAATGCTAAAGATTGATATCAAAGATCACATCAGCATGTTCACCAGAAAATAAAAAGAAAAGAAAGACGAAGACTACAAGCTCAAGACAAGCATAGAATGTGATGAGACTGCTTTTATACATAGTCTCATCGTCCAAAATGGGCTTTAAATGCATAAAAAATCATGAAAATGGCCAAATATATGCTTGTGTTTGTTACTTGTGTATTTTAGGTACGAATATTGAGAAAATGACAAAAGATCACAAGAATCATACAAAAACGAACACGAGAAACGAAGCCGCACAATGAACCAAGCCCTAATGAAGATTTTCCAAGAAAAACCCTTGAAGATTTGAAGATTATGCAAGAAGGGTCCTCTAATATTGAAGAATTGATACTTTAACCCCTTCTATATTCATAATTATAAGTTTGGTCCTTAAAGTTTGTCAAATTTACAAAAAGGGCCCTCCACTTTGAATAATTGTCAAGAATGGTCCCTCAACAATCATGACTTGTCAATATTAGTCCTCCAAGAAGTCAACCATACAAGTCAAGACCATTAACTATGAAGAAAATGCCAAATCAGTCCTTCAAGAATAAACAAATGGCAAGAAATACCCCTGAAAATACTTTGGAAAAGTATTTGGGGCAAAAGTGTGAAAAGTGAAACTTCAAATACAAAGGAAATCAGATTTTGGCATGTTTTAAACAATATAGCAAGAAGGAAAGAAGTAAGGGGCTTAAGTTGGCAGACAAGGATAGTTACCTATACCACTCTCACTCTTACAAGTGTCCCACTCAACCTTTTCCACCAATCAGCTCTCACCATGATGCCACCTCAACATCCACTCACCGGATTATTAAACTAACTTAATTAATTAGTTAATTATGGCGCCTAACACAAATTCAAACAATAATCTGGATCAAAACCACAACTATTCACATTATGAACACATTTGGGTTTTCTTAATCTGCTTGTAATTAGGCCACCAAATTTTCCAGATTAGTGATTTAGGTATCCTTAATCGCATCCCAACCTTAAAAACACATGCCACATCAACCAATAGCCCCACAAATGATTCCCCTGCTACAAGGTTGAAGAAACTGCCAAAACTCCACCAGTCATCCAACGTCCAGTATTCAAGCTTACTTTTTAAGCTTATTTGAAGCCTTTGGATACATTCTCACCCTTGCAAACTCACACAACCTGCCAAACAAAGTCACATGTTCAAGAATCTTCAAAACCCTCAAGGTCATTTCAGGAACTTCATCAACTAGGGTTTTATGTTTTTTATTGCTTAGTAGTTCACAATGTAGCCTATATAAGGCATAGGACCTGCAACATTTGCTTTTGCTCTTGATTTTTTCCTTGTTCACAATTCTGTAAATCTCATTTTCAAGTTAATGAAATGTGTTTGAAATTTGTGAAGAAAAGTCAAGTGCCAATCTCTTATTTTTTTTGTTAATGTTACACGTTTACTAAAACTGAATCTCAAAACGTTTTCTTAGGCTTTGTGTAAGAAATTGCTCAAAGTTCTTAAATCTTGATATTTTGCTAAGTTATTGGTACACCTTGGAATTCTTGGGCTATAAGTGGATCATAGCATCCTGGTATTGTGATATCAAGGTGTTGTGAGGATTATAACTTGGGGATAATCAAGTTTGGGGTACAAGAGTTTCATTAATCAAGGATTTGTCACTTTCTGATTTTGATATTTTTGCTTCTAACTTTGTTGAATCTTAGCAGCTTGATATTGGAAGCTTGTGCTTGTTCTTGCTAGCACATAAGCTCAAACATAAGTGGGTGTGGATGTAAATCCATGAGGATTGAACCCTTAATCCCAAAATCTGATAAAATTTGGATAATTGTGATATTTGAGTTCTGCTTGTGTATGTGTTGTTCTAGGGCTCCAAATCTTGTTGTTTCTATTTATGTTTGATGTTTTGATGCTTATGTATGCATGTGCTAACCTAATTCCAACTTTTGATTTGAAAATATTGTTTTGAAATTATTAAGGGGTGTTTGGGTCAACTGCATATTGAAGTTATAGAGTTATTGGTTAAGTGTTTGCTATTGTATTTTGCTTGTTCTTGTTTAAGAAGTGTAATAGAGTGGTTATCTGCAAGTTATATGCTTTTGAACACCTAAATCAAACATATGCTTATAAAATCTTGATTAAGTGATATTTTGGCTTATGATTTGGTGCACACCTAGTTCTAGACTTAGACTTAGGATAAAAAGTGATAAATCATATCCAATATAACCTGTTAAGGAGATTTAAGTGTTTGAATTTGGCTGTGTGGTCAAGTATATCAGCAAGTGTTCATGACTGCATCTTCTTAGTTCATCAGTAACATTTTGTGCTTGAATCTTGATCTAGACCTTGAACCATTGCATGAAATATGTTTAAATTTGTTCATTCGAATTTATTATAGCTTGTGTATGCTTTTTGTGCAATTTGGCTGGCTGATTTTTGCTAAAACTGCTTATTGAGTGAAATCTGCTTATTGTTCATGTCTGCGTGAGGTCTGGTGATCTTTTGAATTAACTGTATCAATTGGCTGTTTGTAAGTGTGATTTCTTTATTGTTTCTGACTCCTTGTGATTCACTGATCACACGGGTGCCTTGTTTGTAACTTGAATCCAACAAAAAATCACTAAAGACAAATAGTCAAGAAAGTCAAGCAGTGAGAAAAGTTCCTAGTGCTCAACACCCAAAACTAGCCCCTGCTAGTGTTAATTCTTTTCCAGCTTATTTATAAGCTAATTTGGCTTATCCAGACTTGCAACAAATTATTTTTGTGATAGATCTTCCTCAATTGACCCATTTATTTGATCTGGAGCTTATCAGACCTTGGCTTTGACTTTTTACTAGAAAACTCATAAGGTTAACTTTTAATTAAGTGCTTATTTGCTTATTCCAGCTTATTGAGTGTGCTTATTGAAAAACTTTTTGTTGATTAAGCTTAGTTAAGTCATTTAAAAGCTTTTGAAAGTTGAATCAGCTCTTGGGGTGGCCTAGAACTCGAAAACAATTATTTTGTCGTTTTGTGAAGATAACTTTTAGCTTATTCAGGCTTATTCCTTGTGCTTATTTCAAATTTCTTTTTACAGATCTCTTAAGTAATTCAAAAAAGCTTGTGTGTCTAATTTGAGCTTATTGCATCAGCTTATAGCCTAATGGGCCAAAAAGCCCATTAAGAATAAGTTGCTTTGAATTAAGCTAGCTTAAACACATTTTCCGCTTTTGGGCCTTCATAGTTTTGTTCTTAAAATCAAATTTTGAGTCAGATAGGAGCTTTTGGGCTTATTTGGACAATATTTTTCTTATTGGGCCTATTTGAGCCCATTAAGGGGTCTGTTTGGACTTTTAGCCCATTTCTAGGCCCATTAGGGGTATTTTGTAATTTCAACTTCATTTATGTGTTTATTATGTTAAAATAATCTAGTTTGCAACTTTTTAGAATTTTTTATAAATTTTGGATTTTTATTAATATTTTATTATTATTTTATTATTAAAAATTAAAATTTAGATTTTTCAAAGATTTTCATTTTTCTTAGATCAAATACATTAAGTTAGGAATTTTACAATTTTTAGAATATTTTTATTGTCATTAGATTAATTTTTAGAATTATTTTAAGTTTAAATAGTTTTTAATTGTTTTTAAATAGTTTTAATTAATTTTAAAATTTTCAAAAATAGTTTTAAATTTAGTTAAGCCGTTTTAGAGGTTTACAATTGAAAAAATCTCATTTTGGGCTTTTTATTAATTAAATTGATTTTTTCGGCTTTAAATAGCATTAAAAATTTATTATTTAATTAAATAAAAGGTTTGACTGATTTTTGATTTTTTGTAAAATCTAATTACATTTTTAGGATTTATTGCAATTTTCTAGGAACTTTTAGGGTAAAATTTTAATTTTGTCGCTTTTTACAGTTTTACGTGTATGACTATTCGTCTTAGTGTAATCCACAATCGTAACCGTCATTCTCTTCTAATCTTTCTTCTATTTTCTTTCTTCATACATTATAATCACAAAAGTTAATCATCTCTTTGCACAACAAGCCTCCTTGAGAACGATCCCCACTTTGGGTCATTAACATGTGATTTTCCTAAATCACTTGTTTATACTTGCCCTAATTACGCTCTTTTTCCTAAAAGACGTATTTTACTCAATATCATTTTGGCGCCGCTGCTGGGGAGGAGTGTTGTGTTTTGATTTTGAATTTGTTGTTTTTATATACTAACCATAAATACTATTTGTATTAGTAGCACTCTACTAATACGTATTATCGGTTTTTCGCTTTTTGTGTGAATACTATTACTATATTGTATACGTAGAACAATAAATTCACAAGTACTCCAAAAGTGTGAAACACAACCTTGATTGGGAGGTCATTACTCAATCATTGTATTCGAATCTCAAACCAAAAGAAAAAGGCAAAATGGATAAATACTTTCGTGAAGCTTAATTTTGACAAACACAAACTATATGGTGGGTATAAGGCGGGTATTATAAAATATAACCTAAGGAAAAAGGCTCTTAAGTGCTTCGCGCCGCCTCGTTTCCCCGCTTGCTTGTGAGTGTTTAGATAAAAAGGGCTAATCGAGGGTTTGCCAACCAAAGTATTATCTACATATCATATATACTTCCTTGGTTTCATTTGATTAAACCCTCTTGAACGTTTTGGTGTTCCACCAACATTCTAAAGTCATCGAACGCGTTCACTTCACGTGATCGTTTTCATTCCTTGAGGCTTCTTTAATCAAGAGATTTGATTAAGGAGGCGATTTGTAGATTTTTGTCTACTTAATACAATCACAAAAATCCAAAAAAGTAAAAACAATCAAAAAACCACAAAAAAAATTGGAAAAATACAAAACACCAAAAAGAATCTTCTCTGCTCATCCCCACGTTGTACGTGAAGTTTATACAAACTCGCAACCAAGCAAGACGTGCACGTAAACGAATAAACCGAAAGGAGTCAACACCTACTCCTAATCTTTCTAGTGAGGAGTCTCCTATTGACGAACCTATCGTAAGAGAAGAACCAACCATGGCGAATCGAACTATGATGAAGTTACTTCTAGCACCCACCGAGGGTTATGGAGAGGCTATTGTGATTCCCGCTATCCTTGCGGAGAATTTTGAAGTGAAAACGGGTTTGTTGTCGATGATCCAAAACAACAAATTCCGTGGTGATGAAAAGGACAACCCGCACAACCATATCCGCCAATTGAATCGTCTTACCGCCACTTGAAAATTTAAGGATGTTGCTAATGACTTGATTAAGATGATGCTTTATCCGTATTCCTTAGCGGGGCCCGCAAAAATTTGGTTAGAGAAAGAGCCACCCAATTCTATATTGACGTGGAAGGATCTCGTTTCTAAGTTTGTGAACCAATTTTTCCCGCCCTCTAAGACTACGCATTTGAAAAACGAGATTTCAAAAATTTCACAAGTATTTATTGAGAGTTTTTCTACGGCTTGGAATAGGTTTAAGGAAATGTTACATGAGTGTCCTCATCACGATTTTTCCGATTTGCATCAAATTGACACGTTTTACAATGGACTAAATGATCATGAAAGGGATTATCTAAATGCCGCCGCGGGTGGTAATTTTTTGTGTAAAATGGTTGAGGAAGCTTTGTTGATAACTGAGAATAGATCTAAGGTGTATAGTCCTCGTAACACATCGAGTGTTCGTAAGGCTTCATCTTCGGCTTCACCTTCTTTGACTAATACCATCGATGCTTGCCAAATTGAGGCTATTATGGGGGAGTGATGAGAATGCTTTTATACATAGTCTCATCGTCCAAAACGGGCTTTAAATGCATAAAAATCATGAAAATGGCCAAATCTATGCTTGTGTTTGTTACTTGTGTATCTTAGGTACGGATATTGAGAAAATGACAAAAGATCACAAGAATCATACAAAAACGAACACGGGAAACGAAGCCGCACAATGAACCAAGCCCTAATGAAGATTTTCCAAGAAAAACCCTTGAAGATTTGAAGATTATGCAAGAAGGGTCCTCCAATATTGAAGAATTGACACTTTAACCCCTTGTATATTCATAATTACAAGTTTGGTCCTTAAAGTTTGTCAAAATTACAAAAAGGGTCCTCCACTTTGAAGAATTGGCAAGAATGGTCCCTCAACAATCATGACTTGTCAATATTAGTCCTCCAATAAGTCAACCATACAAGTCAAGACCATTAACTATGAAGAAAGTGCCAAATCAGCCCTTCAAGAATCAACAATTAGCAAGAAATACCCCTGAAAATACTTTGGAAAAGTATTTGGGGCAAAAGTGTGAAAAGTGAAACTTCAAATACAAAGGAAATCAGATTTTGGCATGTTTTAAACAATATAGCAAGAAGGAAAGAAGTAAGGGGCTTAAGTTGGCAGACAATGATAGTTACCTAGACCACTCTCACTCTTACACGTGTCCCACTCAACCTTTTCCACCAATCAGCTCTCACCATGATGCCACCTCCATATCCACTTACCGGATTATTAAACTAACTTAATTAGTTAGTTAATTATGGCGCCTAACACAAATTCAAACAATAATTTGGATCAAAACCACAATTATTCACATTATAAACACATTTGGGTTTTCTTAATCTGCTTGTAATTAGGCCACAAAATTATCCAAATTAGTGATTAAGGTATCCTTAATCACATCCCAACATTAAAAACACATGCCACATCAACCAATAGCCCCACACATGATTCCCCTGCTACAAGGTTGAAGAAACTGCCAAAACTCCACCAGTCATCCAACGTCCAGTATTCAAGCTTACTTTTTAAGCTTATTTGAAGCCTTTGGATACATTCTCACCCTTGCCAACTCACACAACCTGCCAAACAAAGTCACATGTTCAAGAATCTTCAAAACCCTCAAGGGCATTTCAGGAACTTCATCAACTAGGGTTTTACGTTTTTTATTTCTTAGTAGTTCACAATGTAGCCTATATAAGGCATAGGACCTGCAACATTTGCTTTTGCTCTTGAATTTTTCCTAGTTCAAAATTTGGTAAATCTCATTTTCAAGTTAATGAAATGTTTTTAAAATTTGTGAAGAAAAGTCAAGTGCCAATCTCTTATTGTGTTTGTTAATGTTACATGTTTACTAAAACTGAATCTCAAAACGTTTTCTTAGGCTTTGTGCAAGAAATTGCTCAAAGTTCTTAAATCTTGATATTTTTCTAAGTTCTTGGTACACCTTGGAATTCTTGGGCTATAAGTGGATCATAGAATTCTGATATTGTATCAAGGTGTTGTGAGACTTATAACTTGGGGATAATCAAGTGTGGGGTACAAGAGTTGCATTAATCAAGGATTTGTCACTTTGTAATTTTGATATTTTGCTTCTAACTTTGTTGAATCTTAGCAGCTTGATATTGGAAGCTTGTGCTTGTTCTTGCTAGCACATAAGCTCAAACATACGTGGGTGTGGATGCACATCCATGAGGTTTGAACCCTTAATCCCAAAATCTGATAAAATTTGGATAATTGTGATATTTGAGTTCTGCTTGTGTATGTGTTGTTCTTGGGCTCCAAATCTTGTTGTTTCTGTTTATGTTTGATGTTTTGATGCTTATGTATGCATGTGCTAACCTAATTCCAACTTTTGATTTGAAAATCTTGTTTTGAAATTATTAAAGGGTGTTTGGGTCAACTGCATGTTGAAGTTATAGAGTTATTGGTTAAGTGTTAGCTATTGTATTTTGCTTGTTCTTGTTTAAGAAGTGTAATAGAGTGGATATCTACAAGTTATATGCTTTTGAACACCTAAATCAAACATATGCTTATAAAATCTTGATTAAGTGATATTTTGGCTTATGATTTGGTGCACACCTAGTTCTAGGCTTAGACTTAGGATAAAAAGTGATAAATCCTATCCAATATAACCTTTTAAGGAGATTTAAGTGTTTGAATTTGGCTGTGTGGTCAAGTATATCAGCAAGTGTTCATGACTACATGTTCTTAGTTCCTCAGTAACTTTTTGTGCTTGAATCTTGATCTAGACCTTGAAACACTGCATGAAATATGTTTAAATTTGTTCATTTGAATTTATTATAGCTTGTGTATGCTTTTGGTGCAATTTGGCTGGCTGATTTTTGCTAAAACTGCTTATTGAGTGAAATCTGGTTATTGTTCATGTCTGTGTGAGGTCTGGTGATCTTTTGAATTAACTGTATCAATTGGCTGTTTGTAAGTGTGATTTCTTTGTTGTTTCTGACTCCTTGTGATTCACTGATCACAAGGGTTCCTTGTTTGCAACTTGAATCCAACAAAAAGTCACTAAAGACAAATAGTCAAGAAAGTCAAGCAGTGGGAAACGTTCACACTGCTCAATACCCAAAACTAGCCCCTGCTAGTGTTAATTCTCTTCCAGCTTATTTATAAGCTAATTTGGCTTATCTAGACTTGCAACAACTTATTTTTGTGATAGATCTTCCTCAATTGACCCATTTATTTGATTTGGAGCTTATCAGACCTTGGCTTTGACATTTTACTAGAAAACTCATAAGGTTGACTTTTAATTAAGTGCTTATTTGCTTATTCCAGCTTATTGAAAAACTTTTTGTTGATTAAGCTTAGTTAGGTCATTTAAAAGATTTTGAAAGTTGAATCAGCTCTTGGGGTGGCCAAGAACTCGAAAACGATTATTTTGTCGTTTCGTGAAGATAGCTTTTAGCTTATTCAAGCTTATTCCTTGTGCTTATTTCAAATTTCTTTTTACAGATCTCTTAAGTAATTCAAAAGAAGCTTGTGTGTCTAATTTGAGCTTATGGCATCAGCTTATAGCTTAATGGGCGAAAAAGCCCATTAAGAATAAGCTGCTTTGAAATAAGGTAGCTTAAACACATTTTCAGCTTTTGGGCCTTCTGAGTTTTGTTCTTAAAATCAAATTTTGAGTCAGATAGGAGCTTTTGAGCTTATTTGGACAACATTTTACTTATTGGGCCTATTTGAGCCCATTAAGGGGTCTGTTTGGACTTTTAGTCCATTTCTAGGCACATTAGGGGTATTTTTGTAATTTCAACTTCATTTATGTGTTTATTAGGTTAAAATAAGCTAGTTTGCAAGTTTTTAGAATTTTTTATAAATTTTGGTTTTTTATTAATATTTTATTAATATTTTATTATTAAAAATTAAAATTTAGATTTTCAAAGTTTTTCATTTTTCTTAGATCAAATACATTAAGTTAGGAATTTTACAATTTTTAGAATATTTTAGTGTCATTAGATTAATTTTTAGAATATTTTAAATTTAAATAGTTTTTAATTGTTTTTAAATAGTTTTAGTTAATTTTAAAATTTTCAAAAATAGTTTTAAATTTAGTTAAGTCATTTTAGAGGTTTACAATTGAAAAAATATAATTTTGGGTTTTTGTTAATTAAATTGATTTTTTGGGCTTTAAATAGCATTAAAAAATTGTTATTTAATTAAATAAAAGGTTTGAGTGATTTTTGATTTTTTTTAAACTCTAATTACTTTTTTAGGATTTATTGCAATTTTCTAGGAATTTTTAGGGTAAATTTTTAATTTTGTCGCTTTTTACGGTTTTACTTGTACGACTATTCGTCTTAGTGTAATCCACAATCGTAACCGTCATTCTCTTCTAATCTCTCTTCTATTTTCTTTCTTCATAAATTATAATCACAAAATTTAATCATCTCTTAGCACAACATACTTGCCTCCTTAGTACGATCCCCACTTTGGGTCATTAACTTGTGATTTTCCTAAATCACTTGTTTATACTTGCCCTAATTACGCTCTTTTTCCAAAAAGACGTATTTTACTCAATATCAGAATGCTAGGTTTATTTTATTATTGTAACTTGGGTAACGCCCTTGTTTGGAGTGACCTCCCTTAGGGGGAGATTGTTGGAAATACGTTTTACGTATTAGAAAGGATCAGTCACTCTAACAAAAGTCTAAGAAGTAGCTCGTAGTTTAGTTATCGTAATAGTAAACAAACAAGGCCAAGCCAAGCCTACAACTTGTGTAGGCCGACGGCCCAATGTAAGCCCAAGCCCATCTCATGGGCATGGATATATAAACCCTCTCCTTAGTTGGAGAGGGTGTTGGTTCACATTATTTTCACATAGTAGAAAGTGTTTTCTTTATACTTTCTCTCTCTAAGTGTGTGTGTTCTTACCATCTTTCCATCTGTTTCTCTCTCTAAGCATAGATTTACAATATCCTACAGTTAGTGGTTCTTCCCGCGTTCTTCGTATTATTCTATAAGTACCATCTTGTGCCAAAAAACTAAAATACATTCTCCTGTTTTTCTGTTTGTTTCTTGCGTAGCTATGGATATTCTCAACCTCGTTCGTGGTGGCTTCCTTGAAGATCTGATAGTTTACTCTCGCCCTGAGATGGAGAATGAGGAGTCGATCCAGGAACGTGCACAAAAGAACACCATAGATTTTGAAGTTGGATAGGCCTCCGCCATATAAGAGCATGAGGATACTGGCGTAGACCAGCAACCACCACCAGTACAACAACCACAACAACAACCACCACCCTTTCTCAGCTCCTTGCTATCATCAGATAATCTTACCGAGGACGCTAAGAAGGTCGTAGAGGAATTTGAGGAAGAAGAAAACTCTGCATTGGGTAAAAGAGAAAGGAGCCCCCAGTATTGTCGTGCAAAACCGCTCGCATAGGGGCCAGACCCTCATGGACAGAGGCGCGCACGACCGAGGAAGAATTTCAGGAAAATCTTACGAGGACTCCTCCGCGTACTCCTCCTGCCACCATCAATTTAAGGTGAACACTTTTTCCTTGTACTATGGCTATCACCCATACGCCCTCTTATATCTACCTAACTACTAGTTTCATGTATTAGTGATGACCAGGAGAAGTCCTCTGCGAAGGCTGATATTATGCCTTCCCCCCAAAAGGAGACTTTAACGGCGGTGGGAAGCAGGTTTCCCCAAGACCCTGTCTTCGCTCATGAATGGGAGTTGCTTGTGTCTTCAGATTTGACTCGGGCGTTCGACTACTCCAAATTTTTGGACAACATCGTGCCGCCTTGCCGAGATGCGATTATAGAGGGGATGAGCGATGCGGTTCTGGTGGACGAAGTCAACCATTTTTCTTCGCAAAACGTGACATTGATGTCGCGCATCAAGAAGAGGTTTTTGGAGCTGTCCACCTAAGTTCGGACCACTGAAGAGAAACTTGGGAAAATTATTGAGGAGAATGCTCTCGCCCTAAGGGAAATGCAAGAGAAAATCACCCAAGAGGTCGAGAGAGACTGACAAGACGCTTCCGTCATCCACTCCTTGACAGAAGAGAAAAACAAGCTAGCCTCTGCACTGGAAGAAGAGCGCGCTCAGCTGAACCATCTAATGGCCTCCAACCAAGTTGCAATGGGGGCCTTTGAGGTTTCAAAGGATAAATTTGTGGCGGATGTGGATGCGCTGGGCGCAAGGGTTAAAGAAGATGTTGGCGGTCTTAGCAGCCAACTAATGAGGTTGAGTATTGAGATGGATGAAGATCTATATCCGCGCTTGATGAAGGAGGTAGCCGAGAAGCGATGGCTGGTGCGCTACGGTTTGCGCCTAGCTGCGATGGGATTTTTGGAAGACCCAACCTTACGGGCCACCTTTTCCTAGTCGATCATAGATGTGGTTAATGAGGGTACATCCAAGGGTTTGGTGAAGGCGCACAAGGCTGATCTATTGAAGAAAGAGTTGACAGAGGTGCCTTTCTATGACCCTACTACCGAGGCAAAACTCTCAGCCGCCCTGAAGGACATGAGCGCTTGTCCCTTGCCATCTTTCGGTCTAGGTGACAAGGACCATGAGGTTCCTATTGATGTCATAATGTAGGGCCTAACTCTGGCGCGCCATAAGGTGGAGGGCGCAAAAACACAAACAGACTTCCACTTGAAGCCCGCCCTAGAGGAGTTCATAGTACCAATATTTGCCCGTCCTAGGGATGTACTTGACCCTTTGTCTGAGGTGCTTACGGCGCACGATAGGCGTGCTGCTACCAAGAAAGCTGTGCTGAACATAGAGGTTGCGCCGTCTGTTGCTGCAGCCCATCTTTCTACTTCCATCCCAGATCTGCCTTTGCCACTGCTAGAAAGGGATGCACGCGTGCTATATTTAATGGAGAAGGAAATGAAAGAGAACCGTGCCGCAACATATTGCCCTCCCCTGATGAAGTTGAAAAGATCCTCTTCTGACACCAACTTACTTTCCAATAATCTAGCTGATCTGTAAATATTATATCTACTTTGTGTGCTCGAACGTTTGCTGCGTACTTTTAATGAACACTTCCCATCTTTTGTTTTTGTTTATGAGAAATATGTTACGACGCTTTAATGTTTATTGCGCAGAGTTTGTTTTTATGAATTAATGTAATTGCATAAGTGGTCTTTATGGGTGAGGCAGACTCATTACGTGCGGCATGCCGCTACTACCATAAAGACAGTCAGGTGAGGCTGAGCAATCGTTAGGCGCGCACGATTGTGTCTTATCAGTCTTAGTATGTACTTGTTGTATATCTTGCTACGACGTCATAAATAGCAAGGGCCTAGCAAGGATACATGATTCATGGTCGATGGGTTGCATCCCTCTTACTCGACGAGTCTAATTAGTAGGGTAGGCTCA